>CM053029.1:269963975-270246475 GCA_028564925.1 Lithobates sylvaticus
CCCTAACCTGAGGGAGGAGGGGGAGGCGGATATCCTATCACAATTTTGATTAGCAGCAAGGATAGGAAGTGTTATCATAATGGGACATTGACTGGGCAGAGGGAACCACGCATTTTGTCTAAGGCTCGCCAGTTCCTAAATGTCTTGCAGGACAATTTCATGGTTCAGATGTTGGCCGCACCAACTCGAAATAAAGAGTTACTGGATCTACTGATTACCAACAATACAGACCTGATCACGGATGTGGAAATATGGGGCAATTTAGGAAATGGCGATCACAGGTCAATTGGCTTCAGTATAAATCGCACAAATCGGATACATAAAGGGAATGCAAAAATACTGAATTTCAAAAGAGCCAACTTCCCTAAACTACGAACCTTGCTAGAATGAATAAACTGGGATAAAATCTTAGGAACAAAGAACACTGAGGAGAGATGGGTTTGCTATGAAAAGCATATTAAATAAGGGCATTCGCTAATGTATCCCATTGGGTAATAAATTTAACAGAGCGAAACTAAAGTCATGGATGGCTTAACGCCAATGTAAAAATGCATATAAAAGCAAATGAGAAGTCTTAAAAATACTAGGTTGAGGGATCCTCAGCATGCATTCATTATAAGGAATGCAACAAAAAATGTTTAAGGGTACAACTAGGGCAGCTAAGATGGAACAAGAAAGACACATGGCGGAGGAAAGCAACAAAAATTCCAAGAAATGCTTTAACGGGGTGTTCCAGCACAAAAAAAAATTTATTTTTATTTTTTAAAGTCAGACTGACTTTTAATAAGGACTCTTGCATGTCCAGGGCACCTGTGATGTCAACGCCCGTGACGTCGGCCCCCCTGAGGCAGATACGTCCCTCGTATCGGGTCCCGGCGCCACCATCATCACTAAGGGAAACCAGCAGTGGAGCCTTGTGGCTTCACTGCCCGTTTGCTACTGCGCATGCGCGAGTTGCTCTGCACTTTGTGAATGGGGCATGCTGTGTTCTGGGACACGCACATTCCCCAGAACACACCGCGCCACCTTCCCCAGAAGACAACGCAAGGAGGAGAGAAGACTGAAGATCATTGCAGAGTAGGAAGAGGCAGATTAGGAAGACTGCCTAGCAACAGGGGTTTCTGTTAAGTAAAAAAAAAATATTTTTTTTCAAGTGTGTGTGTGTGTGTGTTTTTTTTTTTTTTTTTTTTTTTTAGTGTGGCCCTCCACTTTAAGTATGTACACAGTAAAAAAGGGAGGACAGACCATATTGGCCCCATAAAGAATAAGGAAGGTCACCTGGTTACAAAGGGTGTGGAGATGGTGAAGGTATTAAATGTCTTCTTCTTCTCCTCCAGTCTTCACAAGGAACTTGGGGGGGGGGGGGGGGAAGCACCTCCATGGTTAACCGAGGACAGAATTAATATTAGACTTGGGAAACTTAATGTTGGAAAAGTTTTAATGTTTATCGTGTGACTTTTATATCTAAAATGGAGACTGATGATTCTAAAATGGTGTCTAAGGACACATTGCTTTTAACTTGTTTTCTTAGTTATTGTTTTTAACGAACTGCCTAAGGCCAGAAAACCACAGGCTTTGCTATATAAGGGAATATGTTTGTAAGAAGCTCACTGTGAATTGGCAAATAAAGCTGTTATGCGTCATGAGCCACCAGTGAGTTTCTAGTAAATAGGATTTTTTTTGTTGCTCTCACTAAAGAAAGTTACATCCTGAATTCTGGATGACTTCTGCATTTTCACTCAAACGTGTGTCACGCAATTGAAATAAATTGTATGCTTTTCATTACATCTGGAGTTTGACTGATCACAGGAGAAGAATATTCCTAACACTTAACATTAATCACTGGGACCAGATGGCTTGCACCCAAGGGTACTTGGGGAACTCAGTCAAGTTATTGCCAGACCATTGGTACAAATTTTTACTGACAGCCTACTGCCTGGAATGGGATCAGCTGATTGGAGAAAAGCCAATGTAGCACCAATATTTATTTAATAAATGCCCGAAATACATCCTGGGGAATTGCACACCAGTTAGCCTAACATCAATAGTATGCAAGCTCTTGGAGGGAATAATAAGGGACTATATACATGATTTTTAGTAATGAGAACAGTAACATTAGCTGTAATCAGCATGGATTCATGAAGAATCGTTCTTGCCAAACCAATGTATTAACCTTCTATGAGGAGATGAGTTTCCATCTAGTTAAAGTAAGGCTCGTAGATGTGCTGTATCTGGATTTTGCAAAAGAATTATCGCAGTTCCCCATGAAGTTTACTGTACAAAATAAGGTCCATTGGCATGGACCATAGAGAGTACGTGGATTGAAAACTGGCTACAAGGGTGAGTTCAGAGGGTGGTGATACATGGGGAGTACTCTGGTCAAGGGTTCTGTGCTGGGACCAATCCTATTCAATTTTTTCATAAACGACCTGATTAGGTAAACAGTTATCTCTATTTCCAGACAATACTAAGCTAAGCAGGGCAATAACTTCTCCGCTGGATGTGAAAGCCTTGCAAAAAGGTCTGAACAAATTAATAGGGTGGGCAACTACATGGCAAATGAGTTTTAATGTAGAAAAATGTTAAATTAATGCATTTGGGTGCCAAAAATATGAATGCAAGAATGCATACACTGGGGGAGAACATCTGGGGGAATCTAGGATGGAAAAGGACCTGTGGGTCCTAGTCGATGGGCTCAGCAGTGGCATGCAATTCCAAGCTGCTGCTAACAAGGCAAACAGAATATTGGCATGCATTAAAAAGGGGATTAATTCCAGAGATAAAACAATAAATCTCCCGCTCTACAAGACTCTGGTCTGGCCTCACCTAGAGTATGCTGTCTAGTTCTGGGCACCAGTCCTCAGGAAGGATGTACTGGAAATGGAGCGAGTACAAAGAAGGGCAACAAAACTAATAAAAGGACTGGAGGGTATTCGTTATGAAGAAAGGTTGCGAGCACTGAACTTATTCTCTCTGGAGAAGAGACACATGAGGGGGGAAATTATTTCAATTTACAAAAACTGTACTGGTGACTGCACGATAGGAATAAAACGTTTTCACGAAAGGGAGACAAGACAAGACATGTGGCGACTCATTAAAATTTGATGAAAAGAGGTTTAACCTTAAACTACGTAGAGGGTTCTTTACTGTAAGATCGGCAAGGATGTTGGAATTCCCTTCCACAGGCGATGGTCTCAGCGGGGAGCATCGATAGTTTAAAAAATCTATTCAACACCTGAACAAACACAACATACAGGGATATACAATGTAATACTGATATATAATCACACACATAGGTTGGACTTGTGTCTTTTTTCAACCTTACCTACTATGTAAGAAAAGCCTTTGATAATTATGAAATGCTTGTAATTATACTTCAGTATACCATAGTAACATCTGACAAAAAGATCTAACACTAAAGCAGCAGACTTTTAAAATGTAATGTTTGTGTCATTCTCAAAACTTCTGGCCAGGGCAAAAAGTAAAAGGGAGAAGTGGGAGCAAAAGTAGGAAGGGGGAAAGGAGTTGTGTTGGAAAGGTGAGGTGGGGCTGAGCAGGTAAGGAAGGAGGAGCAGGGGGGTTCTGAGAAGTGTTTGGGGGGGAGGGGGGTTGGGAATGCTGTAGAGTTGAGATGCCAAGTCAAGATGTGTCATGCTGATAGACTCCTACCCAAAAAAGACTGAGTGCTGTAATAAAATCAAAAGGTGCCTTTAGCAAAGTATTAGTTTAACCACCTCCAATACAGGGCATTTTCACCCCCTTCCTGCCCCAGCCATTTTTCAGCTTTCATCGCTGTCCCACTTTCAATTGCGCGGTCATACAACACTGTACCCAGATGAAATTGTTATCATTTTGTCCCCACAAATAGAGCTTTCTTTTGGTGGTATTTGATCACCTCTGTGGTTTTTATATTTTGCGCTATAAATAAAAGAGGGACAAGTATTTTTTACTTTTTGATAGATAAAAATTGGCTATTTATTATTTTTTTAACAATTTTTTTTTTTTTCCCTCAGTTTAGGCCGATTATGTATTCTTCTACATATTATTTTTGGTAAAAAAAATCGCAATAAGCATATATTTATTGGTTTGCGCAAAAGTTATAGTGCCTACAAAACAGAGGATAGATTTATAGCATTTTTATTATTTTTTTTTTTTTTTAATTTTGCAATTTTTTTTTTTTCGTGACTGCGATATTGCGGCGGACATATCGGATCAGCGATCAGTGCTATAAAAATGCATTGATTACTGTATAAATGTGACTGGCAGGGAAGGGGTTAACACTAGGGGGCGCTGAAGGGGTTAATATGTTCCCTGGGAGTGATTCTATCTGTAGAGGATTGACAAGGGGAGGAGACCGATCTGTGTTTCTCTGTACTGAGAACACACCATCGGTCTCCTCTCCTCTGACAGGACCATGGATCTGTGTGTTTACATACACAGATCCATGGTCCTGCTGTGTTACCGGGCAATCGTGGGTGCCCGGCGGACATCGCGGCCGTTGGGCATGCGCATCAAGTCCCCAGTGACACGGGCGAGCGCCCCCTGGTGGGAAGGGGAGGATGTCATATGACGCCCTCCAGCCACGAGAGCCGCGCAGCCTGGCTGTCAATTGACAGCCGGCGATCGGCAAGCAGTTAAGGGTGTGCACACTTATGCAACCATATTATTTTTTTTTTTTTTTTATGTTTACTTTACTCCACCTACAAGATTTCATTTTGTTGTTCAACTGAGTTGTACATTTTATAGGTCACACTAAGGGTAGAAAAAGTTCTGAAATTATCTTTGTCTGTTTCATTCTTTTGTATTTTTTACATCACAGAAACCTGACATTTTAACATGGGTGTGTAGACCTTTTTTTTTTTTTTTTATCCACTGTATAGCATGTATGGAAAGCTTTTTGTGATTGGTTCACTCCTGCTTCTTTAAAGCATATTTTATTGTCAAAATGTAAAATCATGTATTTCAGTTTATTTCTATCCTTCTCTTATAAGGCTGCATAAACACCTGAGCGTTTTCAGCTCATAAAACGCCTAAAAAACGCCCAACAAGCAAAATCCCATTCATTTCAATGGCACCTGTTCACATCTGAGCGTTTTGTTATCTGAAGAAAAACGCTTGAAAAACACCCTAAGCTCAAAAAAGACCATGAGCTTCTTTGGGGCAGATTACAGGCGTTTTTCTGCCCTTTACATCAGTGATTTGAACAAAATTGCGGTAACGCTGTAAAAACGCACAACGCTCAGGTGTGAATGCAGCCTTAAGCCTCATACACACAATCGGACCGTGGACCAACTTTCCTGTGGATTTTTGTCCAAAGGGCGTTGGCCCCAAGTTGGTATTGCATACACACTGCAGGACTTTTTCAGCCAACTTTCACCAAATCACTTGGTTTTTCTGCTCTTTACCGCCACCATTGGTCAACTTCTGTATTGTTGTCTGATCTTTTGCATTGGTTCTGCATTGGTTTGTACAAAAGTCCGTTGGTTTTGTGTACACACGGTCGGACTTTGGTCCATCGGACTTTTGTTGGCAGAAAGTTGGTCCGTTCGCACAGCCAACAAAAGTCTGATGAAACCTGGAAAAAGTTGGTCCGATGGAGCGTACACACGGTCGGATGTTGGTCCAAAACAGCTAATTTGCATGTTGGTTGTCAAAAAGTCAGATCGTGTGTACGGGCCTTAAGTCTAACAATCTTGTCGTTTTTGTCAATTTACTCTCTAAAGATCCATTCTCACAGAATCTTCCTTTTGAACTACAGAGCTACTTAGCAGTTTCAAGAGATGGAGTCAGTTCTGGTGGTATTTGTAGGCAGCAAGGTACCATGGGAAATGTAGTCCCAGGGGCATCTTGGCGAACACAAAAACAGGGTTATGGTAAGTGGTAGAGACCTAAATATATACACACTGTCAAACCATGAATCGGACTGAGACAGAAGTACAGTTAAATCACACTTGTTTAATAATAATAATAACAAAAGTAAATGTAGTCAAAACATAGCCAGAGTTCAGAAACCAGAACTGATAGTCAGACAAGCCAAAACGTCAGGGGCCAGAGATGAGCGTTGTAGAACAGCAAGCAGGGTCTGGAGCCAGAATGAATGTCAGCCAAGCAAGTCTTGAACAGCAACACAGGAGAGCGTCTCTAGAGATGTGACCAAGGTGAAGGCAGAGATCATCTGGGCTGGACGGCTTAAGTAGGCAGGACTGACTAGCAGGATATCGACAATATAGTCACTGTGGAGAGATAGGAGCTGGCAATTAGCCGACAGCTGAGCGGCCAGTTTTGAGGAGGAAGGGCTGAGCCCAGCTCTGACACACACTCACACAGGTTAAACTGGATGGGCTGGCGTTTTTATTCAATGTTGCCAACTATGGAAACAATATGTAGCTACTGTTCTGTAGCCACTCAAATAATCCACTTGTGCCCAAAACTTCTTATGCCTTCACCAACCACCAATTAACGTGAACCCCGCCACTATCGCAGTGTACTTCCCAGAGTATAAGAACCTGCATTGCAGAGGTTAAATCACGCTTCTTAAATCCTTCCAGCTGGTAGCCCAAGGAATCCTGCAGCATGCAGTTAGTGTTTGGAAGGTATCCATTCTCAAACCAATGAGAGCTCCATAGTGTAGCATACTAGGATCCTTTTATTTAAAAATGTGTAAAATATAACTCACAATTACGAGAACATTAAAAGCATGTATACACAGCACTGCCGTACCTTGCTGGCATCATGACTTGGCAGCTAATGGCTCCACAGAACATACTCGGAGGGTTGCACGTATGGTGTGAACAAGGCCTTAATGTCTGGCTGTTGAAACCCAAGTTTTGAAGGACAGGGGTGTCTCCTGATTTTGTTCCCACGTGCTAAAAAAAAAAAAAGAAAGACCTCTCCCAGAAAATGAAGTGTTGCACCTGAAATCTTTTCTTTGCCTGCTGTAAACATAAACACAATGTATAATTATGGCTTTCCTACAGTTGAGACCGGAGTAAAATTGACCTTTTTAACCACTTCCCTACTGCCCACCATCATATGACGCCCACAAGGTGGATCTCCCATCCTGGGTGGGCGTCATATGACGTCCTCCCATTCCCGGCCGCCTGGGGGGGGGGGGGGGCGCGCGCGGCGTCGCTCGGGACCCGGTGCCCGGAGGCCGCGATGTCCGCCGGGCACCCGCGATTGCCCGTTAAAACAACGGGACCGTGCCGGACCGTGGAGCTGTGTGTGTAAACACACAGCTCCACGTCCTGTCAGCGGAGAGGAGACCGATCATGTGATCCCGGTACGGAGGAACACTGATCGGTCTCCTCCCCTTGTGAGTCCCCTCCCACCACAGTTAGAATCACTCCTGCAGCGCCCCCTAGTGTTAACCCCTTCCCTGCCAGTCACATTTACACAGTAATCACTGCAATTTTATAGCAACGATCGCTGTGTAAATGTGAATGGTCCCAAAAATGTGTCAAAAGTGTCCGAAGTGTCCGCCGCAATGTCAGTCACGAAAAAAAATCGCAGATCGCCGCCATTACTAGTAAAAAAAAAAAAAAAAAAAAAAAATGCAATAAATCTATCCCCTATTTTGTAGACGCTATAACTTTTGCGCAAACCGATCTATATACGCTTATTTTTTTTTTTTTTTTTTTACCAAAAATATGTAGAAGAATACGTATCGGCCTAAACTGAGGAAAAAAATGTTGTTTTTTTTTAAAAATGGGATATTTATTATAGCAAAAAGTAAAAAATATTGTGTTTTTTTTCAAAATTGTCGCTCTTCTTTTGTTTATAGCGCAAAAAATAAAAACCGCAGAGGTGATCAAATACCACCAAAAGAAAGCTCTATTTGTGGGAAAAAAAAGGACGTCAATTTTGTTTGGGTGTAACGTCGCACGACTGCGCAATTGTTAGTTAAAGCGACGCAGTGCCGAATCGCAAAAAGTGCTCTGGTAAGGAAGGGTGAAAAATGGCCCGGTGCTGAAGTGGTTAAAGTGGTTGAAAAGTGAAAAGTTATTTTTTTTTACCTTTTTTAAAAGGAGCTCCAGCCCCCCCCCTGTAAGGGAAATTGGCAGTGAAGCCTTGCTTCACTGTGCTTTCTGAATGGCCCAGCGGCGGTGGAAGGTGTAGGGGGGCCAGATCTTCCAGGGGGCCACGGCGAGGTCTCCCGGAAGTGGGAACTGGTACCTGTCAAAGGAATGCCCTTTTTTTTAGTGAAGCTCCACTTTTAATGCATTATCTTCATTAAGGTAAAAACCTTTTAACCGCTACTGTATATATGGTTCTTCTGTGCAAGATCCCGTACCTAGTACTTGATCCTGCACTTCCGGGATTGGGGCGTGTGCATTAGACATGGCTGGAGCTGATCGGCGGGTACGCTGATATTTCAGTACACAGGCAAAATGACGCATATGACGCTGAGCATGTGCACTCAACTTCTTTGGTTGACCATGGCGAGGCCTGTTCTGAGTGGAACCTGTCCTGTCAAACTGCTGTATGGTCTTGGCCACCATGCTGCAGCTCAGTTTTAGGGACTTGGCCATCTTCTCATAGCCTAGGCCATCTTTATGTAGAGCAACAATTCTTTTTTCAGATCCTCAGAGAGTTCTTTGCCATGAGGTGCCATGTTGAACTTCCAGTGACCAGTATGAGAGAATGAGGGCGATAACACCAAATTGAATGCACCTGCTCCCCATTCACACCTGAGACCTTTGGACATTTTCACTTAGGGTGTGTACTCACTTTTGTTGCCAGCGGTTCAGACATTAATGGCTGTGTGAGTTATTTTGAGGGAATGGCATTTTTACACTGTCATGCAAGCTGTACACTCACTACTTTACATTGTAGAAAAGTGTCATTTCTTCAGCGTTGTTGCAGGAAAAGATGTAATAAAATATTTACAAAAATGTGAGGGCTGTACTCACTTCTGTGAGATACTGTGTGCGTGTATGTATGTGTGTAGTGTGGTACCCAACCAGGGTATTGGTCCAGGATTCTCAACCAGGCAGGTTGAGGGGCTCCAGGGTATTTGCTTGTTTGAGAGAAAACTGGCTTTTCTGTTTCCTCATTATTTACTAAAGTCTGCTTTGGGACCTGGAGCCCGGGGATTTCGTGGGGTCCAGGTTTTGGGACTCACCGGCACACTGATTGTTCAGTTGTGTGTGGGCCTGATAGTCAGGACCATGGTTCTGGGCTCCACCCTCCCGAGGAGTCCAGGCAAGCAAGGGAGAAGCGTGCATGTCTGCACAGTTCTTTCTATCAGAGCAGACAGAGGGTCCAAGCCTGTGGGCTGGAACAGCAAGGAAGCTGGAAGAGTGCTGAGGTACAGAGTGTACAGGAACTCCATTATAGAGCTGAGAGGGCTGAAACATAAGCCTGAGCAGCAGTGCTGCTAAAGAGAGCCAGGTGGCTTGGTATTTTCTGTTCAACTTATAGTGTTTGCTGTGGAAAGCTGAAACCCCTGTGTGGGCAACCCTTCTGTTATTGGACTTGTTTTCTTTTTTTTTCATTTAATAAAAGTGGGCCAACAAGCCCTTAAACGGCATGACTGGCATTGACTCTGCTCACTGGTGTGCTCTACACAGAAGCTAAAGAACCCCCAATAATGTATAATATATATATATATATATATATATATATATATATATATATATATATATATTTTTTATTGGATGTGTTTTTATATCAGAAAGTAAAAAAAATATAATATATTTTTTCAAAATGTTGGTCTTTTTTGCTTATTGCGCAAAAAATAAACTGCAGAGGTGATCAAGTACCAGTAAAAGAAAGCTCTTGGGGTAAAAAAAAAAGTACATACCTTTTTGTTTAGGTACAGTGTTGCATGTTAAAATAAAGCAGTGCCGTATCGCAAAAAATGGCCTGGTCATGAAGGGGGGTAAATCTTCCAGAGGTCAAGTGGTTAATTGTAGTCCCCCCCCCCCCCAAATACTCACTCACCAGAGTCCGATCTTTGTTCAACTCTGTACACGTCTGCAGCAGCTCTTCTCCCTGCTCTAAAAAGCTTGGCTGAGAGCAGAAGGAGCCATTTTGTCATGTGGTCAGTCAAAAGCTGTGAGCAGAGTGGTGTATGGCGGGAAATCAAGCACATGCAGGTGCCTACATAGGCTTACTATGGGGGCACTGAGCGGGGAGGAGGAGCCAGGCTCACTGGTGAGTGACCCGAGAAGAGGAGAATTGGAGCTTCTCTTTGCAAAAGCATTCCACTGGGAGGGTAAGTATGACATGTTTATTTAATTAAAAAAAAAAATTCAAGCTTTACAGTTTAAGTACTTATAGGGGACTGGTTTCTGCCTAAGGCCCCTTTCACACGGACGGATCCGTGATGATCAGCCCCGTGAAGATCCGCTGCTGAGCCGGCTGATGACAGGGTGGTCCCTGCACACTGCAGGGACCGCCCTGTCAGATCTCCGCTCTCCGCTATGGGGGATCAGATGAACACGGACCGTCTGTCTGTGTTCATCTGATCCGCTCTGCAGACGGATGGAAAAATAGGGTTTTCCTCCGTCTGCAGAATCGGACAATAGCGGAGGCGGACGATAGTGGGTGTCAGCGGGTGCTCATCCGCTGACACCCGCTATCCCATAGGGATGCATGTATGTCCGTTTTTCATCCAAAAACGGATGGATGAAAAACGGACATATACGCATGCGTTAAGGGGCCTTATCCATTTTTTTTTATTTTACCTGGTAAAAACATGTATTCAAGGAGTTTCTCTGATTAGACTTTATGTACAGCACCATGTGCTTCCTTGGGATCCTAATTTGAGTCTGGCTGCCTTGCAGAAACAACCCTTGGACCCAGTCGGAGACTTCTTTAGATAATCTTTCCTACAAACTGGCCCCCTTCGTAGCGATCACGTCTGTTTTACACGTGTCTCTTTCTGCCAAAGGTGGTATCCAACTTCCACCTTTTTGAAGACGTCCTAGTCCTTCCCTCTTTGTGCCATGCTCCTAGACATTTCAAAGAGCTTTGACAACATCCAGACAATGAAGAGCAATCGGAGTCTATCTAAAAGCCACAGCTTCTCTAAGATAAATGGATTTCTATTTGTCTTGTTGTTAGGACCTCGCCAAGGACATCTTACTTCAGAATCAACTGCTGCCAGGTGCAAAACATAACTCCTCTCAAGAGCTTACAGCTTAAACAATAAGAACGCTCCAGCACTTTTATGTGCTCACTCCTCCAGTTCATGCCTTCTCCAAGTCCTACCAGGTGAACTTCCAAGCTTCTGTGAATGCAGCTTTCAGGTGCAAATTTCCTTCAGCAGCACCTAAAGTTGGATCTGTTGACTTTGTTATTGTTGAGCCTGTTAGCACAGTTCTATTTGCCTTGTTGTTGCTCACTCTTCTTTGGGGATGTTCCAGGATCTGTGAATAACCAAACTGTCCAGCACAATACAATTAAAATAAAAATAATTTTGATTTACCTTTTTAATTTCATATCGTGGAATAAAGTACAGGACACCCTCCCCTCTGTTTTTGTATTAATCTGCATTGTTTTCTGAAAACAAAGCTCTCATGGTGTAGGGTAGGGTTTATAGAGGTGTCCTACAAAGCTTTACCAGTGTCTAGTAACCTGAAGGTAGCAGCCTATAACACAGGGTCTATGAATATCCAGCCTGTGTCCTATATTGTATTCCTAGATATGGAATTTTACAGGTAAGTCAGAATTCCTCTTTTTGCTCTTTTCCTTGTTGCAACAGTTTTCTTTCATTGTTCTGGCTTTTATACTTCTGGATAATTTATAGAATTAATGTTTTCTCATTAACTTTTTACAGATTATGAGAAAAATAGACCAAGACTTTCTATGTACAAATTTAAATGTGCATAATATTTTCTGTTTTGTAGGTGACCATCATGAATTATGAAAATCCACCACCATATTCAGGTGCAAACCCTACAGCTCCTTACCCTCCGTATGGACAACCGCAAGGTGGCCCAGGTCCCACTCCGTATCCTGGTTACCCTCCAGGCCCTGTAGGCTATCCGCCAGAGCAACCAGGCTATCCGCCAGGGCAACCAGGCTATCAGCCAGGGCAACCAGGCTATCAAGGCTATCCACAGTATGGTTGGCAGGGTGGCCAACCCCCTGCTCCAGTTTACATGGATGCTCCTAAAAATACAGGTATGTATGAAATGTAGGAGCTGTATGTTGGCCAAGCGTATATTTGCAATCATTTAATCTCAGTTTGATAAGATGTTTGTGTTTTTGTTTTTTTTCCCATCAAAAAATAAATAAAAAATGTATTTGGTTTATTTCACTATTTTCTTTTGAAAATTCTTTTTATTGAATAGGTTTTTTTGTGAAGGTACAAAACAGGGCCCTTGGGGCATACCCCGGCCAATTGGTGCACAGTTACGTGCATAACAACGTACATCTAAACATAACTAACTATAGTTAACATTACTAACAACATAACTAGTAACAAGTACCCAGTTTCAGTATGGTAGGATAGTGACAGGATATACCTAATCCTGTAGGACCTCTCATCCCTCAGAGATGGATGTTGCAAGGACAGCTAGGGTCGAGTGGAATCAGTCGACCTCTGGACTAATACCCCAACTCATTTGCCCGGGGCCTGGACCTCAACTTTCTATAGGATCAGTTGGGCATTCACGGTGGTCCCCATCAGCCTGATCATCAGTCGTGGCCTCTGAGTCCGTCCACAGGTGCCATATTTTCTCATATTTTTTGGGGCACCCTCGAGATAGGTATGTTGCTTTGTATAGGGGTATCATTTTGTTAACTAATGTTTTCCACGATGACAAGGTAGGTGGGTTGGCTGACTTCCATTTTAGTACTATGGCTTTCCTTGCATAAAATAATAGGATACCTATTAGGGTGCGGATTGCTTTAGCTAATGCTAACTGTTCTACAAGGCCTAGGAGACAGACACTAATTGTCAGAGGAATAGGTACAGTGGTGAGTCTGTGGACAAATTGGGTTACCTCCTTCCAATATTCCTAAATCTGTGGGCAATCCCAGAATGTTTGAAACCAGCAGGTACGCCAGAGCATCTCCAGCAAGCAGCCGATGAGGTCGGGTATATGCGATGGAGGCGTTGGGACGTATAGTATATTCTGTGCAGGATTTTGAATTGTATAAATTTGTCCCTAGTTGCAACCAATGGTTGTAGTGGGTAGTCCCACATGTCTTCGCTGCCTAGCTACTGCACCTCAGTCTGCCACAGGTCCTGCAGCAGGTCCAATCCAACCTGAACGGACGGTAGCAGTGCCCGGTATATTTGAGATAATGGTTTAGAGAGATTGGTATTGTTTAGCAGAGTTTCGAGATTGTCATGCTCCATCCGAAGCTGAACCAATTTAAATTGTGAGTCAAAGGCGTGACGGAGCTGCAGGAACCTGAAAAAAGAATTTGGGAGCTGAAATTTTGTGTTTCAGTCTGTCAAAGGTAAACAACCCCAAAGCATCATATATATCCTTCAGATATTTGATGCCTTTGCCGGCCCATAGGCCAGGGTTTTGTAGAGAATGGAATTCTTTCAGCCTGGGATTACACCAAAGCGGTGCATCGGGGGACCATATGCCTTTTACCAGGTTAGGCTTTACTACCACTGCATGCCAAGCCCTGACAACCGCTTTCATAGCATGTGTTAAGGTTATCAATGAACCTCCTATACCCCTGTAGAGGGCGTTGCGAAGAGCCTCATAAGATCCCAGATGTGCTGCCTCAAGGACTACTGATGCACTGGTGTCCTTTGAGACCAGCCAACTGTGAGCATGGGTGAGCATCGCTGCCAAATAGTACGTATGGAAATCGGGGCAAGCAAGTCCCCCCTTTGTCCAGAGCCTGCATAGAATTTTCCTGCTAAATCTGACCGGGTGTGATTGCCACAGAAAGGAGGTTATTAGGGAGTCTAATTGTCGGTTCAGGGTTCTGGGTATCCAGACCGGGGGAGTGTCTTAGAGTATACAATAGCACCGGGAGTAGTTTCATTTTAATTAGATACATTTTTCCTACAAGTGTTAGTGGGAGATTTGACCAAGCCTTCAGTTTAGATTTACACCATTGCAGTATCGGGGACAGATTATATTGATCCCCAAGTATCGGATGGTATTTGCCCATTGTAGAGGTAAAGTGGAGGTACTCTGCTGTCTCGCCCCTGGATCTATGGGAAGAATGAGTGACTTGCTCCAGTTGGTGTGGAGGCCAGAAAGAGCAGCAAAGCGGTCCAGAATCTGGAGCGCCGCTGAAAGTGAGGGGCCAGGATCTCGCAGGAAGAGGATTAAGTCATCAGCATATAGTGCTAATTTCTCAGTTATTGATCCGACCCGGATCCCAGACACCTCCTCCGACTTCCTCAGGGCCTCTGCCAGAGGCTCAATCACCAGGGCAAACAGTGCAGGGGAGAGAGGGCACCCCTGCCTCGTCCCCCTCCTAATTGGGAAGGAGGGTGAAAGTTTACCATTCAGTTTAATATAGGCCGTGGGGGATTTGTAGAGTAGACTGATCCATTTCCGGAAGGTTGGGCCAAAGCCGAAACCCTCAAGAACCTGCATCATATATGACTATCTGACCGTGTCAAATGCCTTCTCTATGTCGAGGGATACCAAGACCCGAGAGGCTTTCTCCTCGGCCGGGAGCTGGAGATGGGTGAAAACTCTTCTAAGATTAATGTCTGTGGACTTGCCAGGCATAAAACCGGTCTGGTCTATGTTGACAAGGGATGGCAGCACCTCCATAATTCTATTGGCTAGCACCTTAGTGAGTATCTTAAGATCATAATTCAGTAGGGAGATGGGCCTATAGGATGAACAGCAGAGGGGGTCTTTTCCCGGTTTGGGTAGCAATACAATGTGTGCCTGATACATACTGTTTGGCAACTCTTCAGTTTCCAAGCACTCCGCAAAAAGTTGAGTGAGCCTGGGATCCAGTAAAGTCGCATGTGTCCATCCGGACCCGGGGGATTTGTTAGGTAGGGAGTATATCACACCCTCTATCTCCTGGCGAGTCAGGGGCTTGTCTAGTGTGTCCCTGTCCTCTTCAGAGAGAGAAGGCAAAGTGAGTCCCCCCCAAAACATCAAGTATGGTGTCGGTAGAAGTGGGATTCGGTTCCTCGTATAATTTACTATAGAAGAGGTGAAATTCTGTTAGTATGCCCTCAGGGTCTGTAATTTGATCACCCATGCTAGTCTGGATTCTAGGAATCACTGTTTGGAGTGAGGGTTCTGCTACCAGGTTGGCTAACAATTTCCCATTCTTATCCCCTGACTCAAAGTTTGGCGACAAACTTCCTTGTGTCAGACTGCACCAGCGAGGTGTAATGGAGCCTCAAGTTCCTTCTCGCCTGGGCTAGGGAGGAATAGTTTTCTGACGATGGATTCGCTGTGAAGAGTCCCATTGCTGTGTTTTCATTCTGCTCCAATTGGGTGGTCTGTGATGCAAAGCTGGATCTCACTGCCTTTATAGAGGAGACATACTCCCCTCGTGCATGAGCCTTTCCTGTCTTCCAGATCAAGGGAGGTCGAACCCTCGTTAAGTGCCCAATATTCGGTAAGTTTGGGTCCCCTTATTTCTTGAATTTGAGGATTGTCTATTCAACGTGACGCTATCCTCCAACAGCCCGCCTCGCGAGAGGTGCCAAGAGTCAGGCACGGGGAGTGGTCAGAAAGACCTGCCGGGAGGTAGGAGGCCGCCCCAACGTGTGACAGAGTCGAGGCAGACCCAAACAACAAATCTATACGTGATCCCGATTTATGTGTTGCTGAGATATGTGAGTAAGTCCAGTCCTTTGGATGTTTCCACCGCCAGAGCTCTTGAAGACCAAGAGTGTCTGCCCATAGCACCAGTTCGGGATGGGCCAATCTAAAGGGGTTAGAAGTGTCCTTTGATATGATCTAGAATGGCATTAAAGTCCCCCCCGACTATAATTTTGTGGACCTGGAGGGGTGCAAGTTTTGTGAAGATAGTATACAGGACGGTGGAGTCAAACGGAGGAGGGATATACACATTAACTATTGTCCAGCGTTGAGCATACATTTCAAGAATCAAAATCGCGCCAGTGTTTCTCTATTTTTTGCGCAATACTCCCGTGTGGGTCCCCTGCTCCTTCTTCCGGCGCGTAAACAGCCTCTTTAGCTCGTTTCTATGGAGCTCTGGACACCCCAGAGTGAGTCTCCGTACATTACAGGAACCCTATGGACAGGGAGGACTGGCCCTTCCTGACTTGTTCAAGTATTTTATTGCAGGACAGATGGTATTTGCCAGACGGTGGTTAACAAGGGATGACGAGGATGCAGCGACAGTACTGGAGGCTGCTCTAGTGGGATCCTATGAGAATCTTTACTATTTGGTGTTTAGAGGGCCACAGGCAGCGGCGCCTTTGACTGGCTCCATGCGTGTTACTATTCGCGCGTGGGACAAGGCAAAGGTACTAATGCACACAGACACAGAGGCCCGGTCACCGGACACACCATTGTGGCTCAATTCCAGGTTATCCCATTTTAGCGATATCCCAGATCCAGTAATATGGGCCAGAGTTGGCATCAAACAATTAAAGAACATAGTAGGGGAGGGGGGAGCTGCTTTCCTTTAATCAATTGAAAGATAAACATGATCTCCCAAACTGATACTTTTTCCGTTATCTGCAGCTGAGGCATGCTTTTTCTGCACAGTTTGGCACAGGAGCAGTGTTACTGCAATCCTCACCATTTAGAACAGTTGCTCTGTGATGAGTCTGTGCGGAAGACGCTATCGGAAACCTATAAAGAGCTATTTGCAGACAGGCCTCCGGCACTCAGTAAATGTAGAGAGAAATGGAGCTCACTTGTTCCCAATCTCCAAGGAGATGACTGGGATGATATGTGGGACCACCCTTTTCAGGTCCTAGTATCGGCCCGTGACAGGTACATCAAATTCAAGATACTTCACAGGGTATATTATACCCCAGCGAGACTAGCCAGCATCTATGGTTTGAATGGTGCCACCTGCTGGCGTTGTAACGCGACAGGGGCGGACTTCGCTCATGTATTTTGGCAGTGTCCGTCCATACAGGTATTTTGGACAGGGGTCACAAAGACCATCCAGGAGCTGATCCTGCTACCTGTCCCCATAAGGATATCAGTATGTATGTTGGGCCTGGTGGAGGAAGTAGCACCACTTAGGGCACAAAGAACCATGATCTCTCTCACCTTATTTTATGCACGCAAAGCCATCCTTTTATGCTGGAAAAAACCTGAGGCCCCATCCTTGGCCTTCTGGAAAGGCATAGTGAATAGAGCACTACCCTTATATAAAGCCACCTACTTAAGTAGGGGGTGCCCCAAAAAATTTGAGAAGGTATGGCAGTGCTGGCTCTCTTCGGATGGTACTATCTGAGTTACTGCATGAGTAATGGGTTAAATATTACACTAAAGAAACATGCACTGCTTGAAATGACGAGACAGGCGGTATAGCTACTAGGTGATTGTGATTATTGTTTTACCTGAGCATGTACTGTAAAATGATTTGAGTAGCCCGGAGGGCACGTGATTATGTTTACATTCCTGTTATACTTGGGACATTGCACAACGGGAAGGGGGGAAGGGGGAAATTTATGTGGGTTTCTGTTATTGTTGTTTATTGCTGTTGAAAAAAAACTGTGAATAAAAAGAATTTTCCAAAAAAAGAATCAAAATCGCATACCGGCCCCCAGGGTCAAGGAAAACCTGTTCCACCGAGCAAGGTAGTGACTTGCCTAGAAGAATGGTCACCCCTCTTGCATAGGAGGAGTACGTGGCATGAAACCCCTGCTTAACCCATGCCCTTTTCAGAGCCAGGATCTTGCTACCCATGAGGTGGGTCTCCTGCAGAAACAGAACATGAGGCTTATGATGCTGCAGGAACTTAAACAACAGAGATCTTTTCACTTTGTCATTCAGGCCTCTGATATTCCAAGATATCAATTTCAGGTTTGTACCTATTCAAATTAGAATAATTTGATAACCTCAGGAGTCAAGCAGGCCCATACCCAGCAGCGTCCTGTCCGGAGGCAAAGTGGAGAGGCAGTCCAGATGTGGTCGCTATCCAGGCATTCTGAGGGGAAGAGAAGGAGGGAAAAGAACATATTCCAGCAAGAAACACAGTGTAAGAAATCTGGGTAATTACTTAAAGCTAAATATCTGGGTAAAAAATCTGGGTCATTACTTAAATCTAAATATAACCGCTTCAGCTGCAGCTTCAATCCCAAAACTTGTTAGTAGAAAACGCCTACTGGAGGCTCAGAGTTCCAGGGGAGTTCCCAGCTCGTGTGCAACCTGTAACAGTAGGCAAAATTGGAGGGGTACGTATCCACATATGGTGGAAGGGACCAGGTGGGAAGTAAATGGAGAACAACAGGTCCTCCACTCAGAACAGTCAGTGTGGAGCTCGTGTTGATGTATCCTTGAGATGACTCCGGTACTTCTAGGATGTCCGTTAGGATGGAACAGACAAGGATATGGGGAATTTGTGCATCAAATAACTTTGTAGGAAGAACCCTTCAATGTAAGTTGGTCAGCCAGTCGTCAGCATCCGCTGGATTGTCAAAGAACCGGATTGTTCCTTCATGTTGAACATGCAGGCGGCAAGGATAAAGCATGCTATATTTTATGTTCTTGTCTCGGAGCCGTCTACGAACATCATTAAAGGTTTTTCTCTTCCGCTGCAAGTCAGCCGAGAAGTCAGGAAAGAGAAGAACAGAGGCGTTGCCATATTTGAGTGTGGGATGTTTGCGAGCTTCAGAGAGGATCCTGTCCCTGTCTCGGTAGTTGCGGAAGCGCACCAGAAAAGGCCTGGGAAGGTTCCCTGGGATGGTGCGACCTGTGGGCACCCGATGAGCCCTTTCGACCACATAGGTGGGTGGGACTTCCGTAAGACCTAGAAGGTTTTTAAAGAGCTCCTCTGCGAATTCAGCGGGGCGATCCCCTTCTTCTTTCTCAGGCAGCCCCAGGACTCTGATGTTGTTACGCCTGAGGCGATTTTCAGCGTCGTCAGATTTTGCGACAAGGGACTGTACTGTGCGCTGCGATTCGGCAATGGAGGTGGCATGTGTGGCTGTAAGATCTTCGGCGGCTGACACTCTAGACTCAGTTTCAGTAATTTTCCCTCTTATTTTGTCAAGGTCGTTCCTTTATAAGGTTACACTCTTCAGAAAGATGGTCTATGCGCACCAACAGTGAGGTCCTGCTCTGCTCAATTGCGGCAAGGATTATGGCAGTGCTGTCCGGGGGGAGTGGGGCCAGCTCTTCTGCCGCCTGGGCACCACCAGGATCCATTTCTAGATCCGCCAACAGGGCCCGGAGTCGACCGATCAGGATGGGATCCGACTGGGGAAAGCGGCGGTATTGGCCGGAGTGGCGTATGTATTTTAGCGGCCTTGGAGTTCTTTCTCCCCCCTTTCTTTGAGGTGGAGGACATCTGGTGAGGCTCCCAAGGGGATCCTAATAGAGGGCAGCCCTCAGGGCCCAGGACAACCGGCAGGGGGATAATAGGTGCGGACACAGGTGGCTGCTACCCAGAGGTCACAGTCCAGAGATGTGGGTTGTGTGCACCAGCTGCCCTCCACCTTCTGTCAGACCTGCAGGTGAGGGCAGTCTAATGGGGATATCCGACCGGAGTGAGAGCCCAGGGAGCAGGGATGGAAGCAGTAGGATCGGAAGGATGCAGGGCCTCAAGATTTCTTCCCAGTCCAGCAGTGGTCAGCAATGAGGTGGATAGTGGAATAGCCGCAGAAGTACCATTCGGGCCGGCCGGCAGGTGTCCCCCCCCCCACCCCCCCCCCCCCCGCCGGCGGTGTAGGAAAGAGCAGTGTGCGGCAGGCTTCACTAGGCCGAGTTAGGCCGCGGCCGCGACTGGCAGTTTCGGCGGCCCCACGGATCAATGGACCCCCCCAGGCACTCAGGGGGGCAGGCCGGATGGTGAGGGGATGGTAGGGCAGATGAAGGCCGGAAAGTCTGCGCTTCGGAGGTCTGTTTAGGCCGGCCGTGGCGTTCCTCCGCCGGACGACGGTGTAGGAAAGTGCGGTAGTTCGGAGGCTTCACTAGGCCGGACCAGGCCGCGGTCGCGACGGGCGTCCCCTGGCGGCCCCACGGATCACCGGACCCACCAGGCAGCCAGAGGGGCAGGTCGGATAGGTGAGGGGAGTCCCTTACTTCACCTCCAGGCCAGGATCGGCTCCCTCCAGCAGGGTATAGGCCAGAAAGATGGCGGCGGCTGTGGGTTTGCAGGATCAGCGTCTCCCCGGCTGATCGCGGGCAGTTTTGGCACAATATGGGTACAGGCTGCAACAGGATGTACAGAGGAGCAGACAGACAGGTGAAATGGTTGGTTTCTGTTTTTTAGATGCACGGATGACTAAGGATGGGTTTTAGGATACCCGGAGCTCTCTTCTCTCACGTCTGCTGCCATTCACATCTGGACACACCCCCAGCATTTAATTCACTATTTTCAATTGACCACTGAACAGTCAAGCTGAGAAAAACGCTTTTTATGAATGTGATGAAAACTGCTTGATGTAGCTCCTGTTTTCAACAAATTTCTATTTGCATTTTATACTATTTGTTAACTTTCAGCCTGTAAAATTTGATTAAATTAGTTAATGGTAAGTGGCTTTAAAGTTGCTATATGTATGGTTGGTATTCCAACTATAACCTTTGCATGTTAAGAAACATAATTGCCAAATGTATAGTATGCAATTTTAAGGCTTAGAGTACCTCTCATTTCTGCCTAAACGCTATTTGCTTTTTACAGCATTCAACAATAATAGACAATAGGATGTCTCCTATAACTGTCTCATAATGGCCTATGAAGCATCTACTGATCTACTGTGAATGCTGTTCTACATGTAGAGTGTTTCACTTTTATGATTTATGAACTTTCTTCAAAACAAGTACAGACTATCAAATCTTCAGGACCCACTAACAGGCCAGTTTTGCAAGATAACTGAAATACATCATAAGTGATATATAATTTGCTGCTCAGTGATTGCAGTATTCTAGTCTACATCTCCCTAAGGTAATACTTAAAATCTGGTTTGTTAGTGGGTCCTGAGGAGAACTACTGGTTTAACTACTCGAGTCCTCAGCACTGTTTTAACCACTTCCGGACGGCCCACCGTGGATACACCATCGCTACTTTGACGTTAAATTCTGGGGTTAGGGCAGCAGATAACCATAACCCCGGTATTTCTATCCATGGCCGGCGATCCTCTTTCACATAAAAGTGGTCTCAGAGGTAGAGTGGCACCCCCCCCCCCCTCCTCCTGCCTTGCCTCAGCCGCTCATTGGAGCCAGTGGAAGTAGCGGAAATGATCCAGTGGCCTGATGGGCAGGAAGTGGCTTTTAAGTGTAAATGTTAGAACTGAGGTCTTTTTAACCCCCAAGCATACGCAAGTCACACCCACATGTAAATGGTGTTCAAACCACACATGTTAGCTATCCCTGCGAAAGTTCGAGCGAGAGCAATAATTCTAGCCCAAGACCTCCTCTGTAACTCAAAACTGGTAACCTGTAACTTTTAAAAATCGTCTATGGAGGTTTTTTAAGTACCAAAGTTTGTCGCCATTCCACGAGCAGGCGCAATTTTGAAGCATGACATGTTGGGTATCAATTTACTCGGCATAACGTTATCTTTTTTACAAATTGTGTTTGTAAGACCTCTGCGCAAATACGGTGTGATAAAGTATTGCAACGATCTCCATCTTTTTTTTTATTTAGGATGCCTGAAAAAAAATATATAATGTTTGGGGGTTCTAAGTAATTTTCTAGCAAAAAAAATGGATTTTAACTTGTAAACAACTAGGGGTGCACCGAATGGAAATGTTGGTACCGAAACCAAAATAAAAGATGCACAAGGCACAAAAACCGAAACAGCGAAATTAAAAATGTTTTTTTTTTTTTTTTTAATTAACCTCTTCACGCCCGCGCAATAGCCGAAAGATGGCTGCAGCGCGGACGCTCTCTGCTGGAAGGACGTCCCTGGACATCCTGTTGTTTACTTCCCTAATGCGCGCTCCTGAGAGCGTGCATCGGGGAAGTTCTGTGCTGGCCGTGTCCGAGTCAGATCGCTGTAAACGGCCTTTTACAGCGAGAAACAGCGGCCTTTTACAGCGAGATCGGCGTGTCCAATGAGAGATGATCTCATATGCAAACATATGAGATCATCTCTCAGCGCCGCTCTGCCTCCTCACACAGACAGCGTGTGAGGAGGGAGAGTAGAACGGCTGCAGCGGCGCCGCAAGTAAAAAAAAAAAAAAAAAAAAAAAAAAAAATAAAGTGATCTGTCCCCGCTGCCACCTGTCCCCAGTACCACCTATCCCCAGTGCCATCTGCCAGTACCACCTATCCCCAGTGCCATCTGCCAGTACCACCTATCCCCAGTGCCATCTGCCAGTGCCACTTGTCCCCAGTGCCACGTGTCATCAGTGCCACATATTAGTGCCATCTGTCATCAGTGTCATCTGTCATCAGTGTCACGTATCAGTGCCATCTGTCATCAGTGTCACGTGCCATCTGTTATCAGTGGCATGTGTAATCAATGCCACGTGTCAGTGCCACGTATCGGTGCCATCTATCAGTGCCACGTATTAGTGCCATCTGTCACCAGTGCCACATATTAGTGCCATCTGTCAGTGTCACGTGTCATCAGTGCCACATCAGTGTCATCAGTGCCACCTGTCATCAGTGCCACGTCAGTATCGCGTGTCATTGTCCTGATGCTCCAGGGCCTTCAAAAGTGTACTAGGTAGTCAACAAGTTAGATGTGTAATTTATGCTCCTAGAACATGTGATGGTGCTCCCTGTATGTTGGGCCTCTCTAAGTGGCCAGTGTAAAAGTCCCACACATGTGGTATCGTAATACTCAGGAGGAGTAGCAGAATTTATTTTGGGGTGTCATTTGTGGTATACACATGCCATGTGAGAGAAATAACCTATTACAATGACAATTTTGTGGAAAAAAATTAAAAATAAAAAAATAATTCATTTTGCAAAGAATTGTGGGAAAAAAATGACAACATCAAAAAGCTCACCATGCCTCTTAATAAATACCTTGGAATGTCTACTTTAAAAAAAGGGGTCATTTGGGGGGGTATTTGTACTTTCCTGGCATGTTCGGGTCACAAGAAATGAGATGGGTCACCAGTGCATCAGGTGTGATCAATTTTGTATGATTCGCATCACAGTTTGTAGAGTCTGTAACTTTCACAAGGACCAAATAATATCCACTAATTTGGGTTATTTTTACCAAAGATATGTAGCAGTATAAATTGTGGCCAAAATTTATGAAGAAAAATTAATAATTTGCTAAATTTTATCACAGAAACAAAGAAAAATTTGTTTTCTTTCAAAATTTTCGGTATTTTTTCATTTATAGCGCAAAAAATAAAAAACCCAGAGGTGATCAAATACCACCAAAAGAAAGCTCTATTTGTGGGGAAAAAAGGACAAAAAATTCATTTGGGTACAGTATTGCATGACTGAGTAATTGTCATTCAAAGTGTGAGAGCACCGAAAGCTGAAAATTGGTCTGGGCAGGAAGGGTGTTTAAGTGCCCAGTAAGCAAGTGGTTAATAAAATTTATTTGATATATAAAATTAAAAAACTGTGTTTGTTTTATATTTGTTATTCATATTCAACTTTTAATTATCATGAATTTTATGAATAAAAAAAAAGTACAATCCAGTAGGGGTGCAACGAATCAAAAAACTCACGGATCGGATCGTTCCTCGGATCAGAGTCACGGATCGGATCATTTTTCGGATCAGCAAATTATAATTGAATTTGCAAAAACCTGTGAAAATTCCACCACCATATAATCCCCACTGTAATATCCACGTAATCTCCCCCACTGTAATATCCACGTCATCTCCCCCACTGTAATATTGTCTGAGATTGGCAGGGTATCGCGGAGTATTGGCAGGGTATCGCCGGGTATTGGCACTGGCAGGGTAATGCAGGGTAATGCAGAGTATTGGCAGGGCAATGCAGAGTTTGTTTACAAGTGATCGCTCCGTCATTTTTCGGAGCGATCACATTGTAAACGGCCGCCCGGTGTACCAAGATGGCCGCCGCTCCGGAGATAGGCCGAAGCCACGGCCTTTCCTAAGGCCACGGATCGCGGTGTGTGCCGGTCCGAACAGGGTGCCCCGTTCGGATCCCAGATCGGTGACTATCCGTTGCACCCCTACAATCCAGTAATGTAAATTAAGTGACCTACATAAATTGGACACAGGAAAAAAAAATACAAAATTAAATAAAGTAACTTACAGTAACAGTACATATGATGCTGCTGCACATTGCACAATTAATAATAATAATAATAATAATAAAAAACAAAATTGAAAATCTTATTAAAAAAGAAAAAAAAAAAACAGGCATAATATAAAAAAAATGCCAAAGGCTAAGAGCCTCTATGTTTGAGTAGACATACAGTATTTACTTGTTCAAAAATAGAAGACCCATAAAACAAGACAGAGGGCGCACGGGCTATTAAACATTATACTACTAAGCCGTCGGGTCAGTTCTCTATTAAAGCTTGTTGTCAAAGTCAAACATCAGCTTCCAGTCCATGATACATCATCATTCACATCACATAATGGGAGTGGGACAACTGGAAAACCCAACAACAGGCTAAGGTTTTTCAAGGACTTGCCTCTTCCTTAGAGCCAGAGCTCCGAGCTGACGAGGCAAGTCCTCAAAACACGTTTAGCCTGTTGGGTTTTCCAGTTGTCCTAGGCTATAGGTGATGTGATATGATGTATTGTGGACTGGAAGCTTACTTTGACGACAAGGTTGCTAGAGTACACCTGTTGGTTTGTTGTATATTAAGTTACCATATTAACAAAGAGAGGTCTTCCTTAATGCACTAGGCCGGGGTGCCCTCTGTCTTGTTTTATTTCAGACAGTGTATCCACTGACTTTCCTAGTCATAAGAGGGCATCAAGGCGAGGCATTTCCAGTGAAGCCAGCAGGGAAAAATGTAGTTAACAGTCTGGGGCCCACTTCCAAGCACCAGAGTTTGTAGAGATGATTTACTAAAATTGGAGAGAATTAAAAAATTTAGTGCAGTTGAGTACATTAGGCTAGCCAATGAGCTTCGAACTTCTTTGGCTTGTTCAAAGCTTTGACAAAAAAAAATGGAAGTCGATTGGTTAACCTAACCTTCTACGCAGGGCTGCACCAGATTTTGCACTCTCCAGTTTTAGTAATAGTAAATCAATCAACCTCTGTGTGTTTTCCTATTCCGTTTCATATCCCTTTAATGGCAAAGTTACTGTGCAAAACAAACTGTTATAAAATTAAAGAACAACTAACCATAACAGAAATATGGCAGAAGGCTGTTATTCTGTTTTTCACAGTTTTTTTTCTGTAAATAATATCAACTTAACCACTTGCTGACTGGCTCCTGTACATATACGTCGGCACTTTGAAGAGGGATATTCCGGTAACGGCAGCAGCTGCTGCCACAACCGAAATATCCATCTTTTCAGGAGCCGGTCCTCTTTACGATAATGGTGGTCTCCGCGGCGGATTTGCCGCAAGATCACCTTTATCGGCTGCGGGAGAGGTGCCACCCCCCTCCCGCCGCTCTCCCGCGCCCTCCACCGCTTACCGGAGCCGTCGGTAGTGGCGGAGGCAATCGGGTCCTTCCATGTCCTGGGTATGGAGACGAGTGAGGCTAAGATGGCTCCCATCCGTCTCCATACCATAGGAGGGCGGAAGCAACGTCAACATGTCACTTGCGCCCATACGTCTTAAAGGAACATTTTTCTGTTGTCATTTTTTCCAATTATTATTATTTTTTTTAAATTTTAGTGTAAATATGAGATCTGAGGACTTTTTGACCCCAGATCTAATTTTTAAGAGGTCATGTCATGCTTTTTTTTTTCTATTACAAGGGATGTCTACATTGCTTGTAATAGGAATAAAAGTGACCCAATTTTTTTTTTTAACCACTTCGCGCCCGCGCTATAGCCGAAAGACTGCTGCAGCGCGGACGCTCCCTGCAGGGAGGACGTCCCTGGACATCCTACTGTTTACTTTCCTAATGCGCGCTCCTGAGAGCGCGCATCGGGGAAGTTCTGTGCTGGCCGTGTCCGTCGGACACAGCCAGCCACAGATCGCTGTAAACGGCCAATCACAGCGGCCGTTTACAGCGCGATCGTCGTGTCCAATGAGAGATCATCTCATATGTAAACATATGAGATCATCTCTCAGCGCCGCTCTCCCTCCTCACACAAAGACAGCGTGTGAGGAGGAAGAGATGAACGGCTGCAGCAGCCGTGAGTAAAAAAGAAAAATAAAGTGCGATCTATCCCCGCTGCCACTTGTCCACAGTGCCATCTGTCATCAGTGCCATCTGTCATCAGTGTCACGTGTCATCAGTGCCACATATTAGTGCCATCTATCATCAGTGCCATGTATCAGTGCCATCCGTCATAAGTGCCACATGTCAATGTCACGTGCCATCTGTTATCAGTGTCACGTGTCATCAGTGCCATCTGTCATCAGTGCCACCTGTCAGTGTCACGTGCCATCTGTTATCAGTATCAAGTGTCATCAGTGCCACCTGTCATCAGTGCCACGTATTAGTGCCATTTCTCATCAGTGCCACGTATTAGTGCCATCTGTCATCAGTGCCATCCGTCATCAGTGCCACATGTCAGTGTCACGTGTCATCAGTGCCATCTGTCATCAGTGCCACCTGTCAGTGTCACGTGCCATCTGTTATCAGTATCAAGTGTCATCAGTGCCACGTATTAGTGCCATTTCTCATCAGTGCCACGTATTAGTGCCATCTGTCATCAGTGTCACGTGTCATCAGTGCCCCGTATTAGTGCCACCTGTCATCAGTGTCACGTGTCATCAGTGCCACGTATCAGTGCCACCTGTCATCAGTGCCACGTCAGTGTCGCGTGTCATTGTCCTGGTGCTCCAGAGCCTTTAAAAGTGTAATAGGTAGTCAACAAGTTAGATGTGTAATTTATGCTCCTAGAACACGTGATGGCGCTCCCTGCATTTTGGGCCTCTCTAAGTGGCCAGGCTGTGTAAAAGTCCCACATATGTGGTATCGTAATACTCCAGGAGGAGTAGCAGAATTTATTTTGGGGTGTCATTCGTGGTATACACATGCCATGTGAGAGAAATAACCTATTACAATGACAATTTTGTGGAAAAAAAATAAAAAAATAATTCATTTTGCAAAGAATTGTGGGAAAAAATGACAACATCCAAAAGCTCACCATGCCTCTTTTTGTAAATACCTTGGAATGTCTACTTTCAAAAAAGGGGTCATTTGGGGGGTATTTGTACTTTCCTGGCTTGTTCGGGTCACAAGAAATGAGATAGGTCACCAGTGCATCAGGTGTGATCAATTTTGTATGATTCGCACCACAGCTTGTAGACTACAAAGACCAAATAATATCCACTAATTTGGGTTATTTTTACCAAAGATATGTAGCAGTATAAATTGTGGCCAAAATTTATGAAGAAAAATTAATAATTTGCTAAATTTTATCACAGAAACAAAGAAAAATTTGTTTTTTTTCCAAAATTTTCGGTCTTTCTTTTTTCATTTATAGTGCAAAAAATAAAAAACCCAGAGGTGATCAAATACCACCAAAAGAAAGCTCTATTTGTGGAAAAAAAAAGGACAAAAAATAAGTAATTGTAATTGTCATTCAAAGTGTGAGAGCACCGAAAGCTGAAAATTGGTCTGGGCAGGAAGGGTGTTTAAGTGCCCAGTAAGCAAGTGGTTAAACGGTGAAAAAATAAATAAGAAAAAAAATGTTTTTTTAAAGCGCCCTGTGCCGACAAGCTTGAGTGCAGAAGCGAACGCATACGTGAGTAGTGCCCACATATGAAACCGGTGGTCAAACCACACATGTGAGGTATCGCCGCGATTGGTAGAGCGAGAGCAATAATTCTAACTCTAGACCTCCTCTGTAACGTGCAACCTGTAGAATTTTTTTAAATGTCGCCTATGGAGATTTTTGAGGGTAAAAGTTTGACGCCATTCCACGAGCGGGCGCAATTTTGAAGCGTGACATGTCATATCAATTTACTCAGCGTAACATTATCTTTCACAATATAAAAAAATATTTGACTAACTTTAATGTTTTATTTTTTTATTAAAAAATGAATTTTTTCACAAAAAAGTGTGCTTGTAAATCTGCTGCACAAATACGGTGTGAAAAAAAAGTATTGCAATGACCGCCATGTTATTCTCTAGGGTGTTAGAAAAAAAAAAACAATATATAATGTTTGGGGGTTCTAAGTAATTTTCTAGCAAAAAAACTGTTTTAAACATGTAAACACAACATCCAAAACGAGGCTAGCCCTTAAGTGGTTAAATGAGAACTAATTTCCCTAAGGTGTCAGCGGCTGCATGTGCGCTAAAACTGTATCTATGTATATGTAATATGTAGCTGCGGGATACATACATACATAGTCATACAGTATACCGCACTGTGTTCCGGGTATGGGCGGGGACTTCCCGGAACAGAGACTAGTCTACAGTCTGGTCTACAGCAGCGCTACTCAGCCAATCACAGCCTAGACTAGTTTGTGTTTCTGGATGTCTTCGCCCATATCCGGAACACAGTGCGGTATACTGTATGTAGCCAGCCACAGATACAGAACAACAGATATACATACAGTTTTGCACATGCAGCGGGCTGACAGCTTAGGGAGAGAATGAGACATAGTTTGGCCCAACAACAAACTAAGTGTACAGTAGTTCAAAACCTGGAGTTCTCTTAGAATTGAAGTGCAAAAAATAAATTGTAGAACTATAATGAACAACCAATGGCACAACTAGACAATTGGAACATTAAACATACTACGTTCCAATTGTGTCCAATAGCACTGTCTGAATATAACAATTCATTTACTATGTTAAACATAGTAAATTAATTGGACTGTGCTACTGATTTCTAAATCTATTTCAGAGTACCGTAAGTGGCAGATTTTGCTTTAAAGCTGTTCTGCACTGACAAAAAAAATTAAATATTTCCGGTCTATCAATGTCAAAGATATCAATCTTAGAATAAGCGTACTTGTTTTTCTGCTGCACGATTTATCCGTCCGTTTTTATGATTAAAGATCTCTTATAAAAAATTCTCCTCAACTATGTCATTTTGCTTGTGGGCATTTGAAGCCCACAAGCAAACACTTCCTGGTTTCCTTTGTTGTGGGGAACCAGCATTCATTGCCGGTTGCCGTGCATGCTCAGTGGCTTCACAGTTACGAGCGGCGCCATCGAAATGACGCGAGATTTCGCATCTGACTTCTGCAATGTCTCCTGGAATTAATTACACAAGATCCCAGGAGACACAGCGAATTACAAAGGAAATGACGCGGATCCCCGCTTAGAGCCCGCCCACCGCAGCAGGGAAAAAAATAAAGATGAAGGCAGCAGAACAGGTAGGCTTACTAGATGCCGAATTGAACCATGAATTCTGTGTTTTAACATGGTATAGAAGAGATAGAAAAAAAGTTGCTAGGATGAGTGCAGAACCGCTTTAAGAACAAAAGTTGTTCAGCTTTCTCACAGGAGAGACGGTCCCTCTTCTCATCAAAAATATGAGATGCTAGACTGAATAGTCTCTCACTCTGTACTGGTGCTTGGGGCAGATAAGCAAAAGAAAACGTTGTTTGTTGATGCGCCAGTACTCAAGGGGACTGTTGCTTTTGGCGATAGCCAGTTAAGCTAAATAAATCTCCAGCTGTTGGGTAGCTGCAGTTGTACCACTGCTATGGACCGGGGTGTGTTCATGTAAAATTTCTTCAAACCTATTCGATATCGAGGGAGTGTGTTCCTCTTCACTTGTATGTGGCCATTTCTCTGGTATAGTTTCCTACAGCTCGAAACTCCTTCACCCCCCCCCCCCCCCCCAGGTGCTTCCATCACCTCCATTTGTGCCTGTATCATTTCCTGTGGAAGCATTAGCTGAGCTTATTTCTTTTTGTTAACTGTTCAAATGGAGATAGAAGCGACAAACTATTTTCAACTAACATCCACTGATGTGCGCTCAATGTTGCCGGCAGCTAGTAATCTGCAATGTATGCAGCTAAAACACGCTTTTGTTCGAAAAGACTTTGCAGCATATAGTAGATGTACGGTCCTCCATTGCCTTGGCCATTTTCCGTGCATTATCTCAGACAATCAAATGCACTTTAGACTTCTCAATGTGCCAATTGTCAAGCATGGTTTTTAAAGCGCCAGATATTGCTGCTGCAGTATGTGATCCAACAAACTCTCATGCGTTAAGTAGGATGTTTTGCAATTGAAATTTGGCATCTATCCACTGCGCTGTCAGGCTAAGCATGCTCATTGGACTGACGTCTGAACTCCAAATGTCGGTAGTAAAACTGATTGCTATGATGTCCATAGTCATGAGCTCATGAACATGTTTTCTAACACTGCAAAACAATTCAGGTAGACGGGTATCTGCAAAGTAGTGCCTGCTTGGTAGTGTGTAACGCAGCTCAATATATGTTGCATGAGCCTACGGAATCCAATGTCCTCCACAATAGAGAATGGCTGGTCGTCTAATGCAATAAATTCCATAATTTTATCTGTAATGTTGCGAGCTTTGGGACTGTTGCTTGTAACTTTTTTAAACTTTTCAAAGACTGTGACCACAGATGATGTTGAGCCTAGCCCTGTGGTACTTTTTGGAAGCGGTACTGTTTTCCTGTATTCTATATGCAGAACCGGATGACGTGTTTTCAGGTGGCGTATCAAACCTGTTGTTGGAAAAATGCCTTGGCACTGTACCCCCTCTTGAAATTTCTGCTGTGCAAAGACTGCAGATTTTTTACATTTGGGGTCTTTATCAGAAACTTTTAAATATTTCCACACAGCAGACATGGTCCACCTTTTGCTGGTAGCGTAGAAGAATCAATCTAAAAAACGAAACCCCAGGCAGCTATAAAATAAAAAATAAACCTAACCACCAATCCTTTTTTATTTAAATTTTTTTTAACAATGCACCTCTCTTGCCATGCACTGCAGTACATCTGACTTGTATCAAAGAATATATTGAATTTTATTTTTTGATTGCATACAGTTTTTGAGATATAATATTCATTACTATATTGCTGCATAGTGCATGCATACTGTCATGTTTTTAAAAAATGAATGCGCTTGTCAATGTAGTATTAGTATAACATACTAACTGAATGCTATCTAAATTAAATGACGGCGCTATATAAGTACCTTTTTCAAAATAAGTAGTAGTTATCTATTTTCAATAGAAAAGTTTATATATATATATATATATATATATATATATATATATATATATATATATATATATATATATATATATATATATATATATATATTACTAGATGGATTGTTTGTCAGTAAAGACAATGCTCACCTGCGAATAGTAGCCATCCAGGAGGGACGGTGCCCACTCTCCTATGCACAGCAGTCTCCCGAATCACAACTGCATCTCTCGTCTCAACCACGAGCATGTGTGATTTTCTTTCAGCAATGTGCCGAAAACACAATTTTCATCCGATATATGTTTCGGCAGCTGAAATTTCGGTGCATCCCTATAAAAAAAAAAAACGTGAAAAGTGAAAAATAGGCTTGGTCCTTAACCGCTTCAGCACCGGGCCATTTTTTACCCTTCCTTACCAGAGCACTTTTTGCGATTCGGCACTGCGTCGCTTTAACTAACAATTGCGTGGTCGTGCGACGTTACACCCAAACAAAATTGACGTCCTTTTTTTCCCACAAATAGAGCTTTCTTTTGGTGGTATTTGATCACCTCTGCGGTTTTTTTATTTTTTGCGCTATAAACAAAAGAAGAGCGACAATTTTGAAAAAAAACACAATATTTTTTACTTTTTGCTATAATAAATATCCCATTTAAAAAAAAAAAAAATTATTTTTTACTCAGTTTAGGCCGATACGTATTCTTCTACATATTTTTGGTAAAAAAAAATCGCAATAAGCTTATATTGATTGGTTTGCGCAAAAGTTATAGCGTCTACAAAATAGGGGATAGATTTATTGAATTTTTTTTTTATTTTTTTACTAGTAATGGCGGCGATCTGCGTTTTTATTTTATTTTTTCGTGACTGCGACATTGCGGCGGACACTTCGGACACTTTTGACACATTTTTGGAACCATTCACATTTACGCAGCGATCATTGCTATAAAATTGCATTGATTACTGTGTAAATGTGACTGGCAGGGAAGGGGTTAACACTAGGGGGCGCTGTAGGGGTTAATGTGTGTCCCTATAGGAGTGATTCTAACTGTGGGGGGAGGGGACTCAAGGGGAGAAGACCGATCATGTGTTCCTCTGTACTGGGATCACATGATCGGTCTCCTCTCCGCTGACAGGACGTGGAGCTGTGTGTTTACACACACAGCTCCACGGTCCCGCCCGGTCCCGTTGTTTTAACGGGCAATCGCGGGTGCCCGGCGGACATCGCGGCCGCCGGGCACTCGCACCGGGTCCCGAGCGATGCCGCGGGCACGCGCGCGCCCCCCCCAGGCGGCCGGGAATCCGAGGACGTCATATGACGCCCACCCAGGATGGGAGATCCACCTTGTGGGCGTCATATGACAGCGGGCGGTATTGAAGTGGTTAACCACTTAAGGACCGCCTCCTGCACATTTACATCGGCAGAATGGCACGGCTGGGCACAACAACGTACAGGTATGTTGCTCTTTAACCACTTAAGCCCCGGACCAATTTGCAGCCAAAGGACCAGGTCCCTTTTTGCGATTCGGCAGTGCGTCGCTTTAACTGACAATTGCGTGGTCGTGCGGCATGGCTCCCAAACAAAATTGGCGTCCTTTTTTTCCTACAAATAGAGCTTTTTTTGGTGGTAGATGATCACCTCTGCGGTTTTTATTTTTTGCCCTATAAACAAAAATAGAGCATAAAATGCAATATTTTTTTACTTTTTGCTATAATAAATATCCCCAAAAAATATATGAAAAACATTTTTTTCCTCAGTTTAGGCCGATACGTATTTGTCTACATATTTTTGGTAAAAAAAAATTGCAATTATTGATTGGTTTGCGCAAAAGTTATAGCATTTACAAAATTGGGGATAGTTTTTTATAGCATTTTTATTAATAATTTTTTTTTTACTAGTAATGGCGGCGATCAGCGATCAGTGACAGTGCCACTAGGAAGCATGGGCAGAGGTTTGTTTACACATACCTTTCCCCGTTCTTCAGCTCTGTGACCCGAACGAAGGACACCAGCGGCGATCGGGTCCGCTGGTCCACGGAGCTCAGGACCGGGTTACGAGCGTGCTCTTAAAGAGACACGTACAGGTACGTGATTATGCCCAGCCGTGCCATTCTGCCGACGTATATCGGTGTAAGGCGGTATTTAAGCGGTTAAGAGCCCAGCCGTGGGTCGCGCCAAGCCACGCCCCCCTACAGTGAAAAAAACACAGGTCACACTTAACCCCTACACTGCCCCCTAGTGGTTAACCCCTTCACTGCCAGTGTCATTTACACAGGAATCAGTGCATTTAAATAGCACTGATTGCTGTATAAATTACAATGGTCCCAAAAATGTCCGATGTGTCCGCCATAATGTCGCAGTCACAATAAAAATCGCAGATCGCCGCCATTACTAGTAAAAAAAAAAATTATAAATAAAAATGCTTTAAAACTATCCCCTATTTTGTAAACGCTATAACTTTTGCGCAAACCAATCATTAAACGCTTATTGCGATTTTTTTTTTTTTTTTTTTTTTTTTTTTTTTTTTTACCAAAAATATGTAGAAGAATACATATCGGCCTAAACTGAGGGAAAAAAAATGTTTATATATTTTTTGGGGGATATTTATTATAGCAAAAAAAAATATTGGATTTTTTTAAAAATTGTCGCTCTATTTCTGTTTTATAGTGCAAAAAAAAAAACCGCAGAGGTGATCAAATACCACCAAAAGAAAGCTCAATTTGTGGGAAAAAAGGACGCCAATTTTTTTTGGAGCCACGTCGCACGACCGTGCAATTGTCAGTTAAAGCGACGCAGTGCCAAATCGCAAAAAGGGGCCTGGTCCTTTAGCTGCAAATTGGTCCGGGGCTTAAGTGGTTAATTGATTAAAGCAGCTGGCACCCAGTGTTATACCCAGGAGGTGATGCAATTGGCTCCTGGGCTTGTGATGCTTTCCCAGAGTGCTTTGTAAAATCAAAAGTAAACCCCACACTTCGGTGTTTACCTTGACAGAGTGATGACATCATGAGAGACGTTACTGCACACCCATTGACTACGACTGGTGAGGCAAAGCTGTCATAGCTCTTCCCAGCCACAGCTGTTGATCACTGTTGCAGCCATCTGTTGTAGGCTGATTGCAGCCAACAATAGATAACTGATGTCAGTGAAATACTACTGCAAAGCTGCATTGGGGGGGTTCTGAATCTGAGCAAGGCCCCCTGGTTCCTCTTGTATTGAATTGTTTTGTAACTGTATTGTCTGCCATACTTTGTGGCATTTGCATAGTAATGGCTTTCTTCTGACAACTGGACCATGCACACCATCTTTCTTCAATTCCCTCTAATATTGTGCATCTTGAAACAGCCACCACACATGTTTTCAGAGTCCTGTATTTCACCTGAAGTTGTTCGTGGGTTTTTCTTTGTATCCCGAACAATTTTCCTGGCAGTTGTGGCTTAAATTTTAGTTGGTCTACCTGACCATGGTTTGGTTTCAACAGAACCACAAATTTTCCACTTCTTGATTAGTTTGTACACTGCTGATTGGCATTCTCAATTCCTTGGATATCTTTTCCTGTTTTTATACAGTTCAACTGTGTAGAAAAAAGTGCAGGGCTAAAATATATGAAGACAGTTGTTGGGCACAAAAAAGTGCAAAGTAGTGACCATATAATGTGAGCAGTGTTATCATAAATCACGTGTAAAAAAAAAAAAAAATGCTAAATACTGCAAAAAACTTACATAAATCGCATATAAACCAAGAAATTGTTAAATACTACAAATAAATAAAACTTGCATAAATCAAGCAAAACTGAGGAATATACAAGACCAAAAGATAGATTATATATATATATATATATATCTCCAAAGGAAGTTAAAAAAAAGTGACTAAAAAAATCTTAATATGAATATGTGACTTGGTGTGAACTGGTGTTTGGTAAATTGGTGTTACTCAGGGAAGTCAAAGAGTGCGAATTGGATAACAGATCCCCAGAAATTAACTCCTTGATCTCCCGGGCGTCTCTTGTCAATAACCTCTGTGTCCTGGACAGTCTCTCAATCACGGTGAGTATCCTAAGTGTTCAAAAGATTGTGCACATCTTGCAAAGAACATATGATACTCCAAATAGTGTAATATTGTCTCATCAAAAAGATTTATTTTGAGTAAATGATACAATGCTGTTTTGGGAGCTTCCACAAGTCTCCAATTAGCATAAAAACAGGTTTAAAAACAAAGAGTTGCTAGCAAGTAAAGTCCTGTATAGACGTTTTAAAAAGCGATCACTCATGCGATACTGACAATCATTAAGCACTAATAACAGATATACCCCTTGTGACGAAACGCTCCCACACTCCTCTTGAGTGCTTTCGTCATATACCACTTCCTCCCAGTCTGAATATGGATCTCAGATATTCCAACCGCTCCCAAGGACTAAACGAGACAAGACTTGTTTAGTGCTAAAATGGACTGTTTTTATTAGAACCAAACTGACAAGTATTTATATACAGTAGAAAAGGAGACCCCCCCCCTCCTGCTCATTTTATACAATACACCTGTAACAAATTAACATGAGCTAATTAACTAATCCCTTTAAGCAGTCGATGTGACTCTGTGCCCATCAGGATTTCACTACAGGTTAGACTTGTCACCGAGCTTCACACATGTCAGATGCTAATATCATCAACTCCAGCCTCCTGTCTGTTGTCTTGTATAATGCAAATGAGTCCAGTCTATCTTGACACAGATTCTAAAGAGTATTTCACCTATTGTTGTATGTGTTAATTAACCCTGCAATTGAATCTGTCTAGCACAGATTATAGTGGGGTTCTCATTCACCCTGTGCCCCTTAAAATCCAGGGCCCATAATCGGTTGGCAAGAGGCTCGCATTTAGTCCTCTCAAAAAAGCCTATGTCCCGGCTAGGTCTGTCACACCCCTCTTGACAACATAAGGGAAATGGAACCTAGGATAATGAACAATCATCCTACCCCTTACCCCTCAGATAACCAGCACCTGTCTGGAAACCAAAACCAACGGGATTTTCAGACGGTTTCCAGAGGGGGCACAAACGAAATGGGGACGCAAGAGAGGGTGCAGAGGGGGAAGGCATCTTCACCCCAAAAAGGAGGACATATATACTAGCGGCATTATTAATTTGAGCACTAAACAACTCTCTGTAGAAGAATTAACAATACTCAATAAAGGTTTGAAATATGCCCCTCCGCGGAATCTTAAATTCCAAACGTTTGTAGATATACAGAAGTATACACGAAAATTTAATATTAGGGGGTATATTTTAAGTAATCCCTCTAGACAGTTGGATAGAGACACATCAGCCTTTAGGCATTCAGGTTTGTCTAATGCATCATTATTCAACCCACCAGGGAATGTGGCCCCCAATATTAATGTTTTCCGTGAATTAGTACTTGAGGACCTGGAGGGTTTAAAGTTGAGGCCTGCACAGCCACAACAGGACATAAAGAAAGGATTGGAGTCCCTATGTGGAAGGAATGATATTGTGATCCACCCAGCGGACCAGGGGGGAGCAATAGTAAGAAGGATAAGGAAAACCTACATGCAGGAAATGACTACATTTTTTTCAGATATGAATACCCCCCCCCCCCCCCCCCGCTTATTGACCCCACCAATAGGTTCAAAATAGAACAAAGAGAGCTTATTGAAAAGGGTTTCGATATGGGGTTCTTGAATAGAAAGGAGAAAGAGCCCCTCCGCTACCTATTATCTACTCACCCAAGATTCACAAAACGCTTATCAACCCCCCGGGTCGGCCCATCATCAGTGGCATAGATTCCATCACCTCGCGTGTAGGGAAATATATAGACTTTTATCTACAGCCACTGGTGATGGGCATCCCCTCGTTCATAAAGGAGACAAAACATGTCATTAATATGCTTAATGATATTGATTGGCAATCCACTTACCTATTGGTGACGGCAGACGTTGCATCATTGTATACGGCAATCCCGCACCATTTAGGATATGAAGCTGTACAACCTTTCTTGCGACAGGACCCTACCACTACAACCACACAGGGTAACTTTGTTTTGGAGTTGTTGGATTTCGCAACGACTCATAATTATTTTTGGCATAATGGTACCTTTTTTTCTTCAAACGAAGGGGGTGGCCATGGGGGGAGGCCAACCTCTTCATGGCAAAGTGGGAGGAGGATGTGATTCTACATAATAGACGCTCAGAACTGATTATCTGGAAAATATTCATAGATGGCATTTTGTTTATCTGGAATGGCGATGTAGAATCAGTGCAGGCTTTCCTATCAGATTTAAATAACAATAACAGGGGAATTGCCCTCACTCATGAGATTAGCCCCACAGAAATCAATTTTTTGGATCTCAGGATCTCCATAGCAGGCTGGAGGATAATCACTTCCACCTTTTTTAAAAAGACTGACCGTAATGGTTTTAGCCCACTAGATTCCTGCCACCACCAGTCGTGGTTGATGGCAGTACCTAAGGGTCAGTTTTTACGCCTAAAAAGGAATGGGAACCTTCGGGAGGCTTTGGTTCTAAAAAGAAGATTTCTGACAAAAGGTTATGATAGCTCAGCTATGGATTCACGTACAGTGGAGATTAACAACAAGGATGCCTTAGAGAAATATGTACCCCACTGGCGAGGCAGTAATGGGAAACGTAACATCTCAAGGGCAGAGACCAATTGGATTTTCCGATATTTAGGTTCTCATATACCTGGAGGCTTGTGTCCCCTTAATTCACATGCTGCACTGGGGGGGGGGGGGGACATAGGCTGCACTGGGGGGGGACACAGGCTGCACTGGGGGGGGACACAGGCTGCACTGGGGGGGGACACAGGCTGCACTGGGGGGGGGGGGACACAGGCTGCACTGGGGGGGGGGGACACAGGCTGCACTGGGGGGGGGGGACACAGGCTGCACTGGGGGGGGGGACACAGGCTGCACTGGGGGGGGGGACACAGGCTGCACTGGGGGGGGACACAGGCTGCACTGGGGGGGACACAGGCTGCACTGGGGGGGGACACAGGCTGCACTGGGGGGACACAGGCTGCACTTGGGGGACACAGGCTGCACTTGGGGGGGACACAGGCTGCACTTGGGGGGACACATGCTGCACTGGGGGACACTGGGGTCACATGCTGCACTTGGGGGGGGCACAGGCTGCACTTGGGGGGGACACGTGCTGCACTGGGGGACACTGGGGACACATGCTGCACTGGGGGGCACGTGTTGCACTGGGGGGGACACGTGCTGCACTGGGGGGGGGACACGTGCTGCACTGGGGGGGGCACGTGCTGCACTGGGGGGGGACACGTGCTGCACTGGGGGGGGGGGGGGGGCACGTGCTGCACTGGGGGGGGACACGTGCTGCACTGGGGGGGGACACGTGCTGCACTGGGGGGGGACACGTGCTGCACTGGGGGGGGACACGTGCTGCACTGGGGGGGGACACGTGCTGCACTGGGGGACACTGGGGGTCACAGGCTGCACTGGGGGGGTCACAGGCTTCACTGGGGGGGGTCACAGGCTGCACTGGGGGGACACGGGCTGCACTGGGGGGGCACAGGCTGCACTGGGGGGGGGCACAAGCTGCACTGGGGGGGACACTGACTGGCTGCATTGGTGGACAAAGTTGTTGTTAATATTTATTTTTTATAACTTCATTCTGCATAAAACATTTAAGTGTCATTTCATGAGATAATTTATGAGGGTGTGTTTAGGGGTGGGACAGGGTAGGGGTTGGGCGGGGCAACTGGTGGCGAGTACCCCTTGAGGCCTGGCTAGTAGCTCAGGACTTTAATTTTTGAGCCCTGTATAATGTGTGTGTGTGTGTGTGTGTGTGTATATTATTACACAGTCTACACACCCCTGTTAAAATGTCAGGTTTCTGTGATGTAAAAAAGTGAGACTATTACAATTAATTTCAGAACTTTTTCCACCTTTTTAGGCTGGGTTCACACCATTGCGAATTGAATTCGGTATCCACGCATCCAATTTGCAATAGCAGGAGATTTTGTCCGGTTCACATATCTCCGCAGAAGGTCCGGTGCGTTTTGCAGAAAAACTATGTGCGTCTTTTGGTCCATTTTTTTCAGGTGCAAATTCAGGCTTAAATCAGACCTGAAACGGTAAACTAGCACGCACTGGACCCCTGCTGTGAGACTTATCCATCTTAGGTGCGAACCCCACCTCAATGTGACTTGTAAACTGTACAACTCAGTTGAACAACAAACCGAAATCTTTTAGGTGGAGCACTCAGTCTTTTTGGGTATGAGTCTATTAGCATGGCATGTCTTGACTTGGCAATATTTGCCCACTCTTCTTTGCAAATGCACTCCAAATCTGTCAGATTGCGGGGGCATCTCCTGTGCACAGCCCTCTTCAGATCACCCCAGAGATTTTTAATCGGGTTCAGGTCTGGGCTCTGGCTGGGCCATTCCAAAACTTGAATCTTCTTCTGGTGAAGCCATTCCTTTGTTGATTTGGATGTGTGCTTCAGGTCTTTGTCATGCTGAAATATGAAGTTTCTCTTCATGTTCAGCTTTCTAGCAGAATCCTAAAGATTGTGTGCCAATATTGACTGGTATTTGGAACTGTTAAGAATTCACTCTACCTTGGCTAAGGCCCCTGTCTCAGCTGAAGAAAAACAGCCTAATAGCATGTTGCTGCCACCACCATGCTTCACTGTGGGTATGGTGTTCTTTGGTGAATGTGCAGTGTTTTTGCACCAAACATATCTTGGAATTATGGCAAAAAAGTTCAACCTTTTGGTTTCATCAGACCCCATAACACCTTTTCCCACATGCTTTTGGGAGACTTCAGATGTGTTTTTGAAAAATGTAGCCTGGCTTGGATGTTTTTCATCATAAGAAAGGGCTTCTGTCTTGACACACTACCCCAGAGCCCAGACATATGATGAATACAGGAGATTGTACCACACAGCCAGTACTTGCCAGATATTCCTGCAGCTCCTTTCATGTTTCTGTAGGCCTCTTGGCAGCCTCTCTGACCAGTTTTCTTCTCGTCTTTTCATCAATTTTGGAAGGATGTCTAGTTCTTGGTATGGTCACTGTTGTGCCAAATTTTCTCCACTTGATGACTGTCTTCACTGTGTTACATGATATATCTAACATCTTGGAAATTCTTTTTTTACCCTTCTTTTGTACCCTTCTCCTGACTGATACCTTTTTTAACAATGAGATCCCTCTGATGCCTTGGAAGCTCTCTGCAGACCATGGCTTTTGCTGTAGGATGCAACCAAGAAAATGTCCGTAAAGACCTACTAGACCCGCTGAACTTTTATTTTTGGCTTAATCAGAGGCACTTTAAATGATGGTAGATGTGAACTGACTCCTATTTAACATGAGTTTGAGTGTGATTGCTTAATTCTGAACACAGCTACATCCCCAGTTATGAGAGGGTGTGCATACTTATGCAACCGCTTTTTTTTTTTTTTTTTTACCCGAAGGATTCCAGTTTTGGTTTTTCAATCAAGTTGTATAGTTTATAGGTCACATTAACTGCTTGCCGCCTGCCGGCTGTCATGGTTCCCAGGCGGCGCGGCTCTCGTTCTGGAAGGGCGTCATATGACGGAGCTCCGTTAAAACAGGGAATGCGCGAGATCGTGTGCGCGAATCCCTGTTCCTTGTTGGGAATGGCTGTTTACCACGTGATCGCCCATGATAAAGTCAAATCCGATCACAGGTGGTACCGCCCCACTTTGCACGGCGCATGCACGCGATCACGTCGGTGTTCCCGGGAACACTTCTCGTCACTGATGCTTGTAAACAGACATTGGCAGGCGGCTATTTACCACGTGATCGGCTGTGATCCTTTCACAGCCGATCACTAAATGTCAACAAACCGCGGTAACGAGATGTTACTGGGTTCTCCTCCTCACACACTGATCGTGTGTGAGGCGATTGCAGTAACGTCTCGTTACTGCTTACAGTGTACACCAATCACACTGATTGCCCCCCCAATAGAGAGGACCTGTCACCACCCATAAAAGTACCTGTCACAGTTCATCTGCGTACCCTATTACCTGTCACCAGCCCATCTGCGTACCCTATTACCTGTCACCAGCCCATCTGCGTACCCTATTACCTGTCACCAGCCCATCTGAGTACTTTTATTACCTGTCACAGTCCATATGAGTACAGAGTAACCGAGTACCTGTCACCAGCCCATCGGAGTAACTGAGTACCTATGTGCAGCCCATGCCTCATAGAATATACGTTGGGGTGTTTGCTTTCCAAAAGGGGGTCATTTTGTGGGTAATTCCATTGTCCTGGTGCTCAAGGACCTTCAAAAGTGTGATGGGTAGGAATGAAATGAGATGTGTAATTTATGCTCCTAGAACGCCTGAAGGTACTACTTCAATGTTGGACCTCTGTATGTGGCCAGGTTGTGTAAAAGTTTCACACATGTGGTATCGCCATACTCTGGAAGAGTAGCAGAATGTATTTGGGGGTGTCATTTTTGCTATATACATGCTATGTGTTAGAAATATCTTATAAATCTTGACAACTTTGTGTAAAAAAAAGAAAATGCGTTTTTTTTTTTTCCCACCACATTTTCCAAAAACTTCTGGAAAAAAATTAACCTTTTCAAAAGACTCATTATGCCTCATAGATTATACGTTGGGGTGTTTGCTTTCCAAAATTGGGTCATTTTGTGGGTAATTCCATTGTCCTGGTGCTCCAGGGCACTCAAAAGTGTAATAGGTGGTTGAGAAATGAGATGTGTAATTTATGCTTGTAGAACGCCTGGAGGTGCTACTTCAATGTTGGGCCTTTGTATGTGGCCAGGCTGTGTAAAAGTCTCACACATGTGGTATCGCCATACTCAGGAAGAGTAGCAGAATGTATTTTGGGGTGTAATTTGTTGTATGCATATGCTGTGTGTGAGAGAGAACCTGATAATTTGACAATTTTGTAAAAAAAATCTTCAATTTGCAAAGAATTCTCGGAAAAAATTACAACTTAAACTCACAATGCTACTTACTTAATACCTTGGATTGTCTACTTTCTAAAAAGGGGTCATTAAAGCCCCTTTCACACCAAGGGAGTTTTGCAGGCGCTATAGCATTAGAAATAGCGCCTGCAATCCGCCCTAAAACAGCTGCACCATTGTCTGTAGTGTGAAAGACCGAGGGCTTTCACACTGCACCGGTGCGCTGGCAGGACGTCAGGAAAAGTCCTGCCAGCAGCTTCTTTGGAGCGGTGAAGGAGCGGTGAACTCACCGCTCCTCCAGCGCTGCTCTCCATTGAAATCAATGGGGCAGTGCTGTAATACCGCCGGCAAAACGCTGCTATTGCGACATTTTGCCAGGGGTTTTAACCCTTTCTCGGCCGCCAGCGGGGGGGGGGGGGGTAAAAGCGCTAGTGGCCGAAATGCGCAGCAAATCCGACAGTAAAACGCCGCTAAAAATAGCGGCGTTTTACCGCCGACGCTAAGGGCGGTGTGGTGTGAAAGGGGTCTTAGGGGGTATTTGTACTTTCATGACTTGTTAGTGTCTCAAGAAATGAGATACACCTGATGTACTGAAGGCCTGATCAGATGTGATCAATTTTCAGTGATTGTCACCATAGTTTGTAGACTCTCTAACTTTCACAAAGACCAAATAATATACACTTATTTGGGTTATTTTTACTAAATATATGTAGCAGTATAAATTTTGGCCAAAATTTATGAAGAAAAATTGCTAATTTGGCATATTTTTGTGACACAAAGAAAAATGCTTTTTTCCCCCCAAAATTTACGGTCTTTTTTATTTATAGCACAACAAATTAAAAACACACTAATGATTAACTACTACCAAAAGAAAGCTCTGTGTGAAAAAAAGGACGCAAGTTTCATATGGGTACAGTGTTGCATGACTGAGTAATTGTCATTCAACTTGTGAGAGCACTGAAAATTGGTCTGGGCAGGAAGGGGGTGTAAGTGCACTGTATTGAGGTGGTTAAAGTTCTGAAATTTAATCTTTGTCTTATATTATTTATTTTATTATTATTTTTTTACATCACAGAACCCTGACATTTTAACAAGATGTGTAGACTTTTTTTTATATTCTGTGTGTGTGTGTGTGTGTGTGTGTGTGTGTGTGTGTGTGTCTATCTCTCTATCTGAAAGAGCAGCCAACTCTAATACTCTTCCTGCAGAAGATATGGCAACCAAGACATTTTTTTTTCCTCATCAAGAGGACCAAGGGACTATCTTGTATTCGCTCAAAAGGCTGCTTCTGTAAGCCGACAGGACTAAATTTAAGTCCCAAGGGTTCAGGGGTGACCCAACTGGAGGATTTATCTGCGTTACCCCCTGAAAAAAGTTGCGCACCAGAGAGTGTGAAGCAAGTGGTCTTTGAAAGAACACAGATAAAGCCGACATCTGGCCTTTGTTAGTACTCAAGCCCAGCTTAATTTCTAATCCCATCTGTAGAAATTCAAGGATCCTACCTATGACATATTTCCTAGGGTGCAAACCCCTGGATTCACACCAGGAGACATATGCATTCCAGATTCTTCTTTGGTTAATGCTAGAAAGCCTGCCTCCGGAGTCATATACTATAGAAACTACTGAAGCTAACAGCCCACGATCTTTTAGAATGTGGGTCTCCATAGCCAAACCGCTAAATTTAGCGTTCGTAAGGTCGGATGCAATACCGGACTTTGCGAGAGAAGGTCCGGCCATAGCTGGAGGGTCCAAGGGTCCCCTACCGCCATTTTTACGATCTCGGCAAACCAAGATCTCCTGGGCCACAAGAATCCTTCCCTTCTTGCTTGATTCTGCGTGAAGGCGCCAAAGCAGCAGAACAGGAGGGAACGCATAGATCAGTAAAAAAACGATCCCATGGAAAAAACCAAGGCATCTGTTCCGTATGCCATCAGATCCCTTGTACTTGACACAAAGTTGTCGACCTTATTGTTTACCCTGGACGCAAACAGATCCACGTCCGGAACTCCCCATTTTTGGCATATTGACAGAAGATGTCGAGGTGAAGGGACCATTCTCCGGGGAACAATTGTTGGAGACTCAAGTAGTCTGCCTACCAATTCTCTATTTCTGGAATTGAAATTGCTGATAGGCAAGGAATCCCAAGATAGAATATGATTCACCTCTCTCTGGGCTTCATGATTTTTCATGCCCCCTAGTGATTGAAATAGGCCACAGCTGTGGCATTGTCGGATTGGAACCTGACAAGACAATTCCATAGTCTGAGCATCCAGGCCTCCAGGGCCAGGCATACTGCCCGAATCTCTAGAATATTGATGGGCTAGGTCATCTGATTTGGACCATTTCCCTTGGACAGACGCTTCTTCCAGGACTGCTCCCCAGCCCAGAAGGCTGGCATCTGTTACCATTTTACAGGTAGATAGATAGAAAGGATTTTCCCTTTTTGAAGATTCTTGGATATCCACCACCAATTGAGGCTCTGACGCACTTCGGGGGATGAATGCATTGGGAAGTCCAGAACTTGGACCTTCTTGTTCCAAGTTCACAGGATACTGTTTTGCAACAGTCTTGAATGAAACTGCACATAAGGAACGGCCTCGAAAGAAGCCACTATCTTTCCCAACAATTTCATACAAAGTCTAATAGAAGGATTCTTCTTTGTTTTGATCAACTGAATCAGTTCCCTTATGGAACTGATTCTTTTCCAAGGGAAAAAACACACTCTTCTGAGCTGCATCTATGATCAGCCCCAAGTACTGCAATCTCCTTGATGGTTTTAAGGATGCTTTTTCTAGGTTGAGAATCCAACCTAGGTATTCCAGGTAATGTTCTAAAGTACGCTGCGCTTTCAAACTTAAAATCCAAATTGTGAAATGAAAAATGTGCTATATAACAACCGCAAAAAGTGATAACGTGCTAAAATGCATACAATATTCCAAATAAAGTGCTTTCATGCAGGATATGATAAAACGGCCATATGGTAAGGAAAAAAAGCAATCAATAAAATCCTTAAACCAATATAATGGTGAACCAAACTATAAAAATCCTTATAAAAAATAAATATATATAAATACATCCCCGTTTTGGAACCGTGAAAAGGTTTGAATAAAAACTCTCTAATCCTTGCTCTTCCAAGGGGACCACCAATATCACTCTTTGAGCCAAGAGATGATCCAAAGCTAGAAAGAGACTTATTTTTTCCGCTGGATCTCTGGGAACTGAGAAAAACGAGGCGACGGGAACCCTCGGAACTCTAGTTTTGTAACCTAGAGAAAACCGTAGAAGCCTCATAAGAGGCTTTAGTATCTTGTTTTGTGCGTTTCCTCCCCCAGGCCCAATACTCTGCCAATACTTGCCAATACTCTGCAATACATTTTAACCAAAACAAAGAATATTTTTTTTATTTTTTACTGAATTTTGCATTTTTTAATTTATAGCGCAAAAAATAAAAAACCCAGCAGTGATTAAATACCACCAAAAGAAAGCTCTGTATGAAAAAAAGGACAAACATTTCATATGGGTACAGTGTTGCATGAGTAATTGTCATTCAAAATGTGAGAGCACCAAAAGCTGAAAATTGGTCTGGTTAGGAAGGGGGTTTAAGTGCCCAGTGGTCAAGTGGTTAAGGACTGAGATACTCTAATCGCTGTCAGCGCAGACTGATCCTGCGAGCGAAAAAATAGCTCCTTCCTTGTCATTTTGCATATGAGCATTGTCTACTGGATAAGTCAGGTTTTTGTTTACAGAGGATATAGCAGCATCTACTGCTGGAAATCCCCATTTCTTATAGAACTCTTCCTCCATAAGAAAAAGAATTGAAAAACTTTTTTGGAGGAAAAAAAATGTTTATCTTGGTGCTCCCACTGAGAGTACATAAGATTTTTTTTTTTTTTTTAGCCATGAATGGATAGGAGAAGCATGAACAGATTGAGGAGGCTTTAGTGAACCCAAACCAGAGGTGGGCTCATCAATTGACTGCACTTATTGGCAGTAAAAATGTGGAGCGGACCAATTCAGGGAGAGTCTGTTCCAATCATCTCTCGCCCCTTGTTCCTCAGCATGAGGGTCCTGAGCAATGGACGGGGACCTGTTATGCTTAGTCCCACTCTGGGATGCGATTAAAGCATCAATTTTTTGCTCCAAACTTAAAATGGTTGGAGAAAAAACCTCCTTAGTAATATATGCAGGGGCTGCAGTGTTAAGAGCAGCTGCAACACTTGCCCCTCCTGATGGCTTACTCTGATCACCATATTACTACTTACTTTTTGAGATGGTTCTAGGCTTCCGTGTGACTGTAGAAGTCTGTTTTTTTTAAATTGTTGCTTTAAGAGCTATAGGCATGACATTTTGACATCGCTTCCGGCCTGAAAAGTTATGGAGTTGAGTGGGGGCCATCTTTCCCTTACTCGTCTCCATACCAAGCCAGGGAGAGGACCTGATCGCCTCTGCCGCTACCGACGGCTCAGATAAGTGGCAGAGGGCACCAGAGAGCGGCGGGGGGCCCTCTCCCGCCACCGATTAAAAGTGATTTTGCAGCGAATCCGCTGCAGATACTACTTTTATCTGAAATCGGTCCGCTCACTAAAGAGGAGGATGCCGGGGTTATGGTAGCTGCTGCCATAACAATATCCCTTTTTGAATTGCTGACATGTATCGGCGTGAGCGGTACGGAAGTGGTTGAAAAATGGAAATTAAATGAAAAAAGGAATCCAAATCAATCAATATTTGGCGTAACCACGGTTTGCCTTCAAAACCGCATCAATTCTTCTAGGTACACTTGCACACAGTTTTTGAAGGAACTCGGCAGGTAGGTTGTTTCAAACATCTTGTAGAACTAACCACAGATAGGCTGCCTCAAAGCTTTCTGTCTCTTAATGTAATCCCAGGCAGACTCAATGTTGCGATATTTCCAGGACTCCTTGTTGTTCTTTATGCTGAAGATACTTCTTAATGACATTGGCTATATGTTTGGGGGCATTCTCCTAATGCAGAAAACATTTTGGGCCAATCACATGCCTCCCTGATGTTATGGCAGTATATGTATTTTGAAGCATTGAGGTCACCATTGATCCTGACAATCTCTAACTCTATTTGTAGAAATTCAACCCCAAACTTGCAAGGAACCTCCACCATGCTTCACTATTGCCTGCAGACACTTATTATTGTACCGCTCTCCAGCCCTTCCGTGTACAAACTGTCTCCTGCTATAGCCAAATATTAAAAATTTGGACTCCTCAGTCTGAAACCTCTGCTGCTAGTTTTCTGCACCCTAGTTCTTATGTTTTCGTGCCACTGTTTTCGTGCCATGTTTTCGAGTCACTTAGCCTTGTTTTCACATAGAAGGTATGGCTTTTTAGCCACAATTCTTTAAAGACTTTTTCTGACCAGACTTCTCTTGACAGTAGATGTGTGTAGCTTGTTCCCACTGGCTTCTGCCAGTTCTGTGCTTTATGGCACTTCTGAACATATTCCCAAGTCAAAGGGAATTAAGCATGATGTGCCTTTCATTTGCTGCATTAGGTTTCCTTAGTCGACCACTGCGTGTACGGTCCTTAATGTTTTCTTTGCGCTTCTTCAAAAAAGCTTGAACAACACATCTTGAAACTCCAGTCTGTCTGCCTTGCTGAGGCACTATTACTACTTCCGCCTTGTTGCTGTGCTTAGTCTTGCCCTGGTGTATGACCTGTGACATGAAACTGTCTTCTACAACCTCACTTTAGTAGCAGAGTTTAGCTGTTCCTCACCCAGTTTTAGTCCTCATACACAGCTGTTTTTGTTTCAGTTTGACTGTTTCAACCTACATATAGCATTGCCATTTTGCTTTGGTTCTCCATGGCGCACGTGCGTTTGCAAGAGCGCTGCTGGGCTCAGCAGTTAATGTATGTTTGGTGGCCATGGTGCACGCAGATTTGACGCACATGCGCCGTAGCTTTTATCTGGGTGTACGAAGATTTGCTTCGTACACAAATAGTCACGCCCACTCGCCAGGACTGCGCACACATAGAACGTTCCGGCGCACACTGGAAGCGGTGTATGCCAAGCATGTCGTGCTTCCAGAAGGCAGCTGTGAGACGCAGAGCAGGCTCTGAACAGACACTTGCAGTGGTTCATTTCTCCTTAACTGTGTCACGTGAGTCAACAGGTGTTGCTTGGCAAGCTAAAGGTGCTTAGCAGGATTGTTGCACAGGGGCTTGGTGAGCCTTATTAAAGGGTCTCCCTTCTGAGGTGTTTTAACTACACCCAAGTACTCTTTGTTTGCGGCATTGAATGTGTTCCAAAAATAGGAGTGGGACTAACACCACAGGGAAGGGCACACCTACGTCATCAGTAGTTCCCGATGAACCTAGTCGTATCCATAGTGTTGTATCCCATGAAAGACCAGAGGCTTCCGGGCAATCTGAGCAGCTGCGCCTGTTTGGTATTGTGCCTACAGTCAACGCTGCTGCTTCACCCTTTATCACAAAAAATTAACTGTCCTCAGCCCTAGCCGGGTTAGAGCACAGGATTGCTGGCATGCTTGCCTCCATTCTGCAGGGTGACAAAGTGTGGCATATCCCCCTCCCCTCGTCTGGAGCAGGAATGGGTTGAGGATGGGGGAAGAGCTTAAAGCTCAGGATTCGGTAGAGTGCCCGGCAGATGAGTCTGCTTATGAGCAATCTGGACAAGACGATATCCACTCGATGTCTGCCTCTCAATCGCAGAGGTTTTTGTTCCTTACTCTAACCAAAATGGTTCATTCTGCCTTGAAGTTGCTTCTTGCAGAGGTGACTGAGCCCCCCTGGTCCCCTTTGGGATCTGAGACCTTTTCAGGTCGCACAGACTTTCCCGCTACACCCCCTGTTGGAACAGGCGGTGTATGTTGATTGGGAACATCCTGACAGGACTTTTTTGCCTCCCTAAAAGGTTTTCCCTTTTATATCCCATGGATGAAAAGTTGTTAAAAAATGGAGCATGCCAGCCGTAGATGCAGCAGTCTCTTCCTTAAACAAGAACTTAACTTGTCTGGTAGATAATGCACAGGGCTTGAAAGACTATTGACAAGGAATTAAAGTTATTATTAAAGGCTTCCTTTTCTTTGGCCAGTTCAGCTATTTAGCCAGCTGTTGCAGCAATTGGTATTTGCCAGTCTGTAAAGGACCAAGTCAAACGGCCGGATAGGCCTAACCAGGAGGATGATCTGCCTGAAAGTAAGGCAGATATTCCTCGAGAGCTGCGTTTTTGCTGTTGATGCTTTAAAGGATTCAATACAGCAGGTTTCTTGCCTGGCTCTCTTGTTTGTACATATGCGCAGACTTTTATGGCTTAAGAACTGGTCAGCCGGGTTTACAATGTATTATAAAAAAATAAATTTTAACCCTGAAGCTATGCAGATATATGAATGGATTGAATGAACTGAATATGAGATGAGTAGGGAGGCCTTGTCCGCCACGATTACTGTAATTCAGAAGGAGGGGAAAGATGGGATGCTGTGTTCCAGTTATAGGTCAATATCGCTGCTAAATGCAGATACAAAATTATACGCTAAAATATTGGCAGGCCGGATGAAGGTCCTGATGAACTCACTGGTACACCCTGACCAGGTTGGATTAATTCCAGGTAGGGAGGGGAGGGACAATGGGGTGAGAACATTACTCCTACTTTCGCGGATGAAGGAAATGGAATCCCCAGGTCTACTCCTGTCGACGGATGCACAAAAAGCCTTCGACAGGGTAGACTGGGGATTCATGTTCCAGACATTAGAAACAATGCGAGTCGGACCAAGAATGGTTCATTGTATTAAAACATATCATCACCCTACAGCAACCATAAAAATAAACGGAATATCGTCCCCTCCTTTCGAGATGAAAAATGGGACGAGACAAGGGTGCCCCTATCACCCCTTTTGTTTTTTGTTATCCTTAGAGCCATTACTTTCCACGATACAAAATAACTCTGACATAACGGGAATCAAGGTAAGGAAGTGAGAAACATAAACTGGCAGCATTTGCGGACAATATATTGTTTTATATAAGTTACCCAAGGAATACAATGCCCGACCTATTAAAGGTCCTAAAACAATATGGTGAACTATCAAATTTTTTAATAAACCAAGCTAAATCCGAGGTCTTAAATGTAAGTAAGTTGGAAGAACAGGCTCCAAAAGGAATGTAAATTCCCATGGTGGAAAGAAATAAAATATCTAGGAATAAAATTGGCGAACTCAATAAAGAAGCTATATAAAATAAATTATTTACCATTGTTAGACGAAATTAAAACTGAAAGGAAAAGATTAGTAAACAGACCACTTTCATGGATAGGATGCATTAACACCTTAAAGATGTTTACGCTACCAAAGATTCTTTACAAATTCCAGATGATTCCTATAGCACTACCTAAATCATACCTTACAAAGCTAAAATCTCTAATAATGAATTTTGTTTGGAAAAATAAAAAACCAAGAGTCTCTTTTTTATAATATTAAAAAAAGAAAAAAAAACGAGGGCTTGCAGTCCCTGATATTCAAAAATATTATAATGCGGTAAATAATAATTATAATGCGAGAAAATAAAAAGGAAAAAAGGTGGGTTAACCTAAAATACACATACAGTAAGGTGCAATTGAGTAAGATAGTGTGGAACCCACCACACTATAGGACACTCGATTCGAACACAAATGAAATGACACAGAATGCACTTAAGATTTGGGACGGGGTATATAAACAATTAAATGGGCAATATAATTCACTGCTAATAGCACTGAAAGAGAATGAATATATTGCACCAGGGAGAAAGATAATAGGAGGGAATTGGATGAAAAAAGAGAGGGCACAATTAAGAGATATAATAAAAGAAGGGAAAATTGTATCATACCAGGAAGTAAAACGCAATCAAGGATTTAATGGTGATTGATGAAAAAACTTACCCCAACCAATAAGATCTGAAGATGAGCTGACTCCATTGGAGCGGCTCTGTATAACAGATAACACCAAAGGTATTATATCTAGGTTATATAAACTATTGTTGACGGTGGACGAGCTGGAGATTCTGCCATTTATTAAAAAATGGGAAAGGGAATTGGGATAACAGAGATAAAATAATAATATGTAAAATATTGAAACTAACTCATAGTTCGGCATCCGACATCAAAACCGCTGAAATTAATTACAAATGTTTAGATGGTATGCTACCCCAGATAAAAACAGTAAATTTCAACATGGTAAATCAGCGGAATGTTGGCGAGGCTGCTAGTAAAAGAGCTGCAAGAAGATAGCGGAGGCCCGGCAGAACAAACGAAGAGCGGGACAAGACCCCGAAGTCGGAAGAAGACCCCCGGACGGCGGCGACGAAGAAGGCCGGGCTCCTCCGCTAGTAAAAGAGCTAGCAGAAGATAGCGGAGTCCGGCGAGAAGACCCCCCAGGACGGAAGAAGACCCCCGGAGCTGTCTAATAAAGTATTTTAAAAACTTGTGTTGTGTATTTATTTACACTTTTTTTTTATGTGACATTTTCCTATTGCAGCCAGTGCGAGAACCAGCGTGATGTGATCGCGCTGGTTAGAGAAGCCTATCGCCAGGAACCAACACGACAGGATCGCGCTGGAAACACAATATCGGCGGCACCTACTATAGCATCTTTACAAGGAGACCTTGTTAAAATAATGGGGTGGGTAGCTATATGGCAGATGAGGTTTATTAAAAAATGTCAATTAATGCATTTGGGAGCTAAATATTTGCATGCAAGTTATTTGCTAGAGGGAGAATCTCTGGGGGAAACGAGGAATGCAAATATTTTAGGGGTTCTAGTAGATCAGACTAAGCTATTCTGTGCAATGCTAAGCTGCAGCATGCAAGGCTGGCAGACTAATATATTAAAAAGGGTATTTACTCAAAAGATAAAGCCATCATTTTACTACTTTCCAAAACCCTGGTTCTGACACATCTTGAGTATGCCACCCAGTTTTGGTCACCAATCTTTCAGAATGATATCCTTGAACTGGAGAGAGTCCAGAGAAGGGCAACATAGCTAATAAAGGGGCTAGAGGAACTTGGTTATGAATGACTACAAACATTAACCATTTCAGCCCTGGAAGATTTCGCTGCTCATTTTTTGTGATTCGGCACTGCATTGCTTTAACTGACAATTGCGTGGTCATGCAACGTTGTACCCAAACAAAATTGACATCCTCCCCCCCTCCCCCGCCCCACAAATAGAGCTTTCTCTTGGTGGTATTTGTTCACCTCTGCAATTTTTTATTTTTTGCGCTATAAACAACTTTTTTTTTTTTTTTACCTTTTCGCTATAATAAATATCCCCCAAAAAAATTTCTTCTTTTTTTTTTTTTTTTACTATTAATGGCGGCGATCTGCGTTTTTTTTATTTTATCCGAACTGCGACATTAGGGCAGACACATCGGACACTTTTGACAGATTTTTGGGACCGTTGGCATTTATTCAGCGATCAGTGCTATAAAAATGCACTGATTACTGTAAAAATGTCACTGGCAGGGAAGAGGTTAACACTAGGGGGCGATTAAGGGGTTAACTGTGTTCCCTGTTTGTGTTTCTAACTGTAGGGGGAGGGGACTGACCTAGAGGAAGTGACGGATCGTGGTTTCTAGCTAATATGAACTCACGATCTGTCACGCCTCTCAGAACAGGGATTTGTGTGTTTACACACACTCGTCCCTGTTCTGCCTCTCGTGCCCGCAATCTTTTGTGGCCGGCAGTCATCGCGACCGTCGGGCACTAGCATCGGAACACCCCCTCTGTGCAGCGGGCACGCGCCTGCTATCTCGATCCCGCGAGCCGTCGTATAGCTACGACGGCTCGCCCGATCGTGCCGACCTGTAGTGGTAAAATGACGGCGGCTGGTCAGCAATCTGTTAAACTTATCCTACCTGAAAAAGAGACACTTAAAGCTCCACTGTCACAAATTGCAAGCAGACAGGCTTTTTATTGCAGAAGAGACATGCAATCTAAAGAAGATGGAGGAGAAGCGGTGGGGCAGTATGGGAAAGGGGCACCTAGCTCTGGGTGTATGGTTGGATTCTGCCACTATACATAATTTCTGTCTGTCTGTTCTCAGAGCGGTTTAAATATTTTGTTCCCTAAGTAGGTCAGGGGGATTTGAATTTGTTTCTGTTGTTTTTTTACAAAAACGCCTTTTGAACCTATTGGAGATATTCCCTTTTCCACTCTCACTCGCAAGGTTGTGTTCCTTAAAGCGGTTCTGCACTCTGAAAAAAAAATTTTTTTTTTTTAGGATGTAATATAAAGTGTGCTTACCTTTATTAGGGGACTCACCTGTTCCATCTTCCATCTCGATCGCCGCCGGTTTTCGTCCGATGAAGTTCCTCGTCTTCTTCTTTAATGCTGGGGGCCATCTTGCCTGTGGGCATGAGAAACCCCACAGGCAGTGTTGATGGCCCAGCATGCACCGCCGTTACTCGCGCGTGCGCAGTAACGGCACATCTGCCGACATCTCACGAGATTTCGGCAGATGCGGCCGAAATCTCGGGAGATTTCGGAAGATGTGGCCGAAATCTCGCGAGATTTCGGAAGATGCCCGCACTGACTCCTGGGATCAATGACACCAGATCCCAGGAGACAGTGCGGCGTGACGACGATCGACGCAAGACCCCGCCCGCCGCCGCAGAGGGAGAAGACCGGAAGTCTTCAATTACAAGGTAAGTAAAAAAAAAAAAAAAAAAAAAAAAAACATTTCATTTAGTACTCTTTGCCTGATTTGGAAGGCAAAGAGATTTACTAAATGAAATGAGTGCAGAACCACTTTAATGCTATCACCTCTGCAAGACGTGTGTCTTAGCTGCCAGCCTTAACCTGTAAAGAGCATTTTTTATTCCACAGAGATAAGGTAGTATCGAAGCCCAGCGCTCCATTTCTAAAGTAGATTCGGCCTTTCAGCTTAATCAGTACATTGTTTTTATTCCTCCCTGTCCAGCCCCAGTACATCAGAAGGAAGTTTCAGTTCGCTGCCTGGATGTAGTTTGTGCTGTATGGTTTTACCTTTCAGCCACTGCTTCCATTAGAAAGTCGTACATTCTAGGCTTCTGTAATGCTCAGTGGCTCAGACATTATTCACGCGTACGGCCATAAGGACAGAATTTTGCCTTTCCCTGTCGAGGCGCACACTACAGTCAGTGTCTATTGGGCTTTTAGACATCAGGTAGCCGTTTCCTAGATTTGCAAGGCTGCTATTTGATTTTCATTTCATACGTTCTCTAAATTTTACCAAGTGAACTTTCAGGTTGCATTTAATACGCGCTTTGGGCAGAAGATCCCTCATGCAGCTCTGAGGCTGCCCTTATATAGGTTCTTGTTACGTTGGCCTGATGCTATTTTGTTTGTGTTGCTCACTCCACAGTTGGATTGCTTTTGCACATCCCAATCGTTTCAGTACAAAAAACCCTTTAACCACTTGGCCTCTGGAAGATTTACCCCCCCCCCCCCCCCCCCTTCATGACCAGGCCGTTTTTTGCGATATGGTACTTTGTTATTTAACTGATTGCGTGACACTGTACCCAAATAAAGTTTGTCATTTTTTTTTTTTTTTTAACATATCCAATAAGAAAATTGAAAAAAAAAATAAGACATTGGCCTAAATTTATGAACATATATATTCTGCTTCATATTCCCACCAGAATCCTGTGGGATTCTGGTAGGAACCTGCATTTTAAAATTGGTGCTGATGTGCAATGCTTCGCCCGCACAGCCACGTCATTAATTCACAGCAATCTGTGAATGACAAACATCCCAGTCATGTCTGCAACTGTGGCATATAGCTTGTAGTTTTCAGCATACTTCAAGGGTACCAATGAGCACCCTCGTAGTTCATTGACACTTCCTCCATCTTTCTAACAGAAAACCTGTATAGAGTTATGGGCAAGAAAGCTGCCATGTCTGCAGGAGCGTGACTTGTACCCCGACATCCACTGAGGCTGGGTTTACTCCGATTTCAGACACCAAAAGACGCACAGTGCTCCTGTGCAAATCGCACCAGAGCCGCTGCAGAGATGTGTGAACCGGATCCATGGAGAGCCGGTCACAATCTCTTGCTATGTGAATTGGATCCAGTCTGTTGTGAGGTGTGAACCCTGCCTGATCGTGGGTGTAATGCTTTGCAGGCTCCTGGGGGGGGGGGGGGGGGGAATTTCCCGGCAAAAATTTGCATTTTATTATTATTATACAGGATTTATATAGTGCCAACAGTTTGCTCAGCACTTTACAACATGAGGGCAGACAGGTACAGTTAGAATATAATTTAATACAGAGGGCCCTGCTCTTTATAGCTTACAATCTAATTGTATTATTTATTTTCCCAAATGTGAACTTTAGAGACACATCACCCTGCTGTTTTCTTGTGATCCAGTTCTAAGCCCACGTTCACACTGAGGGCCAGTTTGAAACTGAACTTGCACGATTTCTAACCAGCATTTGACAGAAATCTGTGTGGGTTCATGCATGCATAGATGTCTTTTCGCCCCTGAAGTCGCCAAAAGTAGCGCAGGAACTACTTTTGGGAATTGGTGCCGCAAAGTCAGCGTCGCACAGATTCGGACGGTACCTTGCTGGCAATAGGCGATGATTTGACATGTCAAAACGACCCGATGTGAACATGGGCTAAATGTTGTTTTTCAATAACCCTGTGGCATGATGGAGGTCAGAGATGTTATACCTGTCTGGTCCATGGTTTTTAGGTTTGCTAGTGTCCAAATCTTCCTGAAGGTGACAATGTAATAAGTTATATCAAAATAACTACTGGTCCTGTGTCCCTTCTTCAACTCCAATTAAAAATATCCAGTTATTTCCTTCTTTTTTGCAGATTTGTATTTCTTCTATTTGTTTTTTCTAGCTATTCTGACTTATCAAGAGTATAACCTACTTTAATATTATTATTATTACATTAGACAAGTGTTGCAGAAGTATGTTTTGAGGGTGTCCTCAAAATGTTTTTGTATAAATAGAGGTTGGAAGGTATGAGATTATGTAGGTTTTCGCTTGTTATATATAGTGCAAGCACAGTTTATCATTGTTTAGCTGCTAGCGTAGCTAGGTAGAACATCCGGTTTTTCCTCAATCATATGATGCTGAAGATCTTGTATTTGGTATCAATACAACTCCTGTGAGATAGGTGGAGGTCAACTGTTGTATCATAGCACTGTGCAGTTTCATAATTGCATACGTAGGCTGAAAAAAGCCAGAAGTCAGTCTCCTTAAACCAATAGAAAACCTCCATACACACAAGTCTGTATCCATAGTTGATCCAGAGGAAGGCAAAAATACCCCAGTAGATCCAATTAGCTAGTTCTTGAGGGAGGCTATACTACATTTTCACTGTGAAGAAGCCTTTCATTATGTGAAAGTTAAATCTTTTTCCTCCACGCATAAAGAGCGCCCTCTGATCTGTGATGCCCTGAGAATGAATAACTCAACACTATTCTTTTATTATGAATTGCACATTTTCAAGTGTCTTGATTTTTGGTCTATAATCTCAATTTTATGGTATTGTAACTAGGGCTGCAACTAACTATTATTTTCATAATCGATTAGTTGTCCGATTTATTGTTTCGATTAATCGGTTAATAACCTTAAAAAAATTGTGGTGTATAATTTAGTTAATATGTAAAGTTTTTTAAAAAAAAAAGGCAATTTATTCTTAAATATCACTATGCAGTGGTAAATATAAACAACCAACTATATGGTTAGGGAGCAAAATAGCTAATCCACTCTGAGAATAACAGACAGAAGAGATATACTGTGTACACACTATTAGAGGAGATATACTGTATACAATATTAGAAGAGACATACTGTTTTTTGGCCAATTTGTTGTTGGGCAGATTAAAAAACACAAATTGCTGCAAAAATGCATTACATGCTTTTCTGCAGCTTCTCCATTGAAGTTTATTGAACCAAAAAAGCACAGTTTCTCTTATATTCACCGACTGACACAGCTTCTCTCTTTAGACCATTGGGTTGTTATGCCACCTTCAGGAGAAGACTAGGCATTACATGTTACATGTGATAATAAAACTAGAACTTTCTAGTTCCGCCCAAGGGGCGGTCCCTTAGGTAACAACCCCTCAGCATGCTACTGCAGCCTCAGTTTTATTTTGCCTAGTGAAGGAGAAAAGACCTAGGAACCCTGATGGGCCCATCGGTCCGTCATGTTTCTGCAGAAGCTTGGTTTTTGTGCAAGAGGATAGATCCTGTGATCTGCTATCAACAGCCGGCTGGGTGACAGGCTGGATACCCTTATCCTTGTAGTCTCCCCAGTCCGGCCATCGAGCGTGTGCAGGTCGCAGCTATGGCTCTGCAGGCCACGACGAAACCTCAGCTCCAGAGGTGGTCGGTGAGCTTTTATGCTCCGGGGCATACATATGACCGGGCTACTGATGTCTGTGTCTCAGTTTGCCGAGGCCAGCAGCTATCCTGTACTGATCAGTGAATAGTTCTGCAATGGAATGTCTCCCAGCTCTTCAGGATTGGTAAGTACAGCTCTCCCTGCCTCGGTGGGGCTGAGCAGCTGGGCATTCCCTGGGAGGTCGATTCGGGGGCCCTCTCTCCCCCCTCTCCCTCCCTGTATGCTGCTGTGGGGTGTGTGTCTGTGCAGGGCTCTCTCCTGGGGGGTTTTAGCGCTGGTTGTGTCTTGGGTCCTGTTCTCCATGTCCCTGGAGGTGCCTGTGAAGTGTTTGTCTCCTCATGGTTTCACATTCGGCGGCCATCTTGGGTGTGGGCATGGGCTTCGGCGGCCATTTTCCCTGTGTTTTTTGTCGGCGGCCATTTTCTGGGAGCCTGAACACGTTTTTCAGTGTGCTCTAGCAGCAGCATGTGCTCCTGTGTTCTGGTGGCCATTTTCCCTGTGTTTTAGGTCCTTACACTGGATGCCGGGCGGCCATTTTCTTTGAGCCTGAGCACACTACAGGATGGTTTCAGTGCCATTAGCAGCTGCTTCCACCGACACAGAGCTGTTTCCTCTGCACCTGGGAGCCAACAGAGACCACAGGCACTACCTGCTGAATAGCGCAGAACCCCTCAGGGTGGTGAGTCCTGCGGGAAAGGGCCCCTTAGCCAGCAGCAGTAAGGAGGGTGGGACTGTCACTGTCCTAAGTCCCCTTTGGGTGGCAGACAGGGTAGGGTCAGCATGACTTCAGAAACTGGTGTTTCTTCCCCCAAAATCCAGGCAATTGCAACCGGGTCGCCTGCGGACTGCGCAGTACCCTTGGACACCTTGTCGGCAGTCCTCAATTCGTTCGTTGCCAAGAGGGAGGCGGTGTGTGGGCGCAAAGGTGCTAAAAAGCGGCCCATGCCCCCCCCGTCCCCTGGGGAGAGTTCTGGCGCAGACTCGGGACCCGCTGAGGCTGGTGACCCCTGCTCTGTCATGTCAGATGACGCTGACCAGGACTGTTCGGACAGTGAGGATGAATCCCCGTCCGGGTCCGTGCACGACAAAGCGCTTGTTGGAGCTCTTATCACAGCTGTGCGTGATACCCTGAAGATTCAGGAGCCAGCAGATTCCTGCTGAGGTAGCGGTACCTTTTGGGTCCCGTAAGACAGCCCGTTCACCTAAGGTGTTCCCGTATCTGACTTATTTTGACAAGTTAATTTACAAGGAATGGGGTCGACCGCAACGGACCTTTTCGGTCCCCAAATACATGGCGGTGTCTTGCCCTTTTGAGGAGAGCCTTCTCAAAAAGTGGTCGGCTCCTCCGGTCGTGGACCCCCCAGTATCCAGGTTAAACAAAGTAACCACGATCCCGGTAGAGGGGACTCCCGTATTTAAGGATCCCACGGACAGGAAGGCCGAGGCAGTGGCTCGTTCCTTGTTACGGTTGTGGGGTCAGCAGTGCGACCAGTACTGGCATCCACACTTGTGTCGCTGACACTAACTGAGTGGGCAAAACTGTTGCACCGCAAATTGGGAGAACAGGCTTCTCCTGTCTGCGTGGAATTGGCAGACCAACTAGTGAAAGGCCTTAAGTACATTTGTGATGCGGCCCTGGATACCCTCCCTCTGTTATGCAGGGCTTCAGTGTCAGCAGGGGTGCTGAGGCGCCCGATTTGGCTAACATGCTGGTCTGCTGACCAGGCATCCAAAAAAGCCCTGACGGATCTTCCCTTCCTTGGCGACCGGCTCTTTGGAACCTCTTTTGGATGACATTATTAAGAATGCCACAAGTGGTAAGAGTACTCTACTCCCACAGGCCAGGAAGGCTAAGGTGCCATGCCGTAGGCAGGGGCCCTCTTTTTCCGCTCACAAACGGCTTTTTCATCTGCCCGGAGCTTCGGCCAAACGTCCCCAGCCCGACAGGATGACCACGGAAGGACAGAAATGTCCCTGGAACCGCGAGCCTAACAAGCCTGCGAACAAAAGTGCTACCGCATGAAGGTTTTCTCCCACCCATGTCTCGGGTAGGGGGTCGTCTTCTGGAGTTGCAGCCCGGTGGTCCTCTCGACTGGCCGACCAATGGGTCTGCGATCTGATTGCCTACGGCTACAAGATAGAGTTCCTCTCTTGGCCGCAAAACAGATTCTTCCCCTCCAGCATACCCGTACTCCCGGCTCGCCGGGAGGCCCTCTTGGGGGCAGTAAGGGACCTGCTGAATCGCGGGGTGATTGTACCTGTTCTGGAATCGTAACGTTTCCAGGGGTTCTACTCAAACCTGTTTGTAGTTCCCAAGAAGGAAGGGGTACGTCCAATCTTGGATCTAAAAGCCCTCAATCACTTTAGTGAAAGTGCAGAGGTTCAGAATAGAATCAGTTCGATCAGTAGTCGCTGCACTCCATCAAGGGGACTCCCTGGCATCCTTAGACATCCAGGATGCGTACCTGAACGTTTCTGCGGTTGCAGTAGGGGAAGCCCACTACCAGTTTGTGGCTCTCCCTTTTGGATTGGTATCAGCCCCCCGAGTCTTTACCAGGTATTGGTTCCTGTGTTGGCGTTGCTACAGCAACGCGGGATCGCGATCGTGGGTTACCTAGACGATCTCCTCCTGAGAGCTTCTTCCTCTTCAGAGTTGGAAGAGGATGTGGCGATCACCGTGCAGACCCTGCAAGGATTTTGGTGACTGTTGAACCTAAAAAAGGTTGGTGATAGTACCGACTCAGCATTTGGAGTACCTAGGTTTGCTGCTGGACTCCAGGGAAGTGAGAGTGTTTCTCCCTTCGGTCAAGCTGCAGACTCTCAGAGCCACGGTAAAACTGCTGATGAACCACAAGTGGTCGTCGCTGCCCAGTTCCACACCAGAGTCCTGCAGAAGGAGATCTTGGCAAAGTGGGACAAATCTCCATTGTCCCTGGATCGACAGATCCAGGTGAGCCAGTTAGTCAGGGATTCCCTGATCGGGTGGCTGAGGTCCCCGGTGCTTCAGTCCGGGAAGTTTTTCCTACCCCTGAAATGGATGGTGATCACAACGGACGCCAGCCTATTCGGCTGTGGTGGAGTAATTGGAGTTTAGTCGACTCAGGGCCTCTGGTCGACGGAGGAATCCAAGTTGCCGATCAATCGGCTCGAACTGAGAGCGATCAGGCTATGCCTCTCCACATGGTCAATGAGACTGCAAGGGCGTCCGATCAGGATCCAGTCAGACAACGCCACTGCTGTGACATACGTCGATCACCAAGGAGGAACAAGAAGCTCGGCCGCCGCACAGGAGGTCGCTCACATACTTCTGTGTGCAGAGAGACATGTACCGGCCCTGTCGGCCATTTACATCCCGGGTGTGGAGAACTGGCAGGCGGGCTATTTAAGTCGTCAGATGCTGGACCCAGGAGAATGGGAGTTGCATCAGGGGGTGTTCAGGCTACTGTGTCTGCAGTGGGGCACACCAGACATGGATCTTCTGGCCTCCCGTCTCAATCGGAAGGTGCCGAAATTAGTGTCCAGGACAAGAGATCCGTGGGCAGACGCGTCAGACGCGCTGGTGGCTCCGTGGGATCAGTACCAGCTGATCTACGCCTTACCTCCAATGAAACTGTTATCACGTCTGCTTCGCAGAGTGGAAGCCGAGGGGATCCCAGTAATACTGGTTGCCCCAGATCTCCATCCTGCTTTATCATCGATGGTTTTACCGGCATGGCTATTGAGAGACAGGTGTTGAGGAACCGGCGTCTGTCGGACTCGGTGATCCCAACTATGTTGAGAGCGCGGAAATCTTCTCGGAAGATATATCTTAGTACCTGGAAGGCCTACCTCTCCATTGTGAGGAGAAAGGATGGCATCCGTGCTCCTTTTTTTCTATATACAGGATCCTGCTGTTTCTTCAGCAAGGGGTGGACCAGAAGTTGGCGTTAAGCACCATTAAAGGACAAATATCAGTTTTGGCTGTCCTTTTTCAGCGACCTCTGGCGTCTCACTCTGAGTACTTTTGCTCAAGGGGTGCGACATGTAGTCCCTCCTGTGCGTCCACCGTTACCCCCCCGTGGGATCTGAACCTAGTATTATCGGCGCTTCAAAAAACGTTATTTGAAAATATCAGAGAGTTCCCCCTGTTGACTCTTTCCCAGAAAGTCTTCTTTCTAGTGGCCATCACATCGGCCAGGAGGGTTTCGGAACTGGCGGCCTTGTCCTGCAAGTCGCCCTATCTGGTTATTCACGAGGATAAGGTGGTGTGCGTCCGCAACCGTCTTTTCTGCCGACAGGTAGTCTCGGCGTTTTACATCAAGGAGGACATTGTGTTACCATCTCTGTGTCCTAAGCCGACACATCCTAAGGAGGTGGCCCTTCATGCTCTGGAAGTGGTTCGGGCTCTGAAGGTGTATTTGCCTGCCACGGTTCCTTTCCGGAAGTCAGACTCACTGTTTGTTTTGGTGGCTAGTCCAAAGTAAGGCATGGCGGTCTTGTCGGCCACCATTTCCAGGTGGATCAGACAAATTGGAGTACAATCCTACGCCTTGAAGGGGCAGGTGCCCCCCTTTCCGGTCATGTCCCACTCCATGAGGGCAATCGGAACGTCTTGGGCCTCCGACATCGAGTGCCTGTCGCTCAAGTGTGTAAATCGGCGACCTGGTCGTCTGTCCACACGTTTACAAGTTCTACAAGGTAGATGTCCGTGCATTGGGTGATGCCTGTTTTGGCCACAAAGTTTTGCTGGCGGCTGTATAGTTGCATTTGCATATGCAATTTTTTTCCTGTTTTTTTGGCTAAAAATGCAATACCTTTAAGTTAATGCACTGTTGCATTCGTTACCGCAATTTTTGATGCGGTTTAAGGGTAGTGCTTCTCCGTTGAGGAGCACCCTGTTTTTTTGTGGTGGTTTTTCCACACACTGTAGTTTTTTTGTGGGTAAAGTTTTGTACTAGTTCCCACATGCCATGGTGGATGAAGTTTTATGTTGTTTTCCCACCCCTCGTTTTGGCACTGCTTGGGGACGTCCCAATGGTCTAAAGAGAGAAGCTGTGTCAGTCGGTGAATATAAGAGAAAATAGGATTTTTTTGTACTCACCGTAAAATCCTTTTCTCTGTAATTCACCGACTGACACAGCACCCGCCCCTCATATTTTTCTTTACGCTATACTGCTTGTTGACGTACTGAGGCTGCAGTAGCATGCTGAGGGGTTGTTACCTAAGGGACCGCCCCTTGGGCGGAACTAGAAAGTTCTAGTTTTATTATCACATGTAACATGTAATGCCTAGTCTTCTCCTGAAGGTGGCATAACAACCCAATGGTCTAAAGAGAGAAGCTGTGTCAGTCGGTGAATTACAGAGAAAAGGATTTTACGGTGAGTACAAAAAATCCTATTTTTGCATTAAAAAAAAAAAAAAAAGTCCCTGACCCTTTCCAAATATGCAGCAGCTGAAAAAAGCATAGATGTGATCGTGTCCCATAGGAAACCATGTAAATGAACTGTAGTGTGTTTCTGCAAAAAGCACCAAAAAACACATAGGTGTGAACCAGGTCTAAGACGTTTAGTAACATAATGGGGTTAAAAAAAAACTAAAATGAGCCCTTTATAGTACAAAAAAAGAAAATAATCACTACTGTAAGGGGTTATTTTTTCTGTAGAACTGTGAAAGTAATATTTACAGTAGCTCTTTTTGTACTATAAAGGGCTCATTTTTGTTTTTTTTAACCCCATAATGTTACTGGCCGATTAATCGATTTATGAAAATAGTAATCGATTAATTTCATAATCAATTAGTTGTCGATTAATCGATTAGTTGTTTCAGCCCTAATTGTAACATACTCAACCAGTTTATACTCAGGACTTGCGCACATGTATGTCAAATAATTTTTTATCAACAATGTTTTTATTTGTATTGAAGGATGTGTCCTAGTGATATGCTTTTCTTTCTGTGTTTTGGTTATTTTTTGTTTTTTTGTTTTTTTGCTGCAGCAAAAGCTTATAAGTTAAAATAGTGGGGCTTTTTTTTTTTTTTTCCGCTTGGCGTGGAATGATAAACAACTGAAACCTGACATTGAGTGCAAATGCGTGTGCTTTCTATTGGGGTTGTCCCGATACCACTTTTTTTTTAAGACCGAGTACAAGTACCGATACTTTTTTTTCAAGTACTCGCCAATACCGATTACCGATACTTTTCTTTTAATGTCATGTGACAGTTTTCAGAGCACAATACAGATTAGGTGGCACTGATATGCAGCACTAATAGGATTAGGTGGCACTGATGGGCACTGATATGCAGCACTGGTGGCTGGAACTGACAAATTGTTGGCAATGATAGATGGCACTGACAGGTGGCTGGCACATATAGCTGGCATTGATAGGTGGCTGGCACTGATGGCACTGAGAGGTGGCTGGCACTGATAGGGGCACTTATGGGCATTGGGCACTGATGTCTGGCACTGATGGGGCACTTATGGGCATTGATAGGTGGCTGGCACTGATGGCACTGACAGGTGGCACTTGCAGGCATTGAAAAATTAATAGGTGGCATTTATGGGCACCCATGGGCAGGCACTGAAATGCCATGAAAGGAAAGGTTGCCTGCGATGCCCATCTTGGTACTCCACTCGGCCGCATGAAAGCAGCAGTGGCCATTTTGTTACACCCAGCCCATATAGTTCGGGCTGGGTGTAACAAGATGGCCGCTGCTGGCTTACTGCCGCCGAGTGAAGGGTGTACCAAGATGGGCGTCGAGGATGTCCAAACGCTGATGTCGACACGAGCGTCACTTCCGTTGTTCCGCCCGCTGACTTCCGGTTGTGCCGGGTCGCTGAATCTGACGAAACGCCGCCTCCCAGGTATCGGATCAGGCATCGGGAGCATTTGTGCGAGTACAAATGCTCGGTATCCGTCCCGATACCGATACTAGTATCGGTATCGGGACATCCCTACTTTCTATAGAACCATATAACACACGACTTGTTATTTCAATAGAGTTATGTCATGACATAACTCTATTTTATAGAGCTGGACACAACTGTGCCGTTCACTGTGTGTGTGTTTTATTCTCCATCAATTTCTATAGCTCTTTATATTCTGCTTCTTGAAGACATCTAAATGTTTTTAAGTTGGCGATACTCCCAGCTAACACCACCTCCTGGGGACGGTAGTTCCACATTATATTGCTCTAAGCGTAAAAAACCCGATCCTCAATCTAAGGTTAAACCTCCTTTCTTCTAACCTTGTAAATCATGGTCACATGGGGCCTTACAGTAAACCATTTTTGTTACAAAAATAATAAATGCATATGTTTTTGCAGAAACAAAAATGTGCATTTATTTTATGTTTTATACAGGAGCCTGCAATGCATTGCAGCTACAAACAGTGGATCATGGGTGCCATGTCAGGCTTCTGCTAACTCTTTTCCAGAAAGTGAGAGTGGGCTACGAGTGCCCTGATTACTGCACTTGTATTCCATTAGGAACTATAAGCCAGTCTGCCGCAGTAACAGATGGGACATGTACTTCACTCATTGAAAAAACTCTGTAAATGATTGATTGGATCTGTTTGGGCCAATTTTAGATGACATTGGCTGCCTGGGAGAAGAGCCACCGCACACTGTCACAGGGGAGGGGGATTCCCAGGAAGATAGGGGCGGGGATTAATTCGTTGCTAAAGGTGGAGTTGGCCTTTAAGTGCATTTTTGTCCAGAGTGAATGACTGTAATCTATGTTGTTGATCCCCATGGCTGAGGTCCTCCATGCCCCTTATTAATTTTGTTGCCCTTTGCTGTACTTTCTAATTCAACAACGTCTTTCCTTAGGATTGGTGATCAAAACTTAACTGCTTTTTCAATATGCGACCGAACCAGTGTTGAATATATGCCAATTTTAATGCATGAGAGTATTTTGCTAGCTTTGTTAGCTGTTCCTTGGCATTGCATGCTATTGAGAAGTATGTGATCTACAAGCACCCACAGATACTTTGCCATCACTGATTCTCGCAGTGTGTATTTTGTAATGTGTATTTTTGGCACCCAAGTGCATAACTTTACATTACTCAATATTGAACCTCTTCTTGTGGTGATGCTACTACGTTCTGTGCTATAGTTGTTTCCCTGCATAATTTGGTATCGCCATACCCTGAAATTAAGTCTTTAATTCCAACCTTTTATATAATTAACAAATTGAGCCCAAATTGGCTCCAAGACCGATGGACCTTCCATAAAGTGGACTTTTTATTTTATTTTTTCTTCTCCCTTGCACTTGTAAAAATAGCCAATTTTGTTGCAATACGTGCCTTAAGTCATGAGTCTCCCACAGTACTTTTTTTCTGTCATAAGCTGTCCTTTAGTCTTGGGTTTGGATGACAGCCATTGTCAACATACTCCCCAAAAAGTTTAGTCTAAGTACGCAAAGAGTACACATCCTGTCTTTCTGTCCCACTGCCACTGCAGTTGCCAGTAAATGTTGAGCATCAAAACGATACCCAGGTCTGTAGCACAGATGCAGGTGCAGAAGTCTTTTGGTCATTCATAGTTTCACTTATTTGTTACTTTACCAATGTGAACGATTGTCTGTTTCTGGAAGTGAGTCAGTTTTTTATTATTTTTTTAATGGACGATTGATTAGTATTCACATCCCATGTGTGGCTGTAGTGATTTCATTGTTTTTTTTAAAATGTTACTTATCAGTAGGAATATAATACATTGCTATGAGCAATAATTTTTAATTATTTTTATTTATTTTTATTCCCTATTGTACTGTGTTTAATTGAATATTTAAAGTGGATCGTCACCTTTTTAGATGAACTTGCCTCCTTTCCATCCATCCCCCTCCACTGCACATATGGCGTGTGTTATGGAGTGTTTTTTTTGTTTTGTTAGTTTTCGCCCAACCCCCATCATTCTCCTAGATGAATTCAGTCTGTGTCTTATGGGATATGTGACATTCATATCCCAGGAGGCAACAGGAACCCTGCACGTCACCCCCAATGTAGAGGAGGGGGGCAGGCCTAGCAGCGCATCATCGGAAGGCTGCGCCAGAACCCAGATAAGCCGGCGTAGCCTTTTGATGACAACACAGAGAAACATGGCAGTGCTATCTGCTTTTCCTGTGTGTCTTTAAAAATGCTGGTATGCCGCCAACTCACTCACTGCCCATGAGATCGCCAATCACTTCAAACAGAAGATTGATACAATACGTGCAGAGATCTCTACTGTTCTGATACCCTGTACGCTTTACACTTCATGCCCACAGGCACAATCATTAGTTCCCTCTTTCAACCCCACCACTATAGACGAAGTTGCTAAACTACTTGATAATGTCCACCTTACCACCTGCCCTCTGGATCCTGTTCCCTCACAAATGCTACGTTCACCCTCTAGCTCTATGCTACACTCTCTAACCCACATCTTCAATCTCTCCCTCTCTTCTGGCATCTTCCCCAACTCTCTAAAACATGCACTTGTCAGACCCATACTTAAAAAGCCCTCACTGGACCTATCCAATCTTGACAACCTATGCCCCATCTCCTTGCTCCTCTTCTTATCCAAACTCCTCGAACGTCTGGTCTACAACCGACTGAGCATCCACCTCGCTGATAATGGCCTTCTTGATCCCCTTCAGTCTGGATTTCGTCCTCAACACTCCACAAAAACTGCTCTCCTAAAACTGACAAATGATCTACTAACGGCCAAAACCAATCGACATTATTCTGTACTCCTACTCCTGGACCTCTCTGCTGCCTTTGATACGGTTGACCACTCCCTCCTTCTCAAAAAACTCCACACCTTTGGTCTCCGTGACTGTACTCCTTGCTGGTTCTCTTACTACTTATCCAACCACACCTTTAGCGTTTCTTACAACTCTACTTCCTCCTCTCCTCTTCCTTTCTCTGTTGGGGTCCCCCAAGGTTCTGTTCTTGGACCTCTTCTATTTTCAATCTATGCCTCCTCCCTGGGTCAACTGATCCTGATCTCATGGCTTCCAATACCACCTCTACGCTGACGACACCCAAATCTATTTCTCTACCCCTCAGCTCACTCCCTCTGTCTCCTCACGTATCACTAATCTACTATCAGATGTATCCGTCTGGATGTCACACCACTTTCTCAAACTCAATATATCCAAAATCGAACTTATAATTTTTCCTCCCCCATATGCCCCTTCCCCTGATCTCTGTCAAAATCGGTGGCACAACCATAAGCCCATCCCCTCATGCCAAGGTTCTAGGTGTAGTCCTGGACTCTGAACTCTCCTTCAAGCAACACATCCAATCACTGTCCAAATCCTGGCGCCTCAACCTCCGCAACATCTCCAAAATACACCCCTTTCTAACCAATGACACAACAAAGCTCTTAATTCACTAGCTCGTCATCTCTCGCCTCGACTACTGCAACTCCCTTCTCATTGGCTTACCTCTACATAGTCTATCATCTCTTCAATCCATCATGAATGCTGCTGCCAGACTCATCCACCTTACCAATCACTCTGTGTCTGCCACTCCTCTCTGTCAATCCCTCCACTGGCTTCCGCTCGGCCAAAGAATTAAATTCAAAATACTAACAACTACGTACAAAGCCATCCACAATTTAGCCCCCAGCTACATCACTAGCTTAGTCTCTAAATACCAACCTACTCGTTCTCTTCGTTCCTCTCAAGACCTCCTGCTCTCTAGCTCCCTCATCACCTCCTCCCATGCTCTCCTCCAGGACTTTTCCAGAGCCTCTCCAATCCTATGGAATGCCTTACCCCAATCTGTCCGCCTATCTCCTACTTTATTAGCTTTTAGACGATCCCTGGAAACCCTTCTCTTCAGAGAAGCCTATCCTACCCACACCTAACAACTGTATTTTAATTTTCTCCATCAGCTCATCCCCCACAGTATTACCTTTTTGTTTCAACTTGACCCTCCCTTCTAGATTGTAAGCGCTAACGAGCAGGGCACTCTGATCCCTCCTGTATTGATTTGTATTGTAAGTGTACTGTCTACCCTCATGTTGTAAAGCGCTGCACAAACTGTTGGCACTATATAAATCCTGTATAATAATAATAATCATCGGAAGGCTGCGCCAGAACCCAGATAAGCCGGCGTAGCCTTTTGATGACAACGCAGAGAAACATGGCAGTGCGGGACCCAGCAGAGAAGAGGGACCTCAGCAGGATGATGCTGGATCCACTATTTGGTAAGTATATTAAATGTGCACAGCCAAGCATCAGGTTCATTAATCCTCACTTGCCACTTAGCTGCCCAATTAGTGCATTACATAGTTACATAGTTAGCTAGGCCGAAAAAAGACACAAGTCCATCCAGTTCAACCATTAAAAAAAAAAGAAATAATAAATAAAAATAAAATATATATCGTTCAATCCAATAAACCCCATATTATACCCACAGTTGATCCAGAGGAAGGCCAAAAAAAAACCAAAAGAGCATGCTCCAATCTGCTACAGCAGGGGAAAAAAAATCCCTTCCTGATCCCCCGAGAGGCAATCGGATTTTCCCTGGATCAACTTTACCTATAAATGTCAGTACCCAGTTATATTATGTACATTTAGGAAAGTATCCAGGCCTTTCCTAAAGCAATCTACTGAGTTAGCCAGAACCACCTCTGGAGGGAGTCTATTCCATATTTTCACAGCTCTTACTGTGAAGAAACCTTTCCGTATTTGGAGATGAAATCTCTTTTCCTCTAGACGTAAGGAGTGCCCCCTTGTCCTCTGTGTTGACCGTAAAGTGAATAACTCAACACCAAGTTCACTATATGGACCCCTTATTGAGGTGGGTTTGTAAATTGGCGACCTCCTGTAAGGATGTTATTCCACTGCATTTCTTGGTGTCCTCTGCAAAGACAGAAGTGTTACTTTTAACCACTTCCTGACCGCTCACTGTATATATACGTAATTTTTTTAAAGAGGGATATCTCGGTAACGGCAGCAGCTGCTGCCACAACCGAGGTATCCCTCTTCACAGTGAGCGGTCCCCTTTCCGATAATGGCGGTCATCGCGGCGGATTCGCCGCAAGATCACCGTTATCGTCAGCGATGGAGGCGATCGGGTCTTTTCCCTGCCTGTGTATAGAGATGAGTGAGGCTAAGATGGCGGCCACTCATCTCTATACCATAGGAGGGCGGAAGCGACGTCAAAACGTCACTTCCGCCCATTCATCTTAAAGGGGAATTTCCAAATGTAATTTTTTTAAATGACTTTTTTTTTTTTTTTTTTTTTGCATTTAAGTCCAAATCTGAGGACTTTTTGACCCCAGATCTCATATTTAAGAGGACCTGTCATGCTTTTTTCTATTACAAGGGATGTTTACATTCCTTGTAATAGGAATAGAAGTGATCCATTTTTTTTTTTTTTTTTAAAAACAGTGTAAAAAATAATAAAATTAAGTAAAATAAATAAGAAAAAACAAAAAATTTTTTTTTAAAACACCCCGTCCCGACGAGCTCGCGCGCAGAAGAGAAAGCATACGTGAGCAGCGCATATGAAAACGGTAGTCAAACCACACATGTGATGTATCGCCGCAATCGGTAGAGCGAGAGCAATAATTCTAGCCATAGACCTCCTCTGTAACTCAAAAAATGCAACCTGTAGAATTTTTTAAATGTCGCTTTTGGAGATTTTTGAGGGTAAAAGTTTGACGCCATTCCACGAGCGGCCGCAATTTTGAAGCAGGACATGTTGGGTATCAATTTACTCGGCGTAACCTTATCTTTCACAATCCCAAAAAAAATTGGGCTAATTTTACTGTTGTCTTATTTTTTTTATTCAAAAAAGTGACTTTTTTTAAAAAAAAGTGACTTTTTTCCAAAAAAAGTGCGCTTTTAAGACCGCTGTGCAAATACAGTGTGAAAAAAAGTATTGCAACGACCGCCATGTTATTCTCTAGGGTGTTAGAAAAAAAACAATATATAATGTTTGGGGGTTCAAAGTCATTTTCTAGCAAAAAAAACTGTTTTAAACACCTAAAATCCAAAACGAGGCTGGTCTGGAAGTGGTTAAACCCTGAACCTAAATAATTTTATAAAGATATTAAAAAGTAAGAATCGTCAATCACTACCGGTTTTCTATCGGTTTACAAATTGATATTTCCAAGTCTGTGGACTTTACCTTACACATGAGCCGTGTGTGGGGAACTGTGTCAAATGCTTTTGCAAAATATACCACGTCCACAGCCACCCCATTGTCCAAGGTTTTACTTACCTCCTCCTAAAAAGAAATCATGTTTGTTTAACAACTCTTTTTTTTATTAACCCCTACCCGACTGCGGCAGGTTGGCTCCCCTGAGCGAACTTTCATAGCTATACGTCTCTACACCTTTTGACCTCTATGGATCGCGAGCGCCACTGGAGCCGATGCAATCTCTCCACACAGAGACAGAACAGAGATCTGTCAATGTAAACAGAAAGATCTTCGGGGTGAGGAGAGTGGTCTGTTTTTCATACGAAGTATGAACAACGATCGCTCTCCTCACCCAGGCAGACCCCCCCCCCCCACAGTTAGAATCACTCCCTAGGTAACAGAGTTAACCCCTTGATCACCCCTTCTGTTAAACCCTTCCCTGCCAGTGACATTTACACAGAAATCAGTGCATTTTTTATAGCTCTGATCGCTGTATAAATGCCAATGGTCCCAAAAATGTTTTAAGTGTCCGATCTGTCTGCCATAATGTTGCAGTCATGATTAAAAAATCACTGATCAGCGCCATTACTAGTAAAAAAAAAAAAAAAAAAAACATAATAAAAATGCCAAAAACATTTCCCCTATTTTATAGAAACACCTTTAGAAATAACTTAACCAATAACTAATCAATATAGTTATTGTGATATTTTTTTTTTTTTTTTACCAAAAATATGTGGAAGAATACATATCGGCCTAAACTGAGGAAAAAATTAGCTTTTTTTTTATTAAATAAAATTGATTATATTTATTATAGCAAAAAGTACAAAATATTTTTTTTTTTTTTTTTTTTTTTTTAATTATTGCCCTTTGTTTATAGCACAAAAAAAACGCAGAGATGATCAAATACCACCAAGAGAAAGCTCTATTTGTGGGAAAAAAAAGGAGGACTGCACATTTGTCAGTTAAAGCGACGCAGTGCCGTATCGCAAAAAATGGCCTGGTCATTGAGCAGCCAAATCTTTTGGGGTTAAACTCTCCAGTATCTTCCCGACTACAGAAGTTAAAGGCTAACTTCACCTTTTTTTTTTTTCCCTTCTAAGTTCCAGCTCCCCTATGCACCAATATAGCATTCATGTGGTTCCCATATTTAAAAAGGAATCAAAGTCTTTACCAAGTAACTATAGACCTGTTAGTTTAAAGCTAAGTCCACTTTTTTTTTTTTTTTTTTTTCTTCTAAATTTCAGCTCCCCTATGCACCAATATTGCATTCATGTACTTTTTTGGCAACATTTTTTTCCTACATCCATGATTCAAAATATATCTATTGCTTCTGTCTTATGTCCTTACAGACTTTAGGTCATCACATAGGAAGGAGTTGACCAGCTGATCTCATTAGCATTCACCCTGCATCATCCACATTCCCAGCTGCACGTTTTTATAAATGAAATGCAATCAATCAGTGATCACCCTTCTCACTAAATATACAATCAGATTGCATAGTGTATGGCCATCTTTATACAAGTACATAGAAGGGAGTGGACAAATACTCAGCTGTCAAGCCCCTATCGCATCTCTGCATAGCAGGAACTCGCATTCCCACACATTTTTTTTTTTTTCGTGTGGGTGGGGGGGGCAGTGTGTTTTGGAGCATTTTCCCTCACCCACACATAGGGCAGTCCATCCACCTGAATGGGCTGCCCTACACACAGCAATCGCCCCAAAGAAGCTTCAGAACTTTTTTTTTACAGTGAAGCTCGGTGGGTTTTTACTGTGATTTTTTTTTTTTTATTTTTATTTTTGTGCAGACATTTCTGAAATGCAAGGAAATGCACAGGTGTGAATGGAGCCTCATTGTTCTTGTGTTATCACACCAATTTCACTTTCCGGACCCATTCACATCTAGCATAGTGGGAGCAAATGTTTTGTGGCTCGTTTTTCCTGTGACATGCATGGGGCAGCCCGTTTTATTTAAATGGGGCTGTGCTATATGTGGCTTATGGGACATGTTGGCATTTTGTGGGTTGCATGTTTTTTTTACTGTGCATTTTTGCAACATTTGCCATTCGTTTTTTCACATGCCAAAATGTGTTTTTGCTTCTGTGTATGGTGTGTTAACAATTAATGGCACTGAAAACGCAACTAGTAATTTTAGGTGTTTAAAGGTGGCCATACACTATACAATTTGATTGTACAATTTCCTTTAGATTTACCAAATTTATATAATAGGAGAAAAGACCTATCTAGCCAATCACTCTGTATCCAATCAGGCAGGCCCTTGCACTACATAATTGAGGGCAGATCTAAAGGAGATTGTATAATCAGATTGTATATTGTCCTCCTTTATACACCTAAAATTACTAGTTAAGCTTTCAGTGCCATTAATTAACAACACACCAAACACAGAAGCAAACACACATTTTGGCATGTGAAAAAACGAATGGCAAAAAATGCAACACGCACAGTTAAAAGCACGTAACTCACAAAACGCCAACATGTCCCATAAGCCACATATAGCACAGCCTATTTAAATCAGCAGGCTGCCCTCTGCGTGTCACAGGAAGAACGAACCACAAAACGTTTGCTCCCACTATGCTAGAATAGGGCATAAAATTGAAATAGGTGTCGTACCACAAGAACGAGGCTCCATTCACATCTGTGAATTTCCTTGCATTTCAGAAATGCACTGCACCAAAAATCACAGTAATAAACGCACCAAGCGCCGCTCTAAAAAAAAAAATGAAAGTTCTGAAGCTTCTTTGGGGCTATTGCTGTGTGTAGGGCAACACATTCAGGTGGATGGACTGCCCTATGTGCGATGAGTTAAAATGCTCCAAAACACTACTCCCCCTTGTTAAAAGAAAAAAAAAAAAAACACACATGGGAATGCGAGTTCCTGCTATGCAGAGATGTGAATGGGGTTTGACAGCTGAGTGTTTCTGTCCACTCCCTTCTATGTACTTGTATAAAGATGGCCATACACTATGAAATCTGAATGTGTATCTAGCGAGAAGGGTGATCACTGATTGTTGGCATTTCATTTAAAAAAACATCTAGCTGGGAATACAAAGGTGAATGATATGCAGGGTGTGTGCTAATGAGATCAGCTGGTCAACTCCTTCCTGTGTCTTGACCTTCCTGTGTCTTGACGCAAGCCAGAAGCAATAGATAAGTTTTGAATCATGGACGTAGGACAGTAAGATATGTGTCTGTAAATTTTATGGAAAGCTTTGATATTTTTGCCAAAAAAGTACATGAATGCAATATTGGTGCCTAGGGGAGCTGAAATTTTAGAAGAGAAAAAAAAGGTAAACTTAGCCTTTAAACTAACGGGTCTATAGTTACTTTGATCCCTTTTCAAATATGGGCACCACATTGGTCCTGTGCCAACCCAGTGGTACCATTCCAGTCATGAACGTGTCCCTAAATATTAGAAACAATGGCCTTGAAATGACAGAGCTCAATTCTTTTAGGATCCGTGGGTGTATGCCATCTGGTCCAGGCGCTTTATCCACCTTTTATTCTGTCATGATTTCTGGACCATATCACTTTTGAGCCATTGTGGATCATTTGGGTCTGTGTCATTACCACCCCCAATATGGACCTGATTCTACCGTGCCCTCCAGCAGTTCCTGACCCTGCACACCGCTACAGGCCTTATGTCCACCCTAGTGCCTTTTTCTGACACCCATTGTTGACCATCCCGGAGGACAGTAATTTTCCTAGTTTGTCTAATACAAAGTGGGGTTTATTTACTGAAGCCGGAGAGTGCAAAATCAGGCTCACTTCTGCATAGAAACCAATCTGCTTTCAGGGTTTTATTTTTTATTTTTTTTTTTTTTGCCAAAGCTTCATTTTACAAGCTGAGGTTAGAAGCTGGCTGGTTCCTATGCAGAAGTGAGCCTGATTTTGCACACTCCAGCTTTAGTAAATAAACCCCACTGGTGTAGACAGAGAATTTCACGAATGACTCTGTGAGAGGCAACCTGTATTTATGTGATTTACTAACAAAAAGTGCTATACATGCAAAAGATATGTAAAAATGAAAAGCTAACCTGTGGTGTGGGTGAAAAAACTTTGTGAGAGTTGGTGAACACCCTAATGAACGCCCAGCAGGGCTGTTCAGCTATTGCGAAAAAGATAAACTTATATTATAAGGGGCTCTTCAAAAGCAGCCTCTGTGGGACTACTTATTGAAGAAAGGTAATATGTAGAAAATGGGTGTGAACAAATTAGTGAAATTGGATAAACACCCTATAAAACATTTGGTGACATACTGTCATATACTCCACGATATCGGTGTAAAAGCAAAAAGGAAAAAACTTATCATAAAAAATTAGTAAACGCCCTACAGAGCAAGTAATATCGTGAAATGTAAACCTGAAAATGGATACAAGCTATATACCGTGAAGCACACAATGAGTGCAAACTGTAAAATTATTAAGTGCCTTACAGAGCATGTAATAACATGAAATGTAATTAGAACCTGAAAGTAAATACAAACTATGTGCCGTGAGACACAAAGTTGGTGCAAACTGTATACCAGGGGATACAGTCAGTGAATCCAAGTGACACAGTGTTGAAATTAAAAAAGAAAACGATAAAAAAATATTTTACGTTCTAATAGTAAACACCCTGCTGAGCTACCAGTGTATTAAACAAATAACAAAGATGCAGGTATAGTCCTTAGAGTACAAATTAACGCAGTCTCTATTTGTATCGTGACTATTTCGCCAAAAGTGCATAAATGGTTGCAAATGGGATTTTGCTAAAAGGGTTGGTGCGTCTTGAAAGGCACCATAAAACAAAAAAGCAAAAAATGGATTCCGTGCATTAAACAGTCTCTATAACAGCTTCAGATGTGATTGGATAAAAGTGACTTGCATATCACCAAGAAGAAAAGTGAAGACCTCCACCATAGGGCAAACTTGTCTCCTTACCGGAACTAAATGGTCCCTTTTTTAGGGGGACCGTTTAGGCAGGTGGCTCTCAACCCTAGCCAGGGGTGGACTGTAGAGAACGTCTGTTATCCTGCCGATCGGGATGGTTCGTCCTAAGTGGCTCCCAGCCCAGGATCCTTCTCTATTACCAGCTAGGGATCGATCTCAGTAACCAGTTTCAATTTGGAACCCAGGGGAATCAAAGAGAACTCGCATAGTATAAAATCCAGGGGTATTTTATTGTGTAAAAATAGTAAACACTTACAGTGTAGCAATCGATAAAAGGCATGAAGCGAGCCGGCCGGTCTCGCAGATACAGCCCGTAGCAATGGGATCTCGTCTTACAGCGGTAGCGTCACGACGTAGCTCGGGAGGAGGAGCTACGTCGTGACGCTACCGCTGTAAGACGAGATCCCATTGCTACGGGCTGTATCTGCGAGACCGGCCGGCTCGCTTCATGCCTTTTATCGATTGCTACACTGTAAGTGTTTACTATTTTTACACAATAAAATACCCCTGGATTTTATACTATGCGAGTTCTCTTTGATTCCCCTGGGTTCCAAATTGAAACTGGTTACTGAGATCGATCCCTAGCTGGTAATAGAGAAGGATCCTGGGCTGGGAGCCACTTAGGACGAACCATCCCGATCGGCAGGATAACAGACGTTCTCTACAGTCCACCCCTGGCTAGGGTTGAGAGCCACCTGCCTAAACGGTCCCCCTAAAAAAGGGACCATTTAGTTCCGGTAAGGAGACAAGTTTGCCCTATGGTGGAGGTCTTCACTTTTCTTCTTGGTGATATGCAAGTCACTTTTATCCAATCACATCTGAAGCTGTTATAGAGACTGTTTAATGCACGGAATCCATTTTTTGCTTTTTTGTTTTATGGTGCCTTTCAAGACGCACCAACCCTTTTAGCAAAATCCCATTTGCAACCATTTATGCACTTTTGGCGAAATAGTCACGATACAAATAGAGACTGCGTTAATTTGTACTCTAAGGACTATACCTGCATCTTTGTTATTTGTTTAATACACTGGTAGCTCAGCAGGGTGTTTACTATTAGAACGTAAAATATTTTTTTATCGTTTTCTTTTTTAATTTCAACACTGTGTCACTTGGATTCACTGACTGTATCCCCTGGTATACAGTTTGCACCAACTTTGTGTCTCACGGCACATAGTTTGTATTTACTTTCAGGTTCTAATTACATTTCATGTTATTACATGCTCTGTAAGGCACTTAATAATTTTACAGTTTGCACTCATTGTGTGCTTCACGGTATATAGCTTGTATCCATTTTCAGGTTTACATTTCACCATATTACTTGCTCTGTAGGGTGTTTACTAATTTTTTATGATAAGTTTTTTCCTTTTTGCTTTTACACCGATATCGTGGAGTATATGACAGTATGTCACCAAATGTTTTATAGGGTGTTTATCCAATTTCACTAATTTGTTCACACCCATTTTCTACATATTACCTTTCTTCAATAAGTAGTCCCACAGAGGCTGCTTTTGAAGAGCCCCTTATAATATAAGTTTATCTTTTTCGCAATAGCTGAACAGCCCTGCTGGGCGTTCATTAGGGTGTTCACCAACTCTCACAAAGTTTTTTCACCCACACCACGTAATACACAACAACATGTCAGTAAATGCTCTGTAGGGTGTTTACTAAATTTGTATACAAAAAAATTTTTTCTCTTTACATGCCAATTAATCTTGCTTCACCTTCGATTAGGGCTTTCTGGTTCATGGCTTTGCTAAAAAAAAATGTAAAAAATAATTCCTTGTGACCCTTTTGTGTGTTGCAAGCCTTTTCCTGTTCAGCTCTTTTGGGATTGACGATATTGTGGGATTCACATTTAGCATGGTTCCCTTTTCCTGTATTCTCTGTCCTTTTTTGGCCTCTTCCTCTGAGAAAGGGAGTTTAGAATTTGGTTAAGACATCAAACTTGTCTTTCCAGATCAAAAAATTCCAGATGCTATATGCTGGACTTTGGCCATGCAATAGGCAAATTCCCCTCCACCCTGAACTCAAACAGATGTATCCTCTTGTCTACCCCTTGAATCTACTTCTTGAAAACAGACTGTTCTTAAATCATCATGGGATCCCTTTGCTGGTCGGTTTTCTGACCTGACCCCTCCACTGGCTGTTACCTGAATACTTTAGGACCTTCACCTCCATAAAAAAAAAAGACCAGGTGGCCCACCCCTATGCAAAACAGCATTGACTGTGTCATTTGTGAGAGTTAAGATCTTGCCTTTCCCCACTTGGTGGTTTCCACTTTTAAGCGTGAGGGCGCTGCACGTGACTACCCCTTCATTCTTCCATGCAAGAAAGTGTTCTTTACTGACTTGGATGGTCAGCAGGCAGGACACACTGTTATCCCGCTTTTAGATTTTCCTTTAGAGAGACAGTGACAGTCTGTAGACCTTTATGGAACCTGATCTCTGGAAGAGCTGCACGATTCTGGCTAAAATGAGAATCACGATTTTTTTGCTTAGAAGATAGATCACGATTCTCTCACGATTCTCGCGGCGTAACATCTTCTTTCACATTAAAACAAAACAAATTGGGCTAACTTTACTGTTTTTCTTTTTTTTTTTTTTATTCATTGAAGTGTATTTTTTCCCAAAAAATAGCGTTTGAAAGACCGCTGGGCAAATAGTGTCAGAAAAAGATTTTGACTTTAAGTGGTTAAACTTCCTGCATTTACACATTGTTAAAAACTTGGCAGACTGCCTGGATTTTTTCTCACACAGAAGATTATCCCTTTGATCTTTTTTTTTTTTTTTTTTTCCAATATATTTTATTGATAAAAGTATAACTGGTACAGTTACATAAAAAGAACAATTGAACAGTGCAATATGTGGAAAATACATATTCTTGAACAGAACAACAGTATAAGAAAATACAGCAATGAATGCAGTAGAAGTAGAGATACAACAGGTTATCAAAGACATAACAGTAGGTAACATCATTAACAGTTGTAGGACATGGAGGGTCAGAAATATAAGCATAAACAGTCATAGATCTGATTCCAAATGTGAGTCTCAAGAAATCGGGTCCATATAGGAAGGGAATGTGGTGGGCCTCATATGTTCTCATGAAAGGTGCTAGTAGGTGTCATTCCTATTAGTGAGTAGCATAGTTCACAAGTGTAACTGTGGCAACAACCGCTCAACCTTCACACCCCTAATGGGATCATGCTGTGCAAAGGGAGCAGAAGAACAGAAACGCGACACTGTGCGATACGTGAGGAAGAACTATGGTGTATATGAGACACCTAAGAGTTAGAGGCCGTGGCAAGTAACACTATAAAACACGAATGACAGAGAGAGTACTGTACAAGAGAGGGAAAGGGACAGTTAGGAGAACCTAGGTGAGGAAACAGGGATGTTGGGGAGCTGTAACCGGAGCCAGCCGGTGGGGTGGTGACAAAGGTTCCGATAGTATGACGGATATTGGCCCTGATACGTCGAAGTGGAGGTAAAAGGAAGTTCATAGAATGTCTCAAAATCAAGGCAAGTCGGAGAGTTCCTGATAAGTCCGTGAGTCTTTGAAAAGCAGCCAGCAGGCCCAGATGGCACTATAGGTAGATGGGGTATCCCTAGCTTGATGAATAATGTTTTCCATGTCTGAAATTTTATCCACACGATTGTACCAATCTGACAGAGCAGGTACAGTCGTCGTCCTCCAGTGCAGTGGTACACATTGTTTTGCAGCGTTTAACAAATGTGGGATAATAGATTTTTTATAGACAGAATGCGGGATCGAAAGGTGATGTAGCAGAAATTGTGATGGTGTTAGTGCAATCGTGTATGTTGAGATAAGGGATATGGCCTTATGAATTTTATCCCAGTAGGGTTTGATCAATACACAGTCCCACCATATATGAAGTGGGGTGCCAGTCTCTAGACCACATCTCCAGCATAGGGGTGAGACCTCAGGGAGGTACTTATGAATAATATCTGGAGTACGGTACCATCTGGCGTAAATTTTGTAGGAATTTTCCTGGGCAGAAACATTTATAGAGCTTTTGTGAATATAGTTGTAAATATGTTCCCAGTCGTCGATAGCTAAATCTATGCCCAATTCCCTTTCCCATTTCATGACTATTTCATTGTGTTTAGGGTTGTGATTGTCAAAGAACATCGAGTATGTTGTGGAAATGAGGTGTCGCAGGGGGGAGTCATTGGTACAAAGAACCTCAAAGGGGGTGAGTGTTCTACACCATTGCGAAGATGGTCTGGGACTATTAAGGAAGTGTCTGATTTGAAGAAATTTGTAGAAGGGGATATGATATTCCGGGAAACAAGATTGAATATCAGAAAACGATAACATGCCAGAGTCATGAAAAAATTAGGAGGCCTTGAGAGAGGGTAATGGTGGGTTATCGGGGGTACTGCGAGGACGCAGCCCTGGCGGGAAGCCCGGGTTACCATCTAATGGAGTCAACAGGCCGGGGTGAGGTGTCCATTGAAGTGTATGAGTTACAGCACGAAAGACCTGCAAAGTCGCACCAGTAAGCGGGTGAGAGGAGTAAGTTTTAGGAATATTGGACGGGGATATCCAGGGGAGATGAGCTAAGGGGATCGGGTCGAATGCCCTTTCAATATTGATCCAATCTTTGGAGAGCCTATGGATGTGCCAGTCAATCACTCTCGTGAGATGGCACGCCGAGTAGTATTTCTGTATGTCAGGGAGACTCAAGCCTCCTTTGGATTTGGGGATTGTCAAAGTTGTCCAACTGAGCCTAGGGGACTTTGCCGCCCATATGAAATTCCGACACATCCTCTTATAGGATGTGAAGAATGAAGTAGGGAGTGTAATTGGAATGGTTTGTAAGAGATATAGTATGCGGGGCAATATATTCATCTTCAGAATTGCAGTGCGTCCAAACCATGAAAAGTGGCCAGACGTCCATTTAAGAAGATCATTTTGTATAGTTCGAAGTATCGGGAGAAAATTTAGGTCATAGAGGTCATCTAAACAGGTAGGCAGTTGAATTCCCAAGTAAGTGAGGGCCTTGTCTTCCCAACTAAAAGGGAATTTCGATTTGCATTGTAATACAGATTGTGATGGAAGGGAGATGTTAATGGCCTTAGATTTTGAAAAGTTAATTTGTAGGTTGGATATATCCTTAAATAAGGTAAAGTCAGCCAAAAGGTTGGGTAGAGTAATTACTGGGTCAGAGAGGAAAAGGAGTATATCGTCCGCGTAGGCCGCGAGCTTATAATGTTTACCGCATATATCTATTCCCTTAATATCAGGATTTGCCCGAAGTCTGCGTAAAAAAGGTTCTAGGGTAAGTATAAAGATTAGGGGTGAAAGTGGGCAACCCTGACGGGTACCGTTCGTGATGGAGAAGGCGCTCGACAGGTGGCCGTTTATCCGAATCTTAGCTGTGGGATGGGAATATAGTGTTAGGATCATCTGCAGAAATCGAGGGGGAAAGCCCACCGCCCTCAACGTAGCTGACAGATAGTCCCAATCCACCCTGTCGAACGCCTTCTCCGCGTCGAGCGATAGAAAAAAACCTCTCTGGGAGGTCTGATGGGAGAGCCAATGGTGGATATGTAGGGCTTTAATCGTGTTATCCCTGGCCTCCCGACCAGGAATAAAGCCCACCTGGTCTAGGGAAACTAATTGTGAGAGGAGAGGGAGAACACGATTGGCTAGGATCTTCGCGTATAGTTTCAAATCAACATTTAAAAGGGAGATCGGTATGTAATTTAGACACCACCGTGTCGTCCTTGCCTGGTTTGGGTATTAGTGTAATATGAGCCTCTAGGTCAGCAGGAATCGGGTCAGAGGAGGCAAATGAGTTAAAAGTAGAGATGAGATGTGGCATGAGTATGTCTTGGAACGTCTTATAATAACTAACAGTCAACCCGTCAGGACCAGGACTCTTGCCCGGCTTAAGTTGTTTTAAGGCGGCCATAGTTTCATCAGTAGTGATATGTTCATCTAGGGTCGCCGAGTCTTCCAAAGAGATTGGGGGCATGCCATACTGTGTCAGAAAGTCTGAAATCAGTTCCCGTTTGTGAGAAGCGGAGTCTGACTGGTCGGGCCTTGATAGGTTGTAGAGTTTAGAGAAGTAGGAGACAAATTGGTTAGATATGTCAACAGGGGACACGTGTGACACGCCCTTGGGGTCCACAATCTTGTGTATAGTCGTTGAGGCCCTTTTGTGTTGAAGTGCCCTGGCCAGCAATCTACCGGATTTATTACCAAACTCGTAAAATAATTTTTGCGTTAACATGTATTTGCGCTTAAGTCCTTTAGTCAGTTCCTCCTTAAGTTCCTCTCTAGCTTGAAGCGATTGTGAAAGGGTTTGTACGGCAAGCGAAGCTTTGTGTAACTTTTCCAATGAGTGTATCTTACTCGTTAAGTCGGTGATAAATTGGCGTCGTAATTTGTTCCTATGGGCTGTCAAGGAGATAAATTCACCCCTAAGAACGCATTTATGAGCGGCCCAAGTTGTCGATGGCGTCAGTTCAGAGGTGACATTTTCTTGAAAATATTGGGTAAGTCGGGTACTAATTTTCTGTGTGTATACTGGATCAGTTAAGAGGGAGTTGTCTCGTCGCCAAATTGAGCGTCTCGTATGGGCGAGTGGCACGGATAAGGTCATGGAGACAGGGTTGTGATCAGAAATCAGCATTGGATCTATAGTTGCTTTAGATAGGAGCCCTAGATCAGCTTGAGAGATAAAAAAAATGCTCCAGCCTAGAGTACTTATTGTGAGGCGAGGAGTAGAACGTAAAATCACGATCTTTGGGGTGTAAGGTGCGCCATGTATCATGCAGTGTCAGTTCTTGGAATCTTAGTTTAATAGCTCTCAGGGCCCTAAAAGGAAGGGAGGAGTGTCCATTCGAGGTGTCCTGAGGGGGGTTGAGGGCTACATTGAAATCACCTCCTACAACAAGAATGCCCGCGTAGAATTCGGTAAGCAATTGAAGTGTTTCACGGAAGAAGGGAACCTGACCCTTATTAGGAGCGTAAAAGTTTGCTAGTGTGATAGGACTGTCATGTATGGTACCTTTGAGAAAGAGGTAACGGCCATTTATATCTCTCTCAATATCTGTAACCTATAATGGGCAATGCTTCGACAGTAATATGGCGACTCCCTTTGATTTAGAGGCGTCGGTAGTGGCATGGTAAGCTGTGGGAAAATGATGGTTATGTAGCTTGGGCACATTATCAGAGCGAAAATGGGTTTCCTGCAAGAATGCAATATGTATTTTGTCTTTATGTAACATGTGCAGAACTTGAGACCTTTTCTCAGGGATATTGAGGCCCCGAACATTTAATGAACAAAATTTTACTTGAGGGAAATGTGAGTCTGCGGGAGAGGTCGAAGGACCCGCGGGTGTAGGCAGCGTATCCGTCATGCTATCACTTGAAATGTGAGGTAAGATGTTTCTTGTGTGGAAGAGGAACCGAAAGGTAGAGCGAAAAAAGAGAGTAGGGCCAAAAGAGTGTTGCCAGCAACAAGATATGGGGAAGGCAGAGGGCGGGGTTGAGGGTGGGGAGGGAGATAAGGAAGTGACCTAGACTACCCTAAAGTAGTCTAGAAAGGTACAACGTGTGAGCGATGTGTTTGTTGTACAGTATAGTAAAGAAAAAAAAATCCACAACGTCGTCTGGGGGTTGGTCTGAGCCTAATGGGGAATTTATTAAAGTTCATGGCGGTACCGCCGCTACCTCTCGAGTAAAGTGTAGAGAAGGAGATAGAAAATTTAGATAAGTTAAACCGCGGTAATCTCTTTTCCTTTAACAGATCAATTAGAAGGATCGAGTGAGTACAACATGGATTGTATTCAAATGCCCGACAGAGCAATTAACATACCAGGCAGGAGGACAGGTAAATAGTTGACTTAAAGATAAACTGAGGGCAAGGCCCAGGCTACTTGGGTATAAATACATCTGACCGTAAAGGATACATAGCCCTCACAGTAAGATGCACTCAGCTGATGCCCCCTACAACGCCAGAGGCATCCCTCTTAGGTTCCTTAAAACCTTCACTGCCCTTTTCATGTATTTTCTGTACATGTACAGATCCACGCAGAATTTCAACAGATCCATTCTAGATCTAAAAGAATCTAAATCAGTTCCTGAGTATCCGCTCCTTTCTATGGAGTCGGTCAGGTCAGTAGTTAATATCCTACAAGGAGGAAAACTTCTGGCGTCTATTGGCATCAGGGATGCATATCCGCATGTCCATGTATTTCCCGCTCACCATAGGTTCTGCGGTTCAAAGTAGAACAGCAGCATTCCAGTTTAGAGCCTTGCTCTTCGGGCCAGCTACAGCACCCGAGTGTTCACAAAAGTGCTAGCCCCACCTCTAGCCAGGTCAAGGGCACATGGCTTAAACAGTCCTGGCATACCTAGACGATCTATTGCTAATAGACCAATCGGTGTTCGGAGTAAGGTGTACGCATTACAACCAGTTACCTGGAAAAGTCTGGGTTGTGTCTCCCTTAAAACAGCTAAAGAAGCTGGAGTATTTGGGTCTGATCATAGATACAGCCCAGAAAAAGGGTGTTCTTGCCCAGGCAAAAAACAACTCCATAAGAGAGTTGGTGCGGATGGTCAGGTCAAAAGGAGATCCCGCCATTCGCCTTTGCATGAGGTTGTTAGAAAGGATGGTGGCTTCATTCAAAGCAGTTCCCTATGCCTGGTTCCATTTGAGACTGTTGCAAAACAATATTCTATCTGCTAACAAGACGATACAAGCTTTGGACTTGCCAATGCGGCTGTCCCCAAGGGTTTCCCAAAGCCTCAATTAGTGGTTACTAAAGAAAATCTGCTAAAAGGAAAATCCTTCAGACCTGTTATCTGGAAAGTGGTAACGACAGATGCCAGCCTTTCAGGCTGGGGAGCAGTACTAAAGAAAATTGTCCAAGGACAGTGGTCAAAAACCGGAAGAGCCTTGCCCATCAACATCCTAGAGATTCGGGCAGTGTGTCTTGCTCTAAAGACCTGGACTTCCAGTTTAAGGGATTGTCCTGTCAGGATCCAATCAGTCAATGCCATGGCTGTGGCCTATATCAATCACCAAGGGGGCAACAAGAGTCTCTCAGCGCAGAGAGAGGTGAACCGTATTCTAACTTGTGCAGGAAGAAATATTCCGTGCCTATCGGCAGTCTTCATTCCGGGAATAGAGAATTGGCAGGCAAACTACTAACTAACAAACTAACTAAACTACTAATTTAAAAGTCAGCAGCTACAAATACTGCAGCTGCTGACTTTTAATAATTGGACACTTACCTGTCCCAGGGTCCAGCGATGAGGGGGAACGAAGCCCCCCCCCTCGTTCCCCGCTCCGCTCGCGGTGCCGGCATTCTTACTGTACTGTGGGCACCCAGCTGAAGGAGGCAGACTATGAGGGACCCCCTAGCAACAGGCATTTAGAGGTGAGTACTTTTATTTTATTTTTACCAATTATTATTTTTTATTTTTTTATGATTTTTAAGCTATTTTTTTTGGTGGAAACACCACTTTAAGTCACCAGCAGTTATTCCCAGGGGAATGGTTTCTTCACCCAACATATTTTCGGGGTGTTTGTCAAAGATGGGGGACTCCGGAAGTAGGTCTTCTAGCGTCCAGTTCAACATAAAGTTCGTCAACTTTGTGTCCACAACAAAGGATCCATTCGCATGCAGAACAGATGTGTTGGTGATACCGTGGGATCAGCTTTCACTGGTCTGTGCTTTTCCCCCTATTCAATTGCTGCCTCCACTTCTTTGCAGGATCAAGCTGGAAAGAAAGCCGGTAATTCTGGCAGCACCAGCATGGCCCAGAAGGTCATGGTATGCAGAAATCGTAAAAATGGCAGTGGAGGATCCATGGTCCCTTCCACTAAGGCCAGACCTGCTCACAGGGGCCGATATTCCATCCTACTTTCCAAACGCTAAATTTAATGGCTTAGCTATTGAAACACACATTCTGAGGAATCTCTACTTTGATTAACACAAGGAAACCAACTTCCAGAACTATACATTATAGAGTCTGGAAGGCTTATGTTTCCTGGTGTGAATCCTTAGGCAGATTTCTTGCCTTTCTACATGAGGCGTAGAGATGAAGTTGGCCTTGAGTACTATAAGGGCCAAGTCTCGGCCTTATCGATTTTTATTTCAAAAATCGCATTCTTAGTCTGGGGTTTTATACAAGGGGTGATGCGGATTTGTCCACCAGTTAAATCACTTTTTTAAGCCCTTCACCGAGCGGGCTCACTGTTTCTAACAGCATGTCAAACAACAAGTCCTGCACACTTAACCCCCGCGGTGCTGCACACTATTTAATGCTCCTCCCGCTCATCATACCGACAAGCTGCTCCTTAATGCTGTGTGCTGACAGCTTTCCTCCATAGATAGAGCACTGCCCTGTCCTGATCCTGTCTGACATACTAAAGCAGGCTGGTCTGCATGATGGGAACTGGTAGGCTGCTGGGTACTGGTGAGGCACAGGCAGGCTGCAAATGATGGGCGCTGGTAGGCTGCTGGGCACTTGTGAGGCACAGGCAGGCTGCAAATGATGGGCACTGGTAGGCTGCTGGGCACTGACAGGCTGCATTTAAAGGAACCTGGTGAGGCTGCATTGATCTGTACCACGTCTGCAGTCTCTGACCATGTCTTGTACCACGTCTGCAGTCTCTGACCATGTCTTGTACCACGTCTGCAGTCTCTGACCATGTCTTGTACCACGTCTGCAGTCTCTGACCATGTCTTGTACCACGTCTGCAGTCTCTGACCTTGTCTTGTACCACGTCTGCAGTCTCTGACCATGTCTTGTACCACGTCTGCAGTCTCTGACCATGTCTTGTACCACGTCTGCAGTCTCTGACCATGTCTTGTACCACGTCTGCAGTCTCTGACCATGTCTTGTACCACGTCTGCAGTCTCTGACCATGTCTTGTACCACGTCTGCAATCTCTGACCATGTCTTGTACCACGTCTGCAGTCTATGACCATGTCTTGTACCACGTCTGCAGTCTCTGACCATGTCTTGTACCACGTCTGCAGTCTCTAACCATGTCTTGTACCACGTCTGCAGTCTCTGACCATGTCTTGTACCACGTCTGCAGTCTCTCTGACCATGTCCTGTACCACGTCTGCAGTCTCTGATCATGTCCTGTATAAAAATATTTTTTAAAAACAGTAATTTTTGGTATCGGTCATTTTCGGTTTTTGGCCTAGTGTATTTTTCATTTTTAGTATCTGTTTCGGCACCAAAAAACCCATTCGGTGCACCCCTAGTTCACAGTACCAAAACCTGTGGGGTATTTTCGTCCACTCCTTGTCCTAAAATCCCTAAACTAGTTACCTTCAAGTATGAAATCTGCAAGGTTCTAGATCGAGGGGAATACCTAGCATCCATACACATCTAAGATGCCTATCTGCCTATTCCTTTTTACCCACTTCAACACTTTCTGCACTTCTCAGTAGGAGACAAACGCTTCCAGTTTGTTGCATGGACTTTTCGCCTATCTTCTGCTTCAAGAGTATTTTGCAAATACACGCAGTATTTTTGCCCTCTTAAGAACACAGGCCGTTCATGTCACAGGGTATCTATACAAACTTCTTCAGGACCTGTCTCCCTTCTGACTGTAATTGTCTACAAGACTATTCAGATACTTAAAGCTTTTGGTTGGGTAATCAACCTTCGAAATTGCACTCTCCAACCTTCCCTTCACCTGGAACACTTTGGCGTCACTTCCCCTCGGCGCAGGAAGGGCTCCGCCCCCCTCCCTCCTGTCAGTCATCTGGGACATGTGACCGGTCCCAGATGATTGTGCCAATCACAGCGCGCGGCGCCGCTTGCGCATGCACAGTGAAGTGTGAAGCCACAGCCGGGTGCCCACAGTTGCAATGCCAGCGCCGCCGAGTGGATCGGGGGACAAGCGGAGCTTCGACCAAGCACCCCCCCCCCCCCGCGCATCGCTGGACCCTGGAACAGGCAAGTGTCCGATTTTATTAAAAGACAGCAGCTGCAGTACTTGTAGCTGCTGACTTTCCATTTTAATTTTTTTTAATGGATACACCTCTTTAAGACTTTCTTCCAGAAAAAGTTTTTCTCAGATCTCACACACAGGTTTAGTTCCATTTTAAAGCCTATGAATTAAAATAGATCTTGGAACAGTTCCATTCAAATCATGCCATGAAAGATAAAGGTCACAGCTGCTTGTGCTGTCAACTAAACTATCAAGCCATCAAATGACTGGTGCCATAACTGATCAAATCGACAGCACTATTGTAACCACGGATCAGACAGAGCTTAGGATGGTAGCTTCTTTGTAAAAAGATTCAAGGGTTTAGTTCTGCTTTTAAAGCTTTGGGTATTCTTCTTCTTTTTTTTTTTTTTTTTTTTAAATAACAAACATGTCATACTTGCCTCCGCTGTACAGCTCGTTTTGCACAGAGTGGCCCCAATCCTCCATTTCTGGGGTCCCTTGGTGGCTCTAGTGGCTCTTCCTCGCATCAGATAACCCCCTAGGAGAAGCTCTCCCAGGGGGTTACCTTGCGGGCTCACTTCCCAGTCGAGCATTTACGTCCATAGACACAAATGCCGGACTCGGCCCACGTAATTGGATTTGATTGACAGCAGCGAGAGCTAATGGCTGCGCTGCTATTAATCTATCCAATCAAGAGCCTGGACCCGTGCAGAGAGGGAGAGCGTGTCTCCGCCGAGGGGATGAAGGGGGTCAGGTAAGTAAAATGGGGGGCTGGGGGGCCGGTCACGGCCAGAAGTTTTAAGATGCATTAGGTGAAAACACAAGGGTTTCCAACCCCTTTAAGGTCAAAGAGACCATAAGATGGGGCCTCCTGGTGCTCTCCTTCAAGGCTGGTCAATTCGCCCAATTCCGTTCCAGGCCTCTTCAACACAACCTCTTGTTGGCATGGAACAAACATGCTCCCTCTCTTGAACTCACTGTGCTTCTATCCATCCATACAAGAAACTCCCAAGCTTGGTGGATTTCCATCCCAGCCTTGACAATGGAAATCCACTTCTAGGAAGATCTGCTATGGTACTTGGAAATCTTTATTTGCCTGGTGTGAACACAGATACAGTGCCTTGCGAAAGTATTCGGCCCCCTTGAACTTTTCAACCTTTTGCCACATTTCAGGCTTCAAACATAAAGATATAAAATTTTAATTTTTTGCGAAAAATCACCAACAAGTGGGACACAATTGTGAAGTGGAATGAAATCTATTGGATATTTTAAACTTTTTTAGCAAAAAAAAACCTAAAAAGTGGTGCGTGCAAAATTATTCGGCCCCTTTACTTTCAGTGCAGCAAACTCACTCCAGAAGTTCAGCGAGGATCTCTGAATGATCCAATGTTGTCCTAAATGACTGATGGTGATAAATAGAATCCACCTGTGTGTAATCAAGTCTCTGTATAAATGCACCTGCTCTGTGATAGTCTCAGGGTTCTGTTGAAAGCGCAGAGAGCATCATGAAGACCAAGGAACACACCAGGCAGGTCCGTAATACTGTTGTGGAGAAGTTTAAAGCCGGATTTGGATACAAAAAGATTTCCCAAGCTTTAAACATCCCAAGGAGCACTGTGCAAGCGATCATTTTGAAATGGAAGGAGTATCAGACCACTGCAAATCTACCAAGACCTGGCTGTCCCTCTAAACTTTCAGCTCAGACAAGGAGAAGACTGATCAGAGATGCAGCCAAGAGGCCCATGATCACTCTGGATGAACTGCAGAGAACTACAGCTGAGGTGGGAGAGTCTGTCCATAGGACAACAATCAGTCGTACACTGCACAAATCTGGCCTTTATGGAAGAGTGGCAAGAAGAAAGCCACTTCTAAAAGATATCCATAAAAAGTCTCGTCTAAAGTTTGCCACAAGCCACCTGGGAGACACACCAAACATGTGGAAGAAGGTGCTCTGGTCCGATGAAACCAAAATCAAACTTTTTTGGCCACAATGCAAAACGATATGTTTGGCGTAGAAGGAACACAGCTCATCACCCTCAACACACCATCCCCACTGTCAAACATGGTTGTGTCAGCATCATGGTTTGGGCCTGCTTTTCTTCAGCAGGGACAGGGAAGATGGTTAAAATTGAGGGGAAGATGGATGCAGCCAAATACAGGACCATTCTGGATGAAAACCTGTTGGAGTCTGCAAAAGACCTGAGACTGGGACGGAGATTTATCTTACAACAAGACAATGATCCCAAACATACAGCAAAATCTACAAAGGAATGGTTTACAAATAAACGTATCCAGGTGTTAGAATGGCCAAGTCAAAGTCCAGACCTGAATCCAATCGAGAATCTGTGGAAAGAGCTGAAAACTGCTGTTCACAAACACTCTCCATCCAACCTCACTGAGCTCGAGCTGTTTTGCAAGGAAGAATGGGCAAGAATTTCAGTCTCTCGATGTGCAAAACTGATAGAGACTTGACAAGCGACTTGCAGCTGTAATCTCAGCAAAAGGTGGCTCTACAAAGTATTAACACAAGGGGGCCGAATAATTTTGCACGCCCCACTTTTCATTTTTTTATTAGTTAAAAAAGTTTCAAAAATCCAATAGATTTCATTCCACTTCACAATTGTGTCCCACTTGTTGGTGATTCTTCACAAAAAATGTAAAGTTTATATCTTTGTTTGAAGCCTGAAATGTGGCAAAAGGTTGAAAAGTTCAAGGGGGCCGAATACTTTCGCAAGGCACTGTATGTGAACCCCCAGAGATTACTCTGTGGCACACATTCTGGCCTTCCTACAATCTGAACTTGACCAGAATAATTTGGTACTTTCTTAAAGAACAGGTCCTGGCCTTGTCAATGCTTTTCCAAAAAACCTCAAGCTTAATTTATATATATATATATATAGTTGTGCTCATAAGTTTACATATCCTGGCAGAATTTATGGTTTCTTGCCCATTTTTCAGAGAATATGAATGAAACCATTTATTATCAATCAACGGTGTTGAATTGAAACGCCAGCAGAAACTACCCAAATGACCCTGATCAAAAGTTTACATAATACCGTGTATTGCCCCTTTTAATATCAACGACAGCTTGAAGTTTTGTGGTATTTGTGGATGAGGCTATTTATCTTTTCAGATGGTAAAGCTGCCCATTCCTCTTGGCAAAAAGCCTCCAGTTCCTGTAAATGCTTGGGCCGTCTTGCATGAACTGCACGTTTTGAGATCTCCCCAGAGTGGCTCCATTATATTGAGGTCAGGAGACTGAGATGGCCACTCCAGAACCTTCACTTTATTCTGCTTTAGCCAATGAGAGGTAGACTTGGCCTTGTGTTTTGGATCATTGTCATGTTGGAATGTCCAAGTACGTCCCATGTGCAGCTTTCTGGCTAATGAATGCCAATGTTCCTCCAGTATTTTTTAAAAACATACTGAATTCATCTTGCCAACAATTTTTACCAAAATTTCCTGTGCATTTGTAGATCATACATCCCCAAAACATCAGCGATCCACCTCCGTTCCTTTAAAGTGGTTGTATACCCTTAATTGCAACTTGCACCTACAGGTAAGCCTAGATTAAGGCTTACCTGTAGGTACAAGAAATATCTCCTAAACCTGCACGGTTTATGAGATAATTGCAAAGAGCGATTTACAACGTTGTCTGCGGCGCATGCGCGCCGTAGACAACGGTGCATTTAACGGGTTAATCCCCATTCCCAACTGCGGCTCACCGCAGTTGAAGTGCCCCGCACGCATGCGCGGAGCGACATCTTCGCTGCTCTGGCCAATCACAGCGCCGCAGCGGCGCTGTGATTGGCCGGAGCGGCGATACCCGGAAGAGAGATGGATGCGGCCGGAGGGGGAGAAGAGGACGGCTTCGAGGGCCCCGATCTAAGGTAAGTGATGCATAATGAGCTAGTATGCTAGTCATACTAGCTCATTATGATTTTCTCTTGCTGGTAGTTTAAAAAAAAAAAAGTTTTTAAAAGGGTATACAACAGATTTAATCATGGGCCTTGTTGACTCCTCTTCAAATGTAGTGTTTATAGTTGTGGCCAAAAAGCTAAATTTTGGTCTCATCACTCCAAATGACTGTGCAAGAAAGTTTGAGGCTTGTCTCTGTGCTGTTTGGCGTTTTGTAGGCAGGATTCTTTGTGGCATTTGCGTAGTAATGGCTTTCTTCTGACGACTCGACCCTGCAACCCATCTTTCTTCAAGTGCCTTCTTATTGTGCATCTTGGAACAGTCACACCACATGTTTTCAGAGAGTCCTGTATTTCACCTGAAGTTATTTGTGGGATTTTCTTTGCATCTGAACAATTTTCCTGGCAGCTGTGGCTGAAATTTTAGTTTGTCTACCTGACCGTGGTTTCGTTTCAACAGAACCTCTCATTTTCCACTTCTTGATTAGAGTTAGAACACTGCTGATTGGCATTCTCAATTCCTTGGATATATTTTTATATCACTTTCCTGTTTTATACAGTTCCACTACCTTTGACCGCGGATCCTTTGAGAATTCTTTTGCTTTCCCCATTACTCAGAATCCAGAAACGTTAGTGCAGCACTGAAAAAAAAAAAGGTCAATGAGTTTCTTGACTCTTGGCAGACCTTTGCATCTTTCATACAAAGATGCAAAGGTCTGCCAGGAGTCGAGAAACTCCTTGACCTTTTTTTTTTTTTTTCCATAACGTTTTTATTTAAGGTTATGACAAATACAGTTAAAGTGCAGTAGTCTTACAGCAAACATAATAAATGCTTTCTCATACAAGTCACATGGCTATAATTTTTAGTGCATATGTATGTTATTTCTCTGCAAGTCAGGTTATTATAACAGTTACCTAAAGTGCTATCAACCAAACCTTCCAACTGATTTAGTGAGTGTGTTCAAGGGTTTCTAGAGGACTCCTGAAGAAAGAAAAATAAGAAAGAAAGAGGGAGTAAAGATGGGGGGGGGGGGGGTGGGGAAGGATAGGTTGGCATCATCCTGTGTCAGTCTCCGGATTGTTTTGCTCCTACCGGCGGTGCCACAGCTCCCAAGTCATGTTATGCTCGTCCAGGCGGTCCTGGATCCTCGCTGTCATCCTCTCCGTTAGCTCTACATCTCTGATTCTGGCATAGAGTGCTCCCTCTGGGGATGGCGAGCGGCTCTTCCAGTTCAGTGCTATTAGGCAGCGAGCTGCCATGAGGACATGTCTGGCTAGCTTTTTATATGGAGCTGGGACTTTTAGTCGTGAGAGCCAGAGCAGGAAAAATTTAGGCATGATGGGGACCTCCTTCTCAAGAAGGCGACTTAGGAGCCGGTGGACTGAGTTCCAGAATGGGGCTATCAGCGGGCATTCCCAGTAGATATGATACAGCGTTCCCTTGGCCCCCAGGCATCGCCAACAACGGTCCGTTCTGGTCGGGTGGATGGCATGTAATACATCAGGGGTCATGTACCAGAAATGTAGTATCTTGTATATATTCTCTTTATAAAGTGTACAGATCGTCTTGGATGCCTGAGTCCATATGACCCTCCAATGATCCACGGGTATCTCCTCACCCAGTGCCTTTTCCCACTTAAGCATATATTTGTGTTTACCCATTGAGTCAATGTGTCTTTCGTTTCGTATTTTGTATATGTCTGATATCAGACCTCTCTGAGCAGAACCTGTCAGAATGAGGTTTTCAAAAGGAGTAGGTGGGGAGAATTGCAGATTCGATACAAATGTTAGGGCATAGTGGCGGATTTGGAGATACCCATGGAAAGCCTGCTTCGGAAGGTCAAATTTGGACTGTCGCTCTGCGAAGGAATGCAGTTTACGTGTATGGGGATCCACCAAATTCCCGTAGTGGAACAGGTTTCTTGTGGTCTAGGGGGTGGACATCTGGTGGGTGAGGCTATCTGGCATTTTAGGGTTGCGGGTAAGTGAGGTCAGGAGCGAGCTGTCTGAGGACAGTTTATGTTGCTGTGTTACTTTGCGCCATAGCCTCCAGAGTTGCGCCATCAGGCCCAACAAACGTATGGGATCTACTTCTGCATTCGCACTCCATAATAGACGGTTTGGGTGTATTGGGGCTAGCCATAATTTCTCTATCTCAGTCCATTTATTATATGAGTGGAGCGTGAACCAAGAGGTTATCGCTCTCAGTTGTGCTGCCTGATGGTATTTGATGAGGTTGGGAAAGGCCAGGCCACCGTCCGAACGGGCTGCTTGCAATATGGAACATGGAATTCTGTAGTTCCAGGTGTATTGTAGTAAATCTGCTTGTAATTGTTTTAGTTGGCCATGTGGGACAGGAATGGGTAGGGTCTGGAAGAGATATAACAGTTTTGGGAGGATCGTCATTTTTACTGACGCGATTCTCCCGAATAATGAGATGTGGTGCTTCTTCCACTGTTGGAGAAGGGTTCTAATGGAGTGGAAGAGAGGGGGGAAGTTTTCCTGGTAAAGGGTAGAGTACTGCATGTTATATTAATTCCCAGATATTTTATTGCTATGGCTTTCCAACTATAGGGGAAGTTGGCTTTTAGGTTTGCTACCTCCTCTATTGAGGTGTTAAGTGGGAGGGCCTCCGACTTGGAGGTATTAATCTTATATCCCGATAAGGCCCCATAGCGTTCTAATTCCGAGTGGAGAATTTGAAGGGAAGTTCTAGGTTGGGTTAGTGAGAGTATGATGTCATCTGCAAACAGGGAGATTTTAAACTCTGTCCCTTACCCTTATGCCCTTAATGTCTGGATTCTTTCGGATTGTGGCTGCTAGGGGTTCCACACATAGTGCAAAGAGCAGGGGCGAGAGCGGACATCCCTGCCTGGTGCCATTCCATACCGGTATCGGGGGTGACAAGGCGAAGGGGGTCTTGACCTGGGAGGAGGGGTCTGAGTATAAAGTGCTGAATTGCCCTGAGGAAGGGACCTCTGATTCCCATGTGTCGGAGTGTGGTGAACAGGAAGGGCCATCCCAGGCGATCGAACGCCTTTTCCACATCTAAACTTAGCAGCAGGGCTTGTTTGCCCTCCCTGTTCGCCACCTCCACCAGGTCTATTATCTTCCTGGTGTTGTCCCTCGCTTGACGGAGGGGGACATTACCTTTTTATACACACACACACACATATATTACAAGCAAACAGATCACAGGTGAGGATGGTTACCTTTTTAATAGCCATTCAAACCCGTTTGTGTCAACTTGTGTGCATGTTATGAGACCAAAATCACCAGGGTATGTAAACTTTTGATCAGGGTCATATGGGTAGTTTCTTTTGTCATTATGATTTAAAAAGAGTAAACGCAGTTGATCGATAATAAATGGCTTCAGCCAAACACTAACCATGAGTGAAAAAAGTTTTTTGTGTTGTCATCCATATTCTCTGAAAAATGGCCAAGCAATCATAAATTGTGCCAGGGTATGTAAACTTATGAGCGTGTGTGTGTATGTATGTATGTATATATATATATATATATATATATATATATATATATATATATATATATATATATATATATATATATATATATATATATATATATATATATATATATATCTATAGTAACCTGGGGGACAGGTAGCAGGTATAAAGCTCCCTGGGATGAGCTGTTTATTTAGGCACAGATACCAAATCTACTTGAGGTAGTGAAAACAGTGCTGGGTTTATTTGATTTAAATACAAGTCCATACACAGGTGCTGCACAGTCTTCCAGAAAACATATCAAAACAGAAATAAAACAAAAGTCCTAGCCGTGTCTCGGCTCTAACTATACTATACACCGTCCCTAACTATCAGGCTGAGCAAGCCTACCGCTTGTCAGTTTCTGTAAAGAGTTTTAAAGCGTTTTAGCTCCTCACAAACCATCCGTGTTTGTGTGTCCCAGGCAGAGAGCAAAGGCTGTCTGCTCAGGTGAGCTTAAATTAGCCTGGGGAAAAAAACTAAGATCCGAACTGGATCTTATATCAGAGACCTCTGAATGTGTATGGGAGGAGCCTGAGAGACGTATAAATCCCGAACAAGACTTCTCCTGTCTCTCTCTGGGACGCTCTGCTACATATCCTCCCCCCTTGTTTCAACCCCAGGGTTGGAACACCTGTGGCCCAACAGGAGTGAACACGGGACAGGGCATCTACATTCCCCATCTCCACACCTGGCCTGTGTTTTACGATGGAGTAATCCTGTAGAGCCAAAAACCACCGGTTCACCCGTCTATTAGTCTCCTTCTTTTGGGCCATCCATTTCAGGGGAGCATGGTCAGTTATTAAGTCAAACTGGCGCCCTAACAAATAGTACCTGAGCGCGTCCACGGCCCACTTTATGGCTAAACATTCCTTTTTAATGACTGCATACTTTTTCTCATGGTCATTGAGCTTTCTGCTTGGGTACACGACAGGGTGTTCTTCCCCATTGTATACCTGTGATAGTACTGCCCCGATACCAACATCAGACGCATCCGTCTGAACCAAAATCGGGAGAGTACAGTACTGGCTGTGCACACAGAGCCTTCTTCAGGACCTGGAAAGACTCCTCTGCTACTGGGGACCATTTCACCATTACAGAGTCTTTCCCTTTCGTAAGGTCTGTCAGAGGGGCAGCTATAGTTGCAAAATTTGGGATGAATCTTCTATAATACCCCGCAATACCAAGAAAGGCCCTGACCTGCTTCTTGTTTGCAGGGCGTGGCCATTCCTGGATGGCTGCTATTTTACTCACTTGAGGTTTTATGACACCACGGCCAATAGTGTAGCCCAAATACTTGGCTTCCTCTAGACCAATGGCACATTTTTTGGGATTTGTCGTAAAACCTTCTTTGAAGAGGGAATCAAGAACAGCCTGGACACGAGGCAAGTGAGACTCCCAGTCAGTACTATGTACCACTATGTCATCTAGATAGGCTGCTGCATATCGTCGGTGAGGTTTTAGGGTCCTGTCCTTGGCCCTCTGAAATGTCGCGGGGGCATTTTGCAACCCAAAAGGCATTTTTTTTTATATTGAAAGGAACCGTCTGGGGTCACAAACGCAGTCTTCTCTTTGGCGCTACCAGTTAGGGGTATTTGCCAATACCCTTTTGTCAAGTCCAAAGTGGTAAGATAGCGAGCCTTGCCAAGTCGGTCTATAAGTTTGTCTACTCTGGGCATTGGGTATGTGTCAAACTTTGTCACCGCATTAAGCTTCCTGAAGTCGTTACAGAACCTCCAAGTGCCATCTGGTTTTGGGACTAACACAATGGGGCTAGACCAGTCACTATTGGATTCCTCAATGACATCTAGCTCCAACATTTTTTTAACTTCATTGCTGATGTCCTTTCTCCTCGCTTCAGGAATTCGGTAAGGTTTGAGCTTGACACGTACCCCAGGTTCAGTAACAATATCATGCTGAACTGCTGAAGTCGTGCCAGGTAACTCTGAAAACTTATCAGGAATTCTCTAGTGTCCTGTTTTTGGGAATATGAGAGGGTGTCTGGAATCGTGACCTCAGGGATGAGAGGGGACTCAGTACCCGTAGGCGTTACTGGGAGAGGCCTCGCAGTTAACGCCATTCTATCCTTCCAGGGTTTTAACAGGTTTATATGGTAAACCTGTGCGGGCTTCCTTTTTCCTGGTTGATAAACCTTGTAGTTGACCTCCCCAACTCTCTCAATTACTTCAAAGGGACCCTGCCACTTAGCCAGGAACTTGCTCTCAACAGTGGGAACTAACACCAGGACCCTGTCACCAGAGGAGAAAACACGGAGTTGGGCCCCCCTGTTGTATATTCTCTGTTGGGCTGCCTGGGCCTGCAGTAAGTGTTCTTTTACCACTGGCATGATTGCTGCAATCCTCTCCTGCATTTGGGCAATATGCTCAATGACACTTTTATGGGGTGTCTGTTCTCCCTCCCAAGTTTCTTTGGCTATGTCTAAGAGTCCCCGAGGGTGTCTCCCATAAAGCAACTCAAATGGGGAGTACCCCGTAGAGGACTGGGGAACCTCCCTGATGGCAAACATCAAGTATGGTATCAGGAAGTCCCAGTTTTTCCCATCCTTGTCCACAACCTTTTTTAACATGCCCTTTAACGTCTTATTGAAGCGTTCCACTAAGCCATCCGTTTGAGGATGATACACTGAGGTTCGCAGCTGCGTCACCTTAAAAAACTTGCAGAGCTCCCTAGTTATTCGTGGCATAAACGGGGTGCCCTGGTTTGTAAGGATTTCTTTCGGGATGCCAACCCGACTGAGCACCATAAACAGTTCTTTGGCAATGTTTTTAGCAGACTCAGCACGTAAGGGAACTGCTTCAGGGTAACGGGTAGCATAATCCATGATTACAAGAATATGCTGATGACCCCGGGCAGACTTGGGAAGTGGGCCCACAAGGTCCATGGCAATCCTCTCAAAGGGCACTTCAATGATAGGCAAGGGCACTAAAGGACTTCGGAAGTGGGATAGTGGGGCTGACATCTGACACACAGGACAGGATTGATAATAATTCTTAACATCTTTCTGTATCCCGGGCCAGTAAAACCTGCGCAACACCCTTTCAGTAGTTTTTTTCAACCCCTAAATGGCCTCCTAGCCAGTGCCCATGGGCAAGTTCTAACCCCAGCCGTCTGTATGGCTTAGGGACCACCAACTGTTCAACCACTCCATCATTCATTTTACATACACGATACAGTAAATCCTCATTGCTGCTGAAATAAGGAAAACAGGGCCTGTCCCCATGTTCGACAGGTACATCATTAATCACTATTACATTTTCCCAGGCCCTGGAAAGGGTATGGTCTTTTCTCTGCTCAGTACCACATTAAGGTCATCAAACTCTAACATAGGCTCGGGGGCAGCAGACGGCTGCCTGGCTCTACTGGTAGTGGGGACCTCCTCAGGGTCCTCCAGCTCTCCTGCCATAACCGATAGTGGAAAACCCGGGGAGCCCTGAGAAGAGTTCCCAGAACCCACATTGTCAGTAGTGGCCAGGAACTCTGGCTCTGCGACCAAGTTGGGATGATCCCACAGTTCCCAAAACTTAGGGAAGTCCCTACCAATGATGGCCTCATGCACCAAGTGGGGAACAAGTCCAACCGGATGGGTCACTGTACCTAAACCAGTTTTAAACTGAACAGTGGTTACAGGATACTCCCGGGTATTCCCATGTATACAGATCACAGCAATATTTTTAGCATGATAATTCACAGGTTCAAAAATTTCAGCTGTAACCAAAGTCACTAGACTTCCAGAGTCCAGCAAGGCTGTAATGGGCTTATCATTCACAGTCATTTGGTACATTGGTTTTCTCATATTTGGCGTTGCAGTGCATGAAACCGCTGCAAACATAGACTGCCTTCTAATCGATAAATCACACTGCATTGGTTCATCTGTCAATGGACAATTTGCCGCAACATGTCCCATTTCTTGGCAACGAAAACACCTGACGTTTCCCCAGTTTGGTTTGCTGACAGGCACCGGCTTCCCTTGTTTGGGAGGCCAAGTTTCAGTCCTGGCATCAAAAATCCTCCCCCCTATTTCCTTGCCATGCTTACCACCCACTTCCCCTGGAACAGTCTTACCGGTTGCATGGGGAGACCGTGGCTTTGGGCGGAAAGTCCGTGCGGCTGTAGGGGTGGTGACCAGGTTCTTTGCAGCAAAATACCTTTCAACAAGTTCCACCAGGTGGTTTGCCGAATTGGGGTCTCCTTGACTCACCCACTCCTGCAGGGGAATGGGTAGTGACCTCAGAAACTGGTCCATGACCACACGCTCCACTATTTGTGGCCCAGACAGGGACTCCGGCTGTAGCCATTTCCTCACCAGGTGAATTAGGTCGAACATCTGCGATCTTGGGGGCTTCTAGTCTTGGAAGGACCAGCTGTGGACCCGCTGTGCTCGAACTGCCAAAGTGACACCAAGTCGTGCCAGTATTTCCTGTTTGACCTTTTCATAGTCTGCTGCTTCTGCTGACTCCAAATCATAGTAGGCCTTCTGCGATTCCCCAGTAAGCAACGGGGCGACCAGTCCTGCCCACTGGGTTTTAGGCCAACCTTCCCTCTCAGCAGTCCGTTCAAACGTTAGCAGAAAGGCCTCTGGATCATCATCTGTAGTCATCTTAGACAAAAAGCGAGCCACATGGATGGCTGAGGGCTTGTCTCCAACATTATCAACGTTAGCAGGTGACCACTGTGCTATTGTCTCCACAACCTCAGCCAAGGTTTTCCTATCTGCTTTTGCATCAGTGGCTAGCTGTTCAAACAGCCTCTGCGATTGCTCCTGTGCGATAGCATTAGCTTGCTGTTGGGCAGCATTAGCTTGCTGTTGTGCCGCGTGGAGTGCAGCGTTTGTTTTCTGCTGTGCAGCGTTTGCTTGCTGTAGTGCAGCATTTGTTTTCTGCTGTTCAGCGGTTGCTTGCTGATGTGCAGCATTTGCTTGCTGTTGTGCAGCGTGGAGTGCAGCGTTTGTTTTCTGCAGTGCAGCGTTTGTTTTCTGCAGTGCAGCGTTTGTTTTCTGCAGTGCAGCGTTTGTTTTCTGCAGTGCAGCGTTTGTTTGCTGTTGTGCAGCGTTGGATATCATCAACTGTTTTAGGATTTCCTCCATGTTTAGTCACTCTAGGTACTGGCCTTTTAAGTAGTAACTTACTACAGCTGCCCGCTGAAATCCACCATATGTAACCTGGGGGACAGGTAGCAGGTATAAAGCTCCCTGGGATGAGCTGTTTATTTAGGCACAGATACCAAATCTACTTGAGGTAGTGAAAACAGTGCTGGGTTTATTTGATTTAACCAGCTGAGATCCGCGCTATAGCCGATTGACGGCTTCAGCGCGGATCTCATATGCCGGGACTACGTCTATTGACGTCGTCCCCTTCCCTGGCTCCCCGCGCGCTCTCGTGAGCGCGCAGCGGGGAAAATCTGTGTTGGCCGTGTCCCCTGGACAATGCCAATCACAGATCGCTGTAAACGGCCAATCACAGCGGCCGTTTACAGCGCGATCGCCTCCTCCAATGAGAGATGATCTCAAATGTAAACATATGAGATCATCTCTCATTGCCGGCTTTCTCTCTCCTCACAGCGAGTGAGGAGAGAGAAGCCATCTCAGTGTCAGTGAGTGAAATCCCTGAATAAAAAAACAATTGTGCCCAAAAAGTGCCCACAGTCCCTATTGGTACACACAGCTAGTGCAATCTGTGCCCAGCTGTGTGCATCTTTGCCCACTTGTGCCATCTGTGCCCGCCTGCCCATCTGTGTCTGTCTGCAGCTTGAGATCAGTGCGCATCTGTGCCACTTCATCTGTGCCCCTTCATCAGTGCCCATCGGTGCCACCACATCAGTGCCACCTCATCAGTGCCCATCTGTACCAATCAGTGCCCATCAGTGCCACCTCATCAGTGCCCATCTGTGCCACATCTGTGCCATCAGTGCCCATCTGTGCCACCTCAACTGTGCCCATCTGTGCCACCTCAACTGTGCCCATCTGTGCCACCTCAACAGTGCCCATCTGTGCCACCTCAACTGTGCCCATCTGTGCCACCTCAACAGTGTCCATCTGTGCCACATCTGTGCAATCAGTACTCAGTACACATCTGTGCCGACTCATGAGTGCCTATCAGTGCCCACCTGTGCCACCGCATCAGTGCATATCTGTGCCCACCTGTGCCGCCTCATTAGTACAAATCTGTGCCCACCTGTGCCACCTCATTAGTGCCTATCTGTGCCCACCTGTGCCGCCTCATCAGATCACATCTGCGCTGCAAAAATGTCTAAAAGATCTTATTCCGCCGAGGAGGCATACCAAATTCTTTCCACGCCCGACGAGAGCTACGGGGAGCTCTCTATGTCGGATTCCATTTCAAATTCCGGTTCCGAATCTGACCCGAATTATGAGCCAGTCCTCAGTAGCGAAACACTGAGTGACTACTCAGAGGATGAAGTTGCTCGGCCCGCCAAACGAAGGCGTTCTAGTGAGGCAGTGGCATCCACCAGCACCGCAGTGCCACCTACCAGCACCGCAATGCCACCTACCAGCACCGCAGTGCCATCTACCAGCACCGCAGTGCCATCTACCAGCACCGCAGTGCAAAGTCCAAGTACCAGTGGGGTGTCACCTCAGCCCCAAAGGGTTAGGACCCAATCCAGCCTTCCCTATGCCCTTCAGTACCCTTTGTGGCTTCCTCCTAATTCAGGAGAAGCCAACATTCCCCCTTTCACTGCCCAGCCAGGAGTCCAGGTGGACACGGAGAATTTTAGCCCAATCGATTTTTTTCATTTAATTTTTACGGAGGATTTGTTAGGATCAATCGTGGCCCAGTGTAATCTTTATGCCCAACAATTTATTTTGAAAAACCCAACTTCATATTATGCCCGTCCCTATGAATGGAGAGACCTAACGGTGGAGGAGTTCAAGCTTTTTTTAGGCCTCACACTCAATATGGGACTCGACAAAAAAAATCAAGTGCGTACCTATTGGTCAACCAACCCCCTCCACCACATGCCGCTCTACTCCGCTGTAATGTCCAGATCCAGGTATCAGATGATAATGAGGTTCCTACATTTCAGTGACAATTCCCAGTGCCCTCCCCGAAATGACCCAAAATACGACAGACTTTACAAAATTCGGCCACTTATAAATAATTTTTCTCAAGCATTCTCCCAGCTTTTTACCCCGGACCAACATATATGTGTGGATGAGTCCCTCATAAAATTTTGCGGCAGGCTTAAAATTAAGCAATATATCCCCAGCAAAAGGGCCCGCTACGGGGTGAAATTGTACAAATTGTGTGAACGAGCCACAGGGTACACATATTCATTTATAGTGTACGAAGGGAAGGACACCCAGCTGCAGCCCTCTAATTGCCCGGATTACTTGGGATGCGGCGGGAAAGTTGTTTGGGACCTTGCCTACCCCCTACTGGATAAAGGATACCACCTGTATGTAGATAACTTCTACACATCCCTGCCCCTGTTCCACAACCTCCACCGGATGAAGACGCCAGCATGTGGCACTGTAAAGAAAAAATCGGAAGGGCTTTCCTCAAAGTCTTGTGAACAAGACTTTGAGAAAAGGAGAAGCGACAAGTTTGCGGAATAAGGAGATTCTGGCAGTGAAGTGGAGGGACAGAAGGGATGTATACATGTTGTCTTCTATCCACAATGATACGTTCGTGGAGATCCCCAGAAGGAGTGGCCCCATAAACAAACCAAAATGCATCTACGACTACAATTTGTTCATGGGGGGAGTCGACTATAACGATCAAATGATGCAACCGTACCTTGCCATAAGGACATGCTACTGGTACAAAAAAGTTGCCATCTATCTTTTTCAATTGGCCTTATACAATACATTTGTACTTTACCGCAAATCCACCCAAAACCCCAAACGCTTCTTTGGCTACCAGGAGGAAGTTTTCACCGCCCTTATATTCCCAAACGGCCCACCAGTAAATATCAGATCAGATGTCCTTAGTCGACTCTCCGAGCGCCACTTTCCTGATAAGATCCCTCCCAAACCAACAGGACAAAGGCGCCAAAAAAGATGTAAGGTGTGTACCAGAGCAGGAGTCAGAAGAGACACATCTTACTATTGTGCAGAATGTCCTTCCCAACCAGGCCTCTGCATAGGTGACTGTTTTCGCCGTTACCATTCTTCAGTAAATTTTTAGTTCCTCCCTTTACACACCGTCACACCCCTTATGCCACTGCCTGCTCTGTAAATGACCCTGGCTTGTTGTTTGACCACGCTTCTGCCTGCCGATTCTGTACCTACCTCTGCCTGATCTGGAACTGACCCTGGCTTGTTATACGACCATTCTTCTGCCTAACGATTCTGTACCTACCTCTGCCTGATCTGGAACTGACCTTGGACTGTTTGACCATGATATTTTGGGGTGTAATTCTTGGTATGTGCATGCTATGTGTCCCTTGAACACCTGACAGTGTTCCTTGCATGTTGGGCCTCTGCATGTGGCCAGGCTGTGTGAAAGTCTCACACATGTGGTATCGCCATACTCAGGAGGAGTAGCAGAATGTATTTTGGGGTGTTACTTTTGCTATGTAAATGCTATGTGTTGGAAATATCTTATAAACCGACAACTTTGTGAAAAAAAAAATGCGTTTTTATTTTTTTTCCACATTTTCCCAAAACTTCTGGAAAAAAATGAACCGTTCAAAAGACTCATTATGCCTCATAGATTATACGTTGGGGTGTTAGCTTTCCAAAATGGGGTCACTTTATGGGCGTTTCCATTGTCCTGGTGCTCCAGGGCCTTCAAAAGTGTAATAGGTGGTTGAGAAATGAAATGTGCGATTTATGCTCCTAGAATGCCTGAAGGTGATACTTCAATGTTAAGCCTTTGTATGTGGTCAAGCTGTATAAAAGTCTCACACATGTGGTATCGTTATACTCAGGAGGAGTAGCAGAATGTATTTTGGGGTGTTATTTTTGCTATGTAAATGCTATGTGTTGGAAATATCTTATAAACCGACAACTTTGTGTAAAAAAATATGCGTTTTTATTTTTTTCCACATTTTCCAAAAACTTCTGGAAAAAAATGAACCGTTCAAAAGACTCATTATGCCTCATAGATTATACGTTGGGGTGTTAGCTTTCCAAAATGGGGTCACTTTGTGGGCGTTTCCATTGTCCTGGTGCTCCAGGGCCTTCAAAAGTGTAATAGGTGGTTGAAAAATGAAATGTGTGATTTATGCTCCTAGAATGCCTGATGGTGCTCCCTGCATGTTGGGCCACTGTATGTGGCCAGGTAGTGAAAAAGTCTCACACATGTGGTATCGTAATACTCAGGAGGAGCGGCAGAATGTATTTTGGGGTGTGATTTGTGGTATGCACATTCCATGTGAGAGAAATAAGCTATTACAATGACAATTTTGTGAAAAAAAATTAAAATTAAATAAATTCTTAATTTTGCAAAGAATTGTGGGAAAAAAATGACAACTTCAAATAACTCACCATGCCCCTTACTAAATACCCTGGAATGTCTACTTTCCAAAAAGGGGTCATTTGGGGGGCATTTGTACTCTCCTGGCTTGTTAGGGTCTCAAGAAATGAGATAAGCCTCAGTACATCAGACATGATCTTTTTTTTATGATTTGCACCATAGCTTGTAGACTCTATAACTTTCACACAGACCACATAATATCCACAAATTTGGGTTATTTTTACCAAAGATATGTAGCAGTATAAATTGTGGCCAAAATTTATGAAGAAAAATTTCTAATTTGCAAAATTTTATCACAGAAACAAAGAAAAATTCATTTTTTTTAAAAAATTTCGGTCTTTTTTCATTTATAGCGCAAAAAATAAAAAACCCAGAGGTGATCAAATACCACCAAAAGAAAGCTCTGTTTGTGGGAAAAAAAGGACAAAAAATCATTTGAGTACGGTGTTGCATGACTAAGTAATTGTCATTCAAAGTGTGAGAGCACTGAAAGCTGAAAATTGGTCTGGTCACGAGGGGGGTTTAAGTGCAAAGTAATCAGGTGGTTAAATACAAGTCCATACACAGGTGCTGCACAGTCTTCCAGAAAACATATCAAAACAGAAATAACAAAACAAAAGTCCTAGCCGTGTCTCGGCTCTAACTATACCATACACCGTCTCTAACTATCAGGCTGAGCAAGCCTACCGCTTGTCAGTTTCTGTAAAGAGTTTTAAAGCGTTTTGCCAACCTTTTAGCTCCTCACAAACCATCCATGTTTGTGTGTCCCAGGCAGAGAGCAAAGGCTGTCTGCTCAGGTGAGCTTAAAGAGGAGGGCCGGGCAAGAAAAAAAAATTAAAAGTCAGCAGCTACAAATACTGCAGCTGCTGACTTTTAATAATCGGACACTTACCTGTCCCGGGGTCCAGCGATGCGGGGGAACGAGACCCCCCCCTCGTTCCCCGCTCCGCTCACGACGCCGGCATTCTTAATGTGGGAACCCGGCTGGGCTTCACAGCCGGGCACCCACTGCGCATGCGCGAGCGGCGCCGTGCGCCGTGATTCGACGCTCACTCATCTGGGACACATGACATGTCCCAGATGACTGTGCGTTGCCTACAGGAAGTGACTTTTAGCCCGGGCAATGAAGGTGGCAGACTTCGAGGGACCCCCTAGCAACAGGCATTTAGAGGTGAGTAAAAAAATTTTTTTTTTCCAATTATTTTTTTTTAATTTTTTTTATGATTTTTAAGCCCCTTTTTGTTTTTTGGTTGCAACCCCACTTTAAATTAGCCTGGGGAAAAAAACTAAGATCCGAACTGGATCTTATATCAGAGACCTCTGAATGTGTATGGGAGGAGCCTGGGAGACGTATAAATCCTGAACAAGACTTCTCCTGTCTCTCTCTGGGACGCTCTGCTACAATATATATATATATATATATATAATATATAAATTATATATATATATATATATATATATATATATATATATATATATATATATATATATATATATAAATATAAATTTACAGTATCTCACAAAAGTGAGTACACCCCTCACATTTTTGTAAATACTTTGTTATCTGTTCATGTGACAACACTGAAGAAGTTGCACTTTGATACAATGTACCTTTTGTATTGAACTGTACTGTAATCGTGTTGTCCCCCCCTATACACTGTAAAGCGCTGTGTAAATTGTTGGTGCTATATAAATCGTGTATAATAATAATGTAAAGTAGTGAGTGTATAACAGTGTAAATTTGCTGTGCTCGCAAAATAACTCAACACACAGCCGTTAATGTCTAAACCGCTGGCAACAAAAGTGAGTACACCCCTAAGTGAAAATGTCCAAATTGGGCTCAAAGTGTCAATATTTTGTGTGGCCACCATTATGGAGGGCATAGAGTTCACCAGAGCTTCACAGGTTTTTACTGGAGTCCTCTTCCACTCCCCCATGACATCATGGAGCTGGTGGATGTTGGAGACCTTGCATTCCTCCACCTTGTGTTTGAGGATGCCCTACAGATGCTCAATAGGGTTTAGGCCTTGAGACATGCTTTGCCCGTCCATCACCTTTGCCCTCAGCTTCTTTAGCAAGACAATGGTAATCTTGGAGGTGTGTTTGGGGTTGTTATGTTGGAATACTGCCCTGCGGCCTAGTCTCTGAAGGGAGGGGTTCATGCTCTGCTTCAGTATGTCACTGTACATGTTAGCATTCATGGGTCCCTCAATGAACTGTAGCTCCCCAGTGCAGGCAGCACTCATGCAGCCCCAGATCATGACACTCCCACCATGCTTGATTGTAGGCAAGACACACTTGTCTTTTGTACTCCTCCCCTGGTTGCAGCCACACAAGTTTTTCTTGGTCTCATCAGACCACAGGACATGGTTCCAGTGATCTATTTATAGGCGGCACAGTGGCGTAGTGGTTAGCACTCTCCCTGTGCCTGCGTGGGTTTCCTCCGGGTACTCCGGTTTCCTCCCACAATCCAAAGACATGCAGGTAGGTTAATTGGCTTCTGTCTAAAAATTGGCTCCAGTATATGAATGGGGACCTTGGATTTGGGCTCCTTGAGGGTAGGGACCGATGTGAGTGTGCAATGTACAGGGATAGGGACAATTGTAGACACTCGCTCAGGATGAACTGGATGGACTGGTGTCTTTATTCAACCTTACTAACTATGACTATGTCCTTAGTCTGCTTGTCTTCAGCAAACTGTTTTGCAGGCTTTCTTGTGCAACGTCTTTACAAGAGGCTTCTTTCTGGGACGACAGCCATGCAGACCAATTTGATGCAGTGTGCAGCATATGGTCTGAGCACTGACAGGCTGACTCCCCCACCCCCTTCAACTTCTGCAGCAATGCTGGCAGCACTCATACATCTATTTCCCAAAGACAACCTCTGGATATGATTGATGCTGAGTATGTGCACTCAACTTCTTTGGTCGACCATGGTGAGGCCTGTTCTGAGTGGAGCCTGTCCTGTTAAACCGCTGTATGGTCTTGACCACCGTGCTGCTGCTTAGTTTCAGGGTTTTGGCAATCTTCTTATATCCTAGGCCATCTTTATGTACAACAATATTTTCTTTATTTATTTTTTTATGCCATGAGGTGCCATGTTGAACTTCAAGTGACCAGTATGAGAGAGTGAGAGTGATAACACCAAATTTCACACCTACTCCCCATTCACACCTGAGACCTTGTAACACTAACGAGTTAAATTACACTGGGGAGGGAAAATGGCTAATTGGGCCCAATATGGACATTTTCACTTAGGGGTGTACTCACTTTTGTTGCCAGCGCTTTAGACATTTAATGGCCGTGTGTTCAGTTATTTTGCGGGCACAGCAAATTTACACTGTTATACAAGTTGTACACTCACTACTTTACATTGTAGCAAAATGTAAATTCTCCAGTGTTGTCACTCGAAAAGACTTAATAAATTTACAAAAATATGAGGGGTGTACTCACTTTTGTGAGATACTGTTATATATACACATATACACACACACACACACGCCCTGGGAAACCACCCTTTGAACTCATTAGGGAGCCCTTCTTGGATGATCACTACTACAAGGTAGTCTTCACGTCTGTCAGATGTGTCCCTAAGTGGTTATCTCTCTTGTAAGAAGCCAGTCCCCTTTCTTCATTAAGAAAGTAAAGTCTTAAAGTAGTCTTGCATCCAAGACCCTTCCTTCTTCCTAAGATGGTTAGGTGGAAGGGTCAGCCTTCCACCTTCAACGACGACATATTTGAAGTACTCAAAAGATCTAGCTTTTCACTATCTGGACAAGGTCAGAGCCGTCAAAGTGCACCTAAAAGCAACAGCGTCCATCAGGGTGACGGACTTCCTATTTATGCTAACCTCAGTACCTCGCAAGGGACATCCTGCTTCAAGATGCAACATTACTAAAGGACAAAGCACCTCCTGCACTAATATATGCTCTCTCAACTAGATAGAAGTTTCGTGGGCATTCTGACATTAAGCCTCTGTTACGCAAAACTATAAGACTGCTACTTGGTCATTTCCCCTTTTTAAAGGGTTTTGTTACCCCCCCCCCCCCCCCCAAAAAAAAAAGAAGCAGATCCTGTTCCCTTAAACCATGTTATACAACACAGTTCTTGTGCTGTGTCATTTGCCCCCCTGTATAACCTAAAAAAACCTGGCTGATCCTTCCTGCCTACCCTCCCCTCTGCAAACTGACCACGATATTCATGGCTGTTGAGTCCTGACACCATGGTCAGTTTGCATGATTCCATCATCCACTGCTCTCCTGTGTCTGTCTCCTCTGTCCTCCTCCCCTTCCTGCTCATACCCCCCCCCCCCCCCCCGCTCCTGCTGGTGTCATAATTGCTAATTAATCGTCTTACCCCCCTCCTGTATCATAATAACCTGTGTCTGTGTAATGTAAAAAATCTGCCTATCTGTACCTGGATAAACACGGCTCCCGCCGCTCAGCAGATTGCTCTCTCTCTCTCTCTCTCTCTCTCTCTCTCTCTCTCTCTCTCTCTCTCTCTCTCTCTCTCTCTCCTCTCTCTCTCTCTCTCTCTCTCTCTCTCTCTCTCTCTCTCTCTCTCTCTCTCTCTCTCTCTCTCTCTCTCTCTCTCTCTCTCTCCCCCCGTTACATTGCACAGGGACACATGTTATGCTACAGAGGGCGGGTGGATGTCAAATCCCCTGCAGATGCACATTTTGGCCACAAGGTTGCAGCAGTGCTCAGAGTTGGGTCAGTTTTTGATCCTTGTTATTGGGCCTTTTGGCACAGTTATGGTTACCTTGTTGCCTACATACGCTCCTTATTAATTGCTTTGGGATGACCCAAGGTCTATAAATGTCAAGCTTGTGTCCGTTAATCTACAATTTAGTTAAAGGGAGTTTTGAGATATTGTAAATTTTTTACAATATCTTCTAGTACGCAGGTCACCCTCCCCTCTATTCCAGTGTTACTCTGCATTGCTAAAAAACTGAGGACACAGAGTGGGCTAAGGTTATAGAGGGATGCTAAGAGGTGTGTCCTCAAAAACATTGTCAGTGTCAAATCACCAGGTACCTACCTATAACCATAACATTTACAAAACCAAACATTCCAATCCCTCTACCAACTCCCTTTATAGATGGAGAATAGTCCAGTAACATTTCAGCAGACTTTAGAATGAAAGGCAGCAAAACCAATAACTGAAAGCAGATATAAGGTGGCTATAGGTTGCCCTTTAGCCTGGGTTCACACTATCACATCTGAGTTGCACTGCGGTGCGGATCCAATGCGATGTCTGTGCAATGCATAGTTGTATGACTGAACTTGCATTAGATTCGCACAAAAAAGGTGAAGGGACTTTTTTTTTTTTTCACACACTGGAATCAGATCGCATGGGTGTTCTCACCCATGTGATCTGACTCCTGTCTGAATCCACAGTTTGCACTGCGATCTGTGAACCACTCTGGGGGTATCAGTAACATTGTATTGACACCCGCAGCCGTTCAAAGGGCAGTGTGCACTGCCTGCGGGAACTGGCGCTGCTTCCCGCATCGCTACAGTGTGAACCCTGTCTACATTAGTCTGCAGAACTAATGTCAACATCTTGAGGACTGGGTTAATCCAAGAATTTCTGCTGTGAAACACTAAACTTCGGTCATATTCATGTGTTGTGTGATTTTTATCTTAAATTCCTTTTTGCTGGCGGCAATATAATAGAGTTGCACAAGTGTAGTATATTAGTACAATTGTGCTCAAAAGTTTGCATACACTTAGAGAATTGGTAATATACAGTATCTACCAATTTTAACTGCTTCAGCCCCAGAAGATTTTACCTCCTTCCTGACCAAAGCACTTTTTACCCCCCCCCCCCCCCCCAAATGGAGCTTTCTTTTGGGGGTTGATCACCTCTGCGGTGTTTGTTTTGCACTATAAACAAAAAAGAGCGACAATTTTGAAAAAAATTATATTAACTTTTTGCTCAAATAAAAAATAAATACAAATTTCTTCATCAGTTTAGGCCAATATATTCTTCTACATATTTTTGGTAAAAAAAATCGCAATAAGCGTATATTGATTGGTTTGTGCAAAAGTTAGTGTCTGCAAACTATGGTAAATATTTATGGCTTTATTATTATTATTATTATTATTTATTATTATTATTATATACTATATTTATATATAATTATTTTTTACTAGCAGTGGCAGTGATCTGCGATTTTTAGCGGTACTGTGACATTACGACGGACAGATTGGAGACTTTTGACACTTTTGGGACCATTGGCACTTATACAGCGATCAGTGCTATAAAAATGCACTGATTACTGTGTAAATATCACTGGCAGGGAAGGTGTTAACACTAGGGGGGCGATTAAGGTGTTATTTGTGTGTTCCCTTGCTGTGTTCTAACTGTATGGGGATAGGATTGACTAGGAGAGGAGCCATATAGTTTTTCCTACTCAGTAGGAACACCCAGAGTGGCTCCATATTAAGGTCACAAGACTGTAAGAACTACTCCAGAACCTTCGCCTTTTTCTGCTGTAACCACTGGAGGCTCAACGTGGCCTTGTGTCAATGGCCTAGAGTCATTGTCATGCTGAAAAGTCCAGGAGCATTGCATGCTTGGCTTTCGTGCAGAAAAATGCAAATTGTTTCTAAAAACATGCTGCATTTATCTTGCAGTTGATTTTCACAAGATTCCCTGTGCCTTTTAGAGCTCGCACACCCCCCAAAACATTGGTGAGCCACCGCCTTGCTTCATAGTACGGATGGTATTTTGGTTGCTATAGGCCTTGCTGACCCTTCTCCAAACTTGGAAATGCATTTATAGTCACAACTATAAGCACTATTTGGTCTTGTTGCTCCACATTACGGTGTGCTAGAAACTGAGGCGTGTCAAGGTGTCGTCAAGCATTTTGTAACTGGCCTTTTTGGTGGCATTGGTGCAGTAAAGACTTCTTTCTGGCAGCTTGACCAAACGACCCATTTTTGTTCAAGTCGTCGTATTGTGCTCCCTCAAACAATCGTACTGTCTTTTTTTTTTTTTTTTTTTTTTTTTCCAGAGCAGTGTGTATTTCTCCTAAGGTCACCTGTGGGTTTTTCTTTGTATCCCCAACCATTCTTCTCGTTGTTGTGGCTGAAATCTTTCTTGATCTACCTGACCTTAGCTTCAAGAGATCCCTGAATTTTCCACTTCTCAATAAGTGATTGAACAGTACTAACTGACATATTCAAGGCTTTGGATATCTTTTCATATAATTTTCCATCTTTATAAAGTTCCATTCCCTTTTTACGCCGGTCTTTGGACAGTTCTTTTCTGCTCTCCATGGCTCAGTATCTAGCCTGCTCAGTGCATCCAAGTGAGAGCTAACAAACACACAGACACTATTTGCAATTTAAAAAGCCACAGATGTAGAACATTAACCTTTTTATTGCCATTTTAACCTGTGTGTGTGTGTGTGTCACCTTTGTCCCCTAGGCGAAACATTCCATGGTATGTAAACTTTTTTGATCAGGGCCATTTGGGTGATTTCTGTTATGTGATCACTATCCTTGAGGAGCTCCAGGCTCCTGCAGAAAAAAATAATTCAGCATCTACAAATACTGTAGCTGCTGACTTTTTAATATTGGGACACTTACCTGTCCAGGAATCCAGCGGTGTCCTCGCCCGAGATGATTTTTCGATTGGCTATCAGGTGCTGCCGCCGCCATATCCACTAAGAGAGGCCAGAAGTGAAGCCTTGCGGCTGCACAGCCGGTTCCCTACTGCGCATGCACGAATTGCGCTGCGCTCTTTGAATGGGCTTGCTGCAGGGGAAGGAGGGGGCCATCAAAACCAATTACCCCCCCCCCCCCCTCCAAAACAAAGGTGCCAAGTGTGGCGGCAGACTAAGCAGGGCTTCCCATTTTTGGGTGGCGCTCCGCTTTAAATAAGACAGTTTTTGGCATGATTAGCCTTTTTTTTTCACCTGTCTTTATGAAAAATATGTTGGGTCATACACGGAATCAGTAACAATGGATACGTTGAAGTCATGGTACATTTGCTCAATGGATTCCTAAGGGTGTATTTAGACATAAAGGAATAGGGGCAGAAAGATTAGGGACAAGAGGCACTCCATAGTCCCAAGGCAACGTCGTCTAGGCCACGCTCAGCCCAGCAGATAAACCGAGGAGTATCGGAACATGGACCATGAGGTCCAAGTGAGAAAATTGTTAGTCTTTACCATATTCCTCCGCAAACAGAAGTTCAAGGTCCCTAATTTAAATTTGCCAGGGAGTATAGATGATAGAGCCACCCCAGGTGAAGGTTGAATGGAAGTCGCCATGAGTTTACAGTATAGTTTGAAGATCTGTTGCCAAAATCCCTGTATAGGAGGGCATTCCCACCAGATGTGGGGCATGGTACCCTGGGAGCCAAGACACTGCCAACAGGTATCTGGTACTGCCGAGTTGAAATGGTGTATAGTTGAAGGGCATCTGCACCATCTAATTACCAGTTTAAATCCCTTTTTCCTGGGTCTTAGTGGCTAGGGATAGCTTGTGCATCAGGCTAAAGCATTTTTGCCAGTCAATAGGGAAGATAGTGACTTAGTTCTGCCTCCCAGGCCTCTGTAAATGGTGGAAGGTCAGGAGAAGAAATATAGAGCAAGAGGGAGTAAGGTTGAGATACCACAAGCGTTGGAGGTTCTGCCTGCATGAGCAGTTCCTCAAATCCAGACATCCTAGCTAGGGGTGCAACGGATCGTCGCCGATCCGTGATCCGAACGGGCCACCCTGTTCGGATCGGCACACCCCGCGATCCGCGGAGCGCTCCGTGGCCTCGGCCTTAGGAAAGGCCGCGGCTTCGGCCTAGCTCCGGAGCGACGGCGGCCATCTTTGTACACCCGGCGGCCTTAGGAAAGGCCGCGGCTTCGGCCTAGCTCCGGAGCGGCGGCCATCTTGGTACACCCGGCCACTGTTTTTAATGTGATCGCTCCGTCAAATGACGGAGCGATCACTTGTAAACCCTGCATTACCCAGCCAATATCCTGCATTACCCTGCATATACTCTGCATTACCCTGAATTACTCTGCGATACTCTGCATTACCCTGCATATACTCTGCATTACTCTGCGATACTCTGCATTACTCTGCGATACTCTGCATTACCCAGCCGATACCCAGCCAATACTCTGCGATACCCAGCCAATACTCTGCGATACCCAGCCAATATTACAGTGGTGAGAGGATGTGGATATTACAGTGGGGGAGATGACGTGGATATTACAGTGGGGACTATATGGTGGCGGAATTTTCACAGGTTTTTGCAAATTCAATTATTATTTGCTGATCCGAAAATGATCCGATCCGTGACTCCTGATCCGAGGATCGATCCGATCCGTGAGTTTTTTTGATCCGTTGCACCCCTAATCCTAGCTGAACCGACAGGCTTAGATGGGTTAAGTCCGGATGTAAGAAGTATTCTGTCTCTGAAGCCACTGCATAGGTTGATGAGAAAGTGAACCTGATGGGTTATCTGTCCTTAAAGTGGGGTCTGCCTCGAAGGACTTGGGCAAGTCTCCTATGATCATTTTTTCGCCACGGTCCGAATCCTGTTACGTACATAGCTGGTGAGAAGGCTGGGGTCCCAAAGAAGGGAGTCATAGGCCCCTGGTGATTCGATAAGCCCCTTCTGGACAGCATGCAATCCCAGATCTGAATCGTTTGACGGGTAAAGTCATTGAGGGGGCCTGAGCCCCCTCGGAGCGTGGACAAGGTCCATGGGAGAGTTAAATTGGGTTCATATGGCTTTCCAAGTGAACTCAAAGCTTGGTTGAAGAGTGGTGAAACTAATCTAATCTAATATGCGATAATATATGTTAATGATTTCTGGTTTATTGTAATTCACTTTCAAATTACTAACTGTTCCAAATTTCTGGAACTCCTCTAATACTGAGGGCAAGGATGTGTGTGGGTACGTCACGAACAGGAGCAGATCGTCTGCGAAGAGGGCGAGTTTAGTATGAGTGGGCCCGGCTGTTATACCTTGAACAGAGGAATTGTTACGTAAAGCTATAGCCAAATGTTGCATAGTAAGAAGATGGAGGAGGGGGGACAAGGGGCACCCCTGTTATTTCCCGTTGGAAATGGAAAAGGCTGGAAACATAGAACCATTCAGTGTAATCCTAGCATATGGAAAGGAGTGAAGGGACATTATCCTCACTATCATATTAGTTCCCAAACCTATTTGTTGCAGGGATGACCGAAGGAACTGCCAGTCCACTCGGTCGAATGTCTTCTATACATTGACTGTTAAGAGGCCTAATGGAATATCCTCGGTCTGGGCATAGTTGGTTAGAAGAAGGGTAACAGGTAACAATGGTTGTAACCTATTGGCCAGGATTTTATTGAAGACTTAAGTCAAGACCAATCAAAAATATCGACCTAAAGTTTGCGCATAGAGTTTTGGTCTTTGTCCGGCTTTGGGATGAGGGATATATGGGCCTTGAGTGTTTGTGGAGGGAAGTCCTCTGACAAAGAGTTGAACATCTTGTTGGGGAAGGGCGTAAGAAGGGGAGTGAAAAAAGTTTATAAAACTTAGGAGTGAAGCCGTCAGGGGCCTGGGCGCTTTCCACTTGGTGTATCTGCAATGGCTTTGGCAACTTCATCCTCTGTGATAGATGTTCATGATTGGTGTCATCATCCAAAGTGGGGAGCACAGTTTTCAAAACGTAGGATAATTGGTCTTCCGCCAAGGTAGAAGGGGAACCTGACAATTGAGTCGCAGAGGTATTGTACAGGGATTGATGAAAGTCCCTGAACTCCTCAGCGATCTTGGAAGGTGAGAAGTGTAGTACGTTATATCTAATATATATATATATATATATATATATATATATATATATATATATATATATATATATATATATATATATATATATATATATATATATATATATATATAATATATATATATATATATTGGATATATGTAGTGTTTTTTTATATGTAGTGTTTTTATTTAGGCATTCTAAGACAAGTTTATTCTAGGCAGGCCACTTTGGTAGCTGTTAATCTAATTGCGCATATTAAAAGAGGGTTTGTTGGTCAAAGGACAAATGGCCAGACCAGACTTACTCCACATATCAAAGGGGAACAGATAATGATTATCTTAATCTAATCAGTATTCACACATATCAAAGGGGAATATGCAAGAATGTAGATTGGGGCAGTTTTTATAACTACAGCTGTTCACAGCTTGGGGTGATCTGCTGTCACTCTGAAAGACGGGAGCAGATCAAAGCATTTAATGGAAACGGCCAATCAAATTGCTCAGACATTCAGTGTGTGTGGGGGATATAACAGGACGTTCAATCTGTTTAGAAGTGTGTGTTCTTATGAAGGCACCCAAGAGTCACATGGTTCCATGGGGCTCTAAATATTTACCAGCACTGTCGTGATTATGCCCTGTTGGATTGTCATCTACTACAAGACTGATTTTTGTCATTTGTAAGACTGTTCTGTTTGGAAGTCAATAAAGTGCTTCTCTCTGGGAGAATCGGGTTTTGCTGCGGAGAAGTACTTTTTAATAACTACATACCATCTAGGAACTATATATTAGATCACTACAAGAAGATCAATTCTCCCTGCGCCCCCCGAATATGGGCCACAAAAGTGGAAGATACTTTTGGATGCAGGGTGAACGAGCCAATGACTTGCCACATTTGTCTCGAAACTTATACTGGTGGAAAGCAAGCTTATCTGCATATGTGCACACTGAGGTCTCCGATAGTTCTGAGTTGTGATCGGGCCTTGGAAATGTCTGCCAGCGTTGTCACTTTTTGTGCTCAGTTTTAAGTGTTTGAATTGCAGCCATTATGGTGGCCGAATGTTCTTTTCAGATATTTAACCAATTAAATAAAGGTTTCACGTATAACTGCTTTTTAGTGCCTCCCATTGAATGGGCAACGATGTTGTATCTGAAGCGTGGTCAAAAAAATAATTATATATAATGTGTCCGAAACCCTTGTCAAACATTCCGAATTTGTAAGCAACTAATCATTCAAGCGCCATGTCCACTCCCTAATCAGAGTGGAGGGGAGTGAGAAGGTCAGGTGTAAAGGGGTGTGGTCAGACCAGACCATTGACTCTGTCGCATTCAGGAGACCAATCCAGACAGCTGTGGTCACTCAATAGGTAGTCTATGTGACTAAGTCTAAGTTTGGTATAGTTACGAGACTTGGGGTACAGCACCCTTCAAACGTCCACAAGATGCAGATCATAGAATGCACGTTTCAAAGCCCTCAGTTTGGGGAATGAGATACACGACTGCTAGGTGGAGGAGTCCAAAAGTAGTTCCAGAGGGGTGTTAAAATCCCCACCCAAGCTTACCGTCCCTGAATCTGGACAGAATCGTCAAATATTGCAAAGTGGATGGCACTTGATTGATATTTGATAGGTAAATGTTAGCTATTGTAAATTTGGTACCTCATAGCAAGAATTTCACAAAAAAACCTTCCCTGAGGGTCAGATGATAAAGCACTTCTATAGGGAGTGTCTTATGGAAAGCAATAGATACTCCCTTGGCTTTCTAGGTTGGGTTAGTACTATGGATCCATCTGTTGAAATATCTGTTGGAACAGGAAGGGGTGGAAGCAAAGTGAAAATGGGTCTCTTGTAAAAGAAGCACATAACCTTGGCGTTTGTGCATTTGATAGAGGATTTGTCCTCTCTTGGAGACCACATTGAGGCCATTTACATTGTATGAGCAAAATTGTAGCCGTGGCGAGAAATCATGGTGTGGGCCATGGAGTGACCAGAAGTAAAAAGAATAAGAAAAATTTAGGGAGAAAGAGGAGTGGAATAGATAGAGGGGGGTCAAGGGAAAGTTAGGTAGGGGATATAAGAAAGGAGAGTGGGAAAGAGCTTGGTTAGAGAACTCCTGGGGAATGTGTCTCAAAAAATACTAAAGCGTACGCAAAAGCATAACACTTCATGGAATATCACGTGGTAGGCACAAACTGTGCCAATCCTGTTTAGGGAGAGAGGACGAAGTTAGAATAGCTCAGTTGTGATCCCAACAACTTGGCAGGCATATATAATGTATATGTATCACACCCATTGCCCATGACATCTATTGCTTAAAATCTTAGTTACTAAAGAGCACAGTGTATACCTTAGTCGCATTTCGGAGAATTACTACGGGTGCCCAATCGTAGTCCTTTATCGCCACTTGTACCATTGGATATAATTAACATTGTAAAAGCATATGAAAAATAATATTGATGAAGAACAGGATATGAGCAGGCTGGGGACAAAAGAAAAGCATAAGTATTCCTATGTGGTCATGCGTAGATTGAACACACCATTTACTACATCTATAACAGCGCTATCTACGATCGTCATCATAGTTTAGCTCAAATAGCAGTGTAAACGCACATTAGTTACTTTTGATAAGGTCTACTAGTTCCAAACTACAGGTTAGGTCCAGCACTGAGGAAAGCTCCAGGACAAGACAAAGGACAGTAGTCGGGGAAAAATGAGTCTGCAGGTCCGTTGGTCCAAATCGACAATAGGAACAATCCCATGAGAATCAATAGTTGGCTCAGTTTGGGCCCAGACCACGTCCCCCTCAAAAGAATCATCCGGTCCTATTCCCCCTCCCCATTTCCAGCTTTTTTAATTCCACAAAATGTTATTAGATATTTTTGACTTTCCCATGCGAACTGCTGTACGTGGGACGGACAGTTTAAATCTTTTAGAGCTCAATTTAGGGAACATATTCAGGCTATTAAACTAGAAAGTACAGACTGTAGTGTCCCCGAACATTTAAAAAAAAAAAAAAAAATATGGAAAATCCACAGAAGGATTAAAAGTATCCTAAATAATGGTTCTAAAGCTGAGCGCCTTAAATTGTAAACAGGAAACATACTGTATTTTTAATGTAATTTTTTTATATTCTTTATTTTCATATTTTATGCAGTTTTACAAAGAATTCATTTTAATCAACACACCTTTTCAGGCTTCATTAACATTTAAATTATTATAACATTCTCCTAACCCCCCCCCCCCCCCTCCAAAACCAAACCAAAAAAAAAAAAAAAACCTCCAGCGGGAACTAGCTTCCCCCCTCGCTCGCCTCCTTCCCTCTCTGACAGGCATATCTCAACATTAACCACAGGTATCTCTCTGTTTTCCTGAATACCAGCCATTGACCCCAAATTTTTTGATCTCTCACTTCTGTGACTTGTGTCAGATGTATAGACTCTTCAATAGTTCCTGTTCACTCTACCCTTCCTATCCACTCTTTCATATTCGAAGCTTCCTGGGTTTTCCAGCGGGATGGGATCAGGGCTTTAGCTGCATTCAGTAAATACAGAGTTAGTTTATATTGTGCTACTCCGTTCTCTGTATCATGAAACAGGCATACCCATGGTTGTTTTTTTAATCCTTTCCCCCGTTATGTCAACAAAAATTGCTTTTATTATTTTGTCCCAATAGGTTTGTATTTTAGGGCACTCCCACCATAAATGGGAAAATGTCCCCAATGTGGAGCAGCCCCTCCAACAAGTTGGGGGGGGGGGGTCTCTCCTCTAAAGCCATGTGCTCTCTGTGGGGTTACGTACCACCTTGACAGCAGCTTATATGCCATTTCTAATGTTTGTGTGTCCTTTTCTAGTAAGTGGGCCAACCTGATTATCTTGTTCCTGTGTTCGTCACTACCTAAGGGGCCTAGCTCCCTTTCATATTTTTCTAGGAAAGCTGGATATTCATGATCTGCCTTCACGTCAATATTTAATATATTTTTGATATCCTTCTCTCTAAGCTTTGGGGGGACTCCAATAATTTCTCTAAGGGTCTTATTTGTCTCTTTCCTCGTAGTGGTTGTGGTAAAGTTTGTGCAAAGTGATGTATTTGAGCGTGTCTCCATTTGTCTAGTGGTTTATGCCCCCATTCTCGCGTGATTTCCTTATAAGTGAGTTCTATTCCCTTCCATCACATCCTGCAGTGTTCTAGCTCTTCTTTTTTGGACCACCTACTAAAATATAAGTACTCCTCCTCCTTCCCTGGTGCAAAATAGTTTGTGTCTAATAGTGACATTAATGGTGAGTTACAGTCCCATCCGTGCCTCTTATTTATTCCATCCCACATCTTTAGTTTATTTTTAGTCAACATATTTGTGTTTGACCTTAAATCTCGGTGTTGTGCTGGTATCCATACCAATTTCCCTATGTCTGTTCTACTTGGCTTCCTTTCTAATTCCACCCAACTCTTCTCCTTCTTATTGTGAATCCAGTCTGCTATTCTGAAAATGACAATAGCTACATAGTATTGTTTGAACTCTGGTGCTGCTAGTGCCCCTCTATCTTTTTCTCTAGCTATTATGTTGTATGCAATGCGGGCCGTTTACGTGACCAGATAAATTTTAAAACCATAGATTTTAATTTGCTGAAATAAGTCTGTGGGAGGGGAATTGGGATCATTTGAAAAGTATAAATTAGCAGGGGTAGTATAAACATTTTAGTTGCGTTTATCTTTCCAACCCATGAGAGTGCTTTATAGTGCATCCTACTCAGTTGATCTTTAATTTTATTGAGCAGGGGGATCTAACTAGCTTCGAACAAGTCACTGATTTGTGCTGTTAATTTTATCCCTAGATACCCCAATTCTTTCTTGCACCACTTAAACAGTAATTTGGCTTGAACTGCTCTCTGTTCTTCTTCTGATAAGGTTAGATTTAGGATCTCGGATTTGGCCATATTTATTTTGAAGTTCGACAACTTCCCATACTGTTTTAGTTCCTTTAGAAGTATGGGGATTGTTGTTCTGGGGTTGGAGATATAGAGGAGCAGATCATCCGCGAATGCGGCTGACTTGTATTCCCTATATCCCACCCTAATTCCTTGGATGTCCTGATTTTTACGTATTGCCGCCAGGAGGGGTTCTAGCGTGATTATAAATAGAAGTGGCGAGAGTGGGCATCCCTGTCTTGTCCCATTAGAAAGTTCAAGGGGGCAAGACAGGGTGCCATTAACTCTAATTCTAGCCATCGGTCGACAATAGTGGGACTGAATCGATCCCATCATCTTCTCACCCAACCCCAAGTGTCTTAACGTCTCAAACATAAACCCCCAATCAACTCTGTCAAAAGCCTTTTCGGCATTAATTGACATCTTGGATCGTGGAGGTGCCCCTCCTGATGACTTCATGCGCCATCAATGTAGATTTTAATGAGTTATCTCTCCCTTCCCTCCCCTGGACAAACCCCACCTGATCGTTATGGATCCATTTTGGCAAATATAACTTCAATCTTTCTGCTAATATTTTTGCGAAAAACTTTGTCCGAGTTTAATAAAGAAATTGGCCTATAGCTATCTAAGGCCACCGGGTCTTTACCCTCTTTCAAAATCAGAGTGATCTGTGCCAAAAGTGCTTCCTCTCGGAACTCCTCATCCTGTCCTATTGCATTGAAATAGTCACATGATTTCGAGGCTAACTGCTTACTAAATTTCTTGTAATAAAAAAATGGAGTATCCATCGGGGCCTGGGCTTCCTCCTAGGGGGTAATCTTATTTGCTTTCTCTACTTCCTCAGTTGATATTGCGGACTTCTAGTGTCTCCATCTCATCTTTCTCGCCCCTCGGGAAGTCCAGGTCTCGTAGGTACTCCGTTACTATTTCCCTTTGCTTTCCCTTCTCTTTCCCTTTCTGCCTTAAATTAAATTTATAAAGGGCACTATAATATGAATGGAATTTATTCGCAATGTCAGGGGAAGAGATATGGATCTCACCCCTTTCATCTCTAACCATTGGGATAAAGGTCCTGTTCTTTTTTTCCTTCACCCTTCTCGCCATCCACTTGCCTGATCTATTTCCCCACTGGTATCTTTCCTTATTTATAGTATGGAATGCTGATTTCCTCTTTCTCTAAGCACTCTTCTAGCTCTCTTTTTTTTTTTAGATATCAATTCTTGTCTTTCAGGAATCCCTTTTAGGCCTTGTGCTTTGCTCTAACTCATGGATTTCCTTGTACAACTGGGTTTTCTTTTTTTCCCTTTCCTTCTTTTTCCCTGCTCCAATGCCAATCAGAACCCCCCTTATCACAGCTTTATGTGTTTCCCAGAGAATAGGTCTTGAGATTTCTGGTGTGTCATTGAGCCCAAAAAAAGTCGTCAGTTCCTGCTCGATCCTACTATTTGATTCTTGGTCCTGAATTAGTCATTTAACCTCCAAGTCTTCCCTGGTCCCGCTACACCCTGTATATCCAGTTGAATCTTCACTGGGGCATGATCTGATAGGGTGATTGATTTAATTTCTGCCTTTTTGAGGTCTGGGACTAATTGGTCTTCTATCAAGATATAGTCTATCCTCGAGAAGGAACTATGAACAGAGGAATAATAAGTATAATCACGGTCCTTTAAGTGGGTAATCCTCCATGCATCTTGTAGCTGCCAACTTGTGAGCGCTTTTTTAACTGTTTTTAGTCTGTACTCTGTAGATCGCTTTCCCCCCCTGAAGTATCTACCCTTGGGCCCATGCTCCAATTCAGGTCCCCTGCAACGATCAATTTACCATCCTTGAAGCCTTCTAATTTTTTTAGGACTTTTTGTATCAGGGTTCTTATTGGGGCTGTAGACATTCACAATCGTATACTTCATATTGAATAATTTACCTTTCATAAACCGGTACCTTCCCTCTGGGTCTACCAGGCGCTCCTCCACCTCAAACTTCATTGTCCTATTGAAGCCGATGGCTATACCTCTTGAGTGTGGAGATGGAGCATCTCCATAATACTATTTTGGGAATTGATATGAAGCCAATTAAATCCCTGACATTTGTGTAATGTGCATCTCCTGGAGGCATACAATGTTTGCGCCTAAGAATTGGAGTTCATTATTAACTTTATACCTTTTTTATTTTTGTGTTTAGGCCCCTTACGTTATAAGTGATCACATTAACCACTACCATCTGTTCCTTCTAGCTTAGTTTTTAGGAGCGTCTGCTGAGACCCAGGGGATTCCTGTTTTGCTAAGAGGGAAGGCATGAGCGAGAGAAACATAAAACAAAAAACAACAAAATGAAAAATAAATAAAATTCTATATAAGCCATCTAGCCCCCTGCCCACCCCCCCCCTCCATCCTCCTATAACCAACATCCCCCTTCCCCATTTCCCACCCTATCCCCTCTTTCTGAAACAACATGCCTAGTAAGGCTGGGCAGAGTTCCCCTTTTCTTTTCTTTTTTTTTGTTCTGTGGACCGAGACGGCATCTTCCTGATGTCGCCTCCTCTCCATAGTTCCTGGGTGGCTCTCGCCCTAGGGTGTCCAGACCCCTCCCTCCCCCCCCCCTCCAATGTCACACCTGCCACACCTCATTCGTTATTCCCCCAGCTTGTTGTTTAGCTTCCCTCCCCCCTCCCCTCCCTTCTATTCCATTCTAATTTTTTCTGTGGTGGCCGAGTTCCCTCCTCCTCTTCCCATCCCGGTAATGGAGGGGGGTGCATATCTAGTCGATTGCAGAAATCCCTCAAATCCTCTGGAAAGCGCAGAACTGCAGTACGGCCATCCATTTTTCCTATCAGACAGGCTGGAAAGGCTCATTGATGAGATATCTCTGATGCAACCATCAGCTTGGTTAGGGGCTTTAAACGTCGCCTTCTTATTAATGTTTCCAACGCCAAATCTGAATAGACCTGCAGTTCTGCGCCTTCATAGGTCACTCCTGGAAGTGTCCTAAGTTTCCCCACGATTAGAGCTTTTTCTTCCACATAATGAAACCTCACTATTACGTCTCTGGGTTTCTCTGACCCCGCAACTGAATGCTGTGACATCCTATGTATTCTGTCTATTTTTAAAGTCTCTGTAACTTCTGTGTTTAAAAGGGGATTAAATAGTTGTGCTATTTTCCTTAGCTCTGCTGTGTCTCTGGTAGTCCTTTAATACGCACATTCTTCCTCCTACTCCTGTTCTCTTGATCCTCTAATTTGTACATAAGGGCTCTATTCGCTCTCTACAAGGCGATAACTTGTTCTGCTATCTCATCGAGTCTTTGCTCCTGTACTTCTAATCTGTCCTCTATCTCCTCTACTCTCCCTAGGACCAACCCAATGTCTGCCCTTACTGCAGAAATTTCCACTTTCACAGATACTTCCATTTTTGCAAACATCTCTACCAGCATCTCCTTTATTTGTGGCACTTCCACCTGGGGTGGAAGTTGTATACTACTTTCCCTTGTTGGCACTGCTCATTCTACTCTATTTTCTACCCCCCTCTCCAGGGCTGTTGCATTCGTTTTGTCACTATCGTGAGAGCTATTGCCTTCTCCTTTTGACCCTGATACTATTACTCCATTTGCTTTTCCCCCTTTGCTTTCTTCCACGGTCTTCTGGCTGTTTAATCCCGAGCACAGGGGTACCCCTAACCTGGGGCTTCCCTGTCCTTCCTCTGTTATGCTGGTATTATTCACCATGTACCGTTGGATACCTCCCGGTCTTGAGGCAGGTAGTACACTTTTACTCGTTTTACTTGGTTTACCCCTCCATGTTTGTTTACGAATGGCTAGGGGGCTCCCTTTTGTCAATCTCTCCTCGTTCCTTCCCTTTCACCTCTGTCTCTACACCACGTTAGGGTTTAAACACAGCTCAGAGATATTCCTTTCACACTCACATCTTAAGTCATATTAAACAGCAATGCCAGGCCACCCTTTAAGACTTTAAGGAGGGGGGAGAAAATAAATTAACCCCTCCAGTCTTGCAGTACACTTCACTTCATTAAGTTTGTACCCTTGGTGCTTACTGTGACGGAACGTCCCTACACTCCTCTTGAGTGCGTTCGTCATATATGACTTCCTTCCAGTCTGGATACAGATATCAGATATTCCAACCGCTCCCAAGCACCAAACGAGAGGAGACTTGCTCATTTGCTCAACATGGACTGTTTTTATTAGAACCAAAAGTACAAGTATTTATATACAATAGGAGAGGAGGTCCCCCCTCCTGCTCATATTACTCTAACAATACACCTGTAACAACTTAACATAAACTAATTAACTAATCCCTTTAAGCAGCCGATGTGACTCAGGATTTCACTACAGGCCAGACTTCCAGACTTGTTGTCACCGAGCTAAACACAGTTGATTATAAATTATCATAATTACAACACACACACAACATTTCATCACAATAGCAGGACACCACCAGTAACAGACGGAGCGTCTACCACATTGTACAGAGGACAAGGTGATCAGCCCTCTCAATTAACATCTTGAGTTCATGACATTAGCATCTGACGGTGTGTGTCCCAACAGCATGAGACACACACATTATATATACAGCATGGAATCTGGCTGGGGTTGGGGTTCTCCTTCACCCTGTGCCCCTTAAAATCCAGGGCCCATAATCGGTTGGCAGGAGGCTCGCATTTAGTACTCTCAAAAAGCCTGTGTCCCGGCTAGGTCTGTCACACTTACATTCAGATTAGCTTAAAGGTATCTATAAATCTCATGCAGATCTTGGGCTAATTGTAGTCCCAATACAGGTCTGAAGTCCAACGGTATTGATTACCCACTGTTAAATACTTCTCTTACTCAGAAGAATAACATAAGAATCCTAAGAATAACAATGTCCATGCCAATCTCAGCAGTGGATACCCTGACCAAGCTGGGGTTAGATTCCTGGATTTTTTAGTTCGCTGATTGGTTATCAGCTATAGGGGAATGAAAAATAGAGTATATAATAGGATCGAGAAGTCAGTGGTTAATAGTGACAGGGGGTAAAGATATCCTTCTTAGTATTGACTACTGTGTTTTAATTATTTTTATTAATACATTTTTCACATATACAGAGAACATTTCACATTTATTACAAATTCTTGTGCACATATATATATATATATATATATATATATATATATATATATATATATATATATATATATATATATATATATATATATATATATATATATATATATATATATATATATATATAATATATATATATATATATACATATACACAAATATATAAATATACACAAATATACACATATACAATACTTGTACATAAATAAATACATGAAAAAAAATAAAAATAAAACACAATCCACCCACGGATCCTAAAAGAATTGAGCTCTGTAATTTCAAAGCCATTGTATCTAATTTTTAGGGAATCATTAATGACAGGAATAGTACCACTGGATTGGCGCAGGGCGAACGTGGTGCCTATATTTAAAAAGGGAACAAAGTCTTTACCAAGTAACTATAGACCTGTTAGTTTAACTTCTATAGTTGGGAAGATACTGGAGAGATTATTAAAAGACCACATAGACGAGTTCTTGCAGGAAAAAAATATTTTAAGCAACAGACAGCATGGGTTCATGAAAGACAGAAGTTGTCAGACAAACCTCATTTCTTTTTATGAAGTGGTAAGTAAAACCTTGGACAGAGGCGTGGCTGTGGACGTGGTATACTTGGATTTTGCAAAAGCGTTCGATACAGTTCCCCACACACGGCTCATGTGTAAGGTAAGGTCTACAGGTTTGGAAATATCGGTTTGTAAATGGATAGAAAACTGGCTAAAAGACAGAATTCAGAGAGTCGTGGTTAATGATTCTTACTCTGAATGGGCTAAGGTTATCAGTGGTGTACCCCAAGGTTCAGTGCTGGGACCCTTACTTTTTAATATCTTTATAAATGATATTGGGTCTGGGATCAAAAGTAACATTTCTGTCTTTGCAGATGACACCAAGCTATGCAGTGGAATAACGTCCTTACAGGAGGTCTCCAATTTACAAGCTGACCTCAATGCTCTGTCAAATTGGGCGACTATGTGGCAGATGAGGTTTAATGTTGATAAATGTAAAGTTATGCACTTGGGGGCTAAGAATATGCATGCATCATACATGCTAGGGGGAGTACAACTGGGGGAATCCGTAGTGGAGAAGGATCTGGGGGTTTTGGTAGATCATAAACTCAATAATAGCATGCAATGCCAAGCTGCGGTTTCCAAAGCGAGCAAAGTCCTTTCTTGTATTAAGAGAGGTATGGACTCCAGAGAGAGAGATATCATTTTGCCCCTGTTCAAATCATTAGTAAGACCTCATCTGGAATATGCAGTTCAGTTTTGGGCACCAGTTCTCAAAAAGGATATTGGGGAACTGGAGAAAGTGCAGAGAAGGGCAACCAAACTGATAAGAGGCATGGAGGAGCTTAGCTATGAGGAAAGATTAGAGGAACTGAATTTATTCACCCTTGATAAGAGGAGATTAAGGGGGGATATGATCAACATGTATAAATATATAAGGGGTCCATATAGTGAACTTGGTGTTGAGTTATTCACTTTACGGTCAACAAAGAGGACAAGGGGCACTCTTTACGTCTAGAGGAGAAGAGATTTCATCTCCAAATAAGGAAAGGTTTCTTCACAGTAAGAGCTGTGAAAATGTGGAATAGACTCCCTGCAGAGGTGGTTCTAGCCAGCTCAGTACATTGCTTTAAGAAAGGCCTGGATACTTTCCTAAATGTACATAATATAACTGGGTACTGACATTTATAGGTAAAGTTGATCCAGGGAAAATCCGATTGCCTCTCGGGGGATCAGGAAGGAATTTTTTTCCCCTGCTTTAGCAAATTGGAGAATGCTCTGCTGGGGTTTTTTTTTGCCTTCCTCTGGATCAACTGTGGGTATAGAATGGGGTATATGGGATTGTATGATATATATATATATATATATATATATATATATATTTTTTTTTTATATATATATATATATATATATATATATATATATATATATATATATATATATATATATATATATATATATATTTTTTTTTTGTTTAATTTGTGGTTGAACTGGATGGACTTGTGTCTTTTTTCAACCTAACTAACTATGTAACAATCAACAAAACACATGGATCAATCTCGATATATTTTTCAAAGAAACCAATAGTAGTCCCCCGTCTTCCCCCTTTTCCTGATGTAATTCATTACCCCCTCTGACTTTATTCGAACAATATTTTATTTAGTATTCTCTTTCCCCTTTTTCCTCGCGCCCCCCCCCCGGCCCCCCCCCCCCCCTAAGTTATTAACTACTCCCCAGTCCACCTCTCACCACCCTTCCTATAATCGCCTGTTGTGTATTTATATTACCCCCTATGTGAGATATAGTGACGTCCTCTTCCAAAAAAAAAAGTAAGGGAAGAGGAGAAAAAAATAAAAGAAAAAGGAAGAATATACATATATATACGCATACACATACATACACACCTACATTGTAGCGTTGTGTAGCTCCAGGCTTCAAGCTACAAAACGCTCAGGTGTGAATGCAGCCTTAGTGGTTCATAAGCGTGTTTTGACTAAGTGTAACAGCTGAGTCACACACGCTGAGGTGAGCATACATTACCTAGGGGGTCACCGGATTGCACCATTGCATGATCTGCAGCACGAAAGGATATAGGAGTATGCCAATAATCATTACTGGATATCGCGCACTTCAAATATGTTTATTAACAGGACCTTCATAAACTACTTATTGGATTGTTTTAAAACTGTTTCTATAAGGACTGTGGCACAGAAACACTTTTTTGGCATTGATTTATCTATATGCACTCTCAGCACGGTCTTGCAATAAGATTGTCACGTTTTTTCTTATAGGATTGTCACATTATTTATTTATTTGCCACGGAAGCACTCTTTTGGAAATTACGTATAAGGGGACTTTCTATACCCCTATTGGACAATATCAGCAACACATCACTCAGTCACTTGAGCACTTTATTAATTATTTGGAATTATTTGGAATTGTTTACACAGTGTTATTATCAGTTGTGTGTATAAATACAGGGGGTCCCCGACTTACGAACACCCGACCTACGAACGGGGCGCTGCGGGGACCCTCCGCCATTTTCTGCCGTCCTCCGGCCGTTCTGCGCATGCGCGGCCATACGGAGCCAGGGAAAAAGCGGGCAAACTTCGGAAATGTCCGTAATTTGCCGCGCATGAGTAGAACGGCATTAGACGGAACATCGCAAATGTCCTTATTTGTCGGTCTGCGCATGCGCGGCCGACTTACGAACATTTCCGACTTCCGAACAGGCGGGCAGTCCCTAACGAGTTCATAACTCTGGGACCCCTGTATATATATATATATATATATATATATATATATATATCTATCCTTGTAATAGGAATAAAAGTGACCCAATTTTTTTTTAATAAAAAGAACAGTGTAAAAAAAAAAAGGGGGTAAAATAAATGAGTTTTTTTTTTTTTTTAATTTTTTTTTTTTTTTCTTTTTTTTTTTTTTTTAATGTGCCCTGTCCCGCCGAGCTCGTGTGCAGTAGCAAACGCATACGTGAGCAGCGCCCACTTATGAAAACGGTGTTCAAACCACACATGTGACGTATTACCACGATCGGTAGAGTGAGGGCAATAATTCTAGCCCTAGACCTCCTCTGTAACTCAAAACATGCAACCTGTAGAATTTTTTTAAACCTCTACTATGGAGATTTTTAAGGGTCAAAGTTTGTCGCCATTTCACGAGTGGGCGCAATTTTGAATGTCACATGTTGGGTATCAATTTACTTGGCGTAACATTATCTTTCACAAAATAAAAATAAATTGGGCTAATCTAATTGTTTTATTTTTTCATTCAAAAAATAGTGTGCTTGTGAGACCGCTATTTTATTTTCTAGGGTGCTAGAAAAAAATATTTATAATGTTTGGGGGTTTTTCTAGCAAAAAAAAAAAAAAAAACTGTTTTTAACTTGTAAACAACAAATCTCAGAAAGATTAAGATTAAAATTAAAAAAAAAAAAAACACAGAACACAATGGGACCATTCACAAAGCGCCACGCGACTCGCGCATGCGCAGTAGGAAACGGGCAGTGCAGCCGCAAGGCTCCACTGCCTGTTTCCCTTAGTTAGGATGGAGGGGCCGGCAGCTGGACGGATCGGCCTCAGGGCAGCCGACATCGCGGGATCGCTGAACAGGTAAGTGTCCTTATTAAAAGTCAGCAGCTACAGTGTTTGTAGCTGCTGACTTTTAAAAAAAATTATTTGTTGGCCAAAACGCCCTATTAAGTGGTTAATAAACAGGTGTACAAAAAGTAGCATGCCTTAGGGCACTCTTTTATAAAGCGTATTTTATTTTTTGTTTCAGAATTAGTATTTACTAGACTATAAAACTGCATTGACAATACCATTTACATGGTATTGTGTTCCGTTGTTTACATTGTAGTATAAACAATGCCCTCTTTGTATGCCAAACTCCTGCACAAAATGCTGAGCAATCTTCATGTTTAGATAAATATTAGTTTTCCAAGCTGTTTTTTTGTGGAATTAAAACACACCTCTAACATTTTTAGATTGCTACTGAAGAGAAATGTGTTGAAATGTGATCTTTGCAATATGATGTGCTTCAGGGATTATCTGATTGCTTTTGGAGATCATCCTGGATTTTCCATTATTTGCACCAATGTTTTTATATGTATACAATGCATCCGGAAAGTATTCACTTTTTCTACATTTTGTTATGTTAATACCTTATTTCAGTATGGATTAAATTCGTTATTTTCTTCCATAATTCTACAAACCATACCCCATAATGACAATGTGAAAGACGTTTGTTTGAAATCTTTGCAAATTTGAATGTCACATGTTGGGTATCAATTTACTTGGCGTAACATTATCTTTCACAAAATAAAAATAAATTGGGCTAATCTAATTGTTTTATTTTTTCATTCAAAAAATAGTGTGCTTGTGAGACCGCTATTTTATTTTCTAGGGTGCTAGAAAAAAATATTTATAATGTTTGGGGGTTTTTCTAGCAAAAAAAAAAAAAACCTGTTTTTAACTTGTAAACAACAAATCTCAGAAAGATTAAGATTAAAATTAAAAAAAAAAAAAAAAACACAGAACACAATGGGACCATTCACAAAGCGCCACGCGACTCGCGCATGCGCAGTAGGAAACGGGCAGTGAAGCCACAAGGCTCCACTGCCTGTTTCCCTTAGTTAGGATGGAGGGGCCGGCAGCTGGACGGATCGGCCTCAGGGCAGCCGACATCGCGGGATCGCTGAACAGGTAAGTGTCCTTATTAAAAGTCAGCAGCTACAGTGTTTGTAGCTGCTGACTTTTAAAAAAATTATTTGTTGGCCAAAACGCCCTATTAAGTGGTTAATAAACAGGTGTACAAAAAGTAGCATGCCTTAGGGCACTCTTTTATAAAGCGTATTTTATTTTTTGTTTCAGAATTAGTATTTACTAGACTATAAAACTGCATTGACAATACCATTTACATGGTATTGTGTTCCGTTGTTTACATTGTAGTATAAACAATGCCCTCTTTGTATGCCAAACTCCTGCACAAAATGCTGAGCAATCTTCATGTTTAGATAAATATTAGTTTTCCAAGCTGTTTTTTTGTGGAATTAAAACACACCTCTAACATTTTTAGATTGCTACTGAAGAGAAATGTGTTGAAATGTGATCTTTGCAATATGATGTGCTTCAGGGATTATCTGATTGCTTTTGGAGATCATCCTGGATTTTCCATTATTTGCACCAATGTTTTTATATGTATACAATGCATCCGGAAAGTATTCACTTTTTCTACATTTTGTTATGTTAATACCTTATTTCAGTATGGATTAAATTCGTTATTTTCTTCCATAATTCTACAAACCATACCCCATAATGACAATGTGAAAGACGTTTGTTTGAAATCTTTGCAAATTTATTAAAAATAAAAAAGGAAAAAAAATCTCATTTACTTACAGCCTTTGGTCAATACTTTGCTAATGCACCTTTTGGCACCGATTTACAGCCTGAAGTCTTTTTGAGTATGATGCTACAAGCTTGGCACACCTATTTTTGTGCAGTTTCTCCCATTCTTCTTTGCAGGACCTCTCGATCTCCATCAGGTTGGATGGAAAGCATCGGTGCACAGTCATATTCAGATCTTTTCAGAGACGTTCAATCTGGTTCAAGTCTGGGCTCTGGCTGGGCCACTCAAGGACATTCACAGAGTTGTCCCATAGCCACCCCTTTGTTATCTTGGCTGTTTGCTTAGGCCCCTTTCACACTGGGGCGGGAGCGGCGGTGACGGTAAAGCAGCGCTATATTTAGCGCTGCTTTACCATCGTTTTAGCCGCGGTATTCAGCCCCTAGCGGTGAGGTTTTAACCCCCGCTAGCGTCCGAAAAAGGGTTAAAACCCCTGCAAAGCGCCACCTTGCGGCGGTATTACCGCGGTGTCCCATTGATTTCAATAGGTAGGAGCGGTAAATACACCGCTCCTTCACCGCTCCAAAGATGCTGCTAGCAGGACTTTTTTGACCGTCCTGCTAGCGCATCGGAGTGAATGGGGCCTGTAGCGCCTGAAAAACGTCCCAGTGTGAAAGGGGCCTTAGGGTCGTTGTTCTGTTTTTGAAGATGAACCTTCTCCCCAGTCAGGTCCAAAGCGCTCTGGGGCAGGTTTTCATAAAGGCAGTAATGTACAGAGACATCCTTTATCTTTCCCCCGATCCTGGCTAGTTTCCCAGTTCCTGCCACTGAGTTTAATCTTTGTTTCATCAGACCAGAGAATTTTTTGTTTCCCATGGTCTGAGGGTCCTTCAGGGTGCCTTTTGGCAAACTCAAGATGGGCTGTCATGTGCCTTATTTTTTTTTTTACTGAGTGGCTTTCGTCTGCCCACTCTAACATACAGGCCTGATTGGTGGAGTGCTGCAGAGATGATTGTCATTCTGGAAGGAGAAATACTGGAGCTCTGTCAGAGTTACCGTTGGGTTCATGGTCACCTCCCTGACGAAGGCCCTTCTCCCACGATTACTCAGTTTGGCTGGGCGGCCCACTCTAAGAAGAGTCCTGGTGGTTCCAAACTTATTCCATTTATGGATGATGGAGGCCACTGTGCTCACTGGGATCTTCAATGCTGCAAACATTTTTCTGTACTCTTCCCCAGTTCTGTGCCTTGATGCAATCCTGTCCTGGAGGTCTGCAGACAATTCCTTGGACTCCAATCAAGTTGTAGAAACATCTGAAGGATGATCAGTGGAAACTGGGTGCACCTGAGCTCAATTTTGAGTGTTATGGCAAATGCTGTGGTTATGTAATATTTTTTGTTTCTTATTTTTAGCAAATTTTGTAAAAATTTCTAACAAACTTCTTTCATGTTGTCGTTCTGGGATATTGTTTGTAGAATTTTGAGAAAAATTATGAATTTAATCAATTTTAGAACAAGGCTGTAACATAAACTGTGGAAAAAGGGAAGTGCTGTGAATACTTTCCTGATGCTCTGTAGTTTACAGAAACATGGGGGTGCGGTTTTGCAATTATATAATTATGGCTGCCTAACAGCTCTGTCTCAGTCATGCTACACCAAAAACGTAAATGTATTTCATTGGGATTTTATGTGATGTACCAACACAAAGTGGTACATAATTGTTAAGTGGAAGGAAAATGATAAATGGTTTTCAATTATTTTTTTTATTTTTTTTTTTACAAACGTGAATATTGTGGCGTACATTTTGTATTCAGCCCCCCTGAGTCAATACTTTTTAGAACCAACTTTCTTTTTTTTTTTTTTTTCCATGAAAATTTTTTATTGAGAACAAAATGTTTGTACAGAGTTTAACATATACAGTAGGTGTTTCAACAGTAGGAACAGTGATGCAATGGTAACTCCTTACTCATATATATTCAGTTTGACAGGTAGAAATGACGTGTGGCCTCAGTAGTGGACCAAGCAGCGTAGCATTATAATGTTGCATAGCCGATTTGGGTATAGTTTCTGTCTGTAGCTCCAGTTAGCGGACATTGCGTAATAATGCGTGTTTTCCGTCTAGTCTGCGTTAAGTCTCGTAGTGATGCGCTGCACCTTTGCAAGAGGGTGAGGCCCGGTGTATAGTGTTGTCATCTGTCCTGGAGGGTGCGAAGAGTAAGGGGGGTTAGTCAAACACCTGAGTCGAGTTAGTCTTGGGGGTGGGTGAGGGAGGGGGATGAGGGAGTCATATGGCCTAGGGAGGAGGAGGTGTGGGGGTAGGGGGGTGTGGGGGAGAGGTATGGGAGGGAAAGCACTGAGGGCAAGGGGGGAGGATAATCCGACTGAGTCTCCTCCCCGATCTCCACCGAGCTCTGTGGGTAGAGAGGGACTCGAAAAAGAGTCCCTGTTTGTGATGAGCTTCCCTTTCTGGGTCTCTCCCTGGGGGGGGGGGGGGGGGGGGGGGGCATTGTATGTATCAGGTTATTAAGGTAGTCTTCTAGGGCGGTGTGTCAGAGGCATTTTGTGTCCCGTTCAGAGGATCAGATCGGTTTGAGTGCATGAAGGATTTATATCTTTCTGTGGTACAGAAGTGGGTCCAGCATGCCCAAGTGCAGTAGAATTTGTCTGGGGTGTCTTGGGCTATGTGGATGAGTTCCTCCAATTCGGCTATTCTCCCCACTCTTGTAAGCCATTCAGGGATTGTCGGGGCATGGGGAGAACCCCAGTGAGCTGGAATGCACATTTTGGCTGCATTGATCATGTGTACCCCTAGAGATTTCTTATGAGTTGGCTGAGATAGAGGAGTGATGGAGAATGAGCCGAGCCGGAGAAAGCTCAATAAAGTAAGTCGTCACCTGAGAAGTGATATCGTGCACTTGTGTCCAGAAGGATTGTATTGTCAGGCATGTCCACCATATATGTTGGAGGGTTCCTTTTTCATTCGAGCACCTCCAACATTTGTCGGATGTCTCTGGGTTAAATCTATGTAGTAGTAGATCGGGTGTTCGGTACCACCTCGATAGTGTCTTGTAATTGTTTTCTTGTGTCATAACATTCAGTGAGCCTTTGTGTGCTATTGTGAAGATGCGCTCCCATTCTTCATCGGAGGGGTCTATTTGCAGTTCCCTTTCCCACGCCTGGCAGGCCTTCCCATCCCTAGGGGAGATTGCTTCAAAAAGCATAGAATGGGTGGTGGATATTATGTGTTGTTGAGGTGTAGATTGGGAGCAGAGGTTCTCGAATGGGGTCAGTGCACAGGAAACAGAGGAGTTCTGGTTTATTGACCTAAGGTAGTGGCGAATCTGGAAGTATGTCCAGTGCTGAACCGGATTGGAATCCGGCTGGGTTGGTAGTGCGGTACAGTCTATGAAGTTCCCGTCTCGGAAGAAGTGGCATGCTTGCACGACTTTGTGTGCCCAGGAGTCCATCAGAAAGTGGGTGGACATCCCCGGGGGAAATGCAGGGTTGTGTTGAATGGGTGTGAGGGGGCCCGGGTTTGAGGAAAGCTGGCAGTATTTACATATTTCTCTGAAGGTAGTCAGCGTGGCATCAATAAGGGGGTGTGCTTTAATGGATCTAGGAATGTGGGAGGGGAGGATCCAAGGAGTTGATCCAATCGGTATGGGTGAAAGGGAGTTCTCTAAACCCACCCAGTCTTGTTTCCATGTGGACCGACCAATCTACAATTCTCCCCATATGGCAGGCTCGTGAATAGTTTTGGATGTCTGGGAGGCTAATACCCCCTTTAGATTTGGGTTTTGTGAGTTGGGCAAAGCTTATTCTCGGGCGGCTGTGTTTCCATAGGAATTTTAGTGTCAGTTGTTTGATAGTCAGGAAGAATGCTGCAGGTAATTTAATGGGTATAGTTTGGAGCAGGTATAAAATACGGGGAGTACGTTCATTTTTAAAATGGCCGCACATCCGAACCATGAGAATTGGGGTTTATTCCATTTAGTCAGGTCATCTGTGATGGTGCGAATCATTGGTAGAAAGTTTTTGGTGTAAAGGTCTGGCAGGTGTGCAGGAAGCTGAATTCCCAGGTAGGTTATAGCATCTTGTTTCCATACAAATGGGAAGTTGTTTTGGCAGTGGGCGACTAGGTCAGCCGGGAGTGATACGTTAAGAGCATGAGATTTAGAGTAATTTATCTTTATCTTTAAGTTCGATAACTGTTGGAATAGCTCAAATTTTTCTAAAGAGGTTTGGGATTGTGGTTATGGGGTCTCTTAGAAATAATAGTATGTCGTTGGCAAAGGCTGCCAATTTGTAAGTATGTCCAGCAATGGGTATGCCTTTTATGTTTTCGTTAGAACGTAGACAGCGGAGGAGGGGTTCTAGCGTTAGGACGAAGAGGATTGGAGACAGGGGGCATCCCTGTCTCGTGCCGTTGCGAATGGAGAAGGCGTTTGACAGGTGGCCATTCACTCTGACTTTAGCTGTTGGTGTGGTTTATAAGGACATAATGAAATTGAACATTTGGTTTTTGAGTCCTATGTGGCGTAAGACGGCCCGAGGTAATCCCATGCCAACCTTTCAAACACCTTCTCCGCGTCCAACGACAGGAAAAAGCCTTTTTGTTTCTGGGTGGTTAACCAATGATGTACATTAATTGCTTTTATAGTGTTGTCCCTGGCTTCTCTGCCAGGAACAAAACCCACTTGATCTTTCCCTATTAATGAAGGGATGAGGGGACGGAGACGGTTGGCTAGGATTTTGGCAAATAATTTCAGGTCCACATTGAGTAGAGATATCGGTCTGTAATTTGCGACTGAGGTGGTGTCTTTCCCTTCTTTGGGAATGACCGTGATATGGGCTTCTAATAGCCTGTGGAAGGGTATAGTTGTTGAGGTGAGAGAGTTGAACGCCTTTAATAATGGGGTTGAGAGGGTATCAGAAAAAGTTTTGAAATAAGGTGCGGAGAAGCCGTCTGGGCCAGGGCTTTTGCCGTTTTTAGTTGTTTGATCGCCCTCTTAAACTCATTCTCAGATATAGGGTTATCAAGTTCCCAGGCGTCATCAGGTGTGATAGATTTGGGGCTATATTTCTTAAGAAAGTCTGTGATAAGAGTTTTCCTTTTATTTTGGCCTTCTGGTGTTTCAGCTTGGTGTGGTAAGTTGTACAAGTTTAAGTAGAATTGCTCAAATTGTGAAGCTATTTCGGCAGGGGCCGTGTTAGATTTGCCTAAGGAGTCTTTGATCGTGTAGATATTCATAGTAGCTTTCTTAATTTGAATGGCTCTGGCTAGCAATCTGCTACACTTATTTCCGTGCTCATAAAATAGCTTTTGGGTTAGTATGAATTTGCGTCGCGTTTTGCGGTCGAGTATCTCTTGTAGTAGTTTCCTAGTTTGTGTAAGTTCCTGGTAGGTATCTTGTGCTTGAGAGTGTTTGTGGGCTCGTTCAAGTGTTTTTATTTTGTTAGTCAGTTCTATAAGTGTCGCCTGCTGTATTTTTTTTCCTGTTGGCTGTGAGTGATAAGAATTTCCCCCGGATAACACATTTGTGAGCTTCCCAAATGGTTATCAGTGACGTCTCAGGATTATCATTTTCCTGAAAATAGTTGCGTAAGCTGGAGTGAATAATTTTGGTGTCACATTCTGATGTGAGGAGCGATGAGTCTAGTCGCCAGATTTTTGTATGCGATTTTCTTTCAGGGAAGGTCAGTGTGAGAATAATGGGGTGATGGTCAGAGAGGAGTAGTGGTTCAATGGTTGCAGATTTTAAGAAGGGGAGGTCCTTTTGGGTGAGAAAGAGGTAGTCTAGTCTTGAATATTTGGTATGGGGTATAGAGAAGAACGTGTAGTCCTTTACGTCGGGGTGGAGGGTGCGCCATGTGTCATGGAGGAGGAGGTCATGTAGTTGTGTGTTAATTTGCTTTAGAGCCCTGTAGGGCAAGGTTGATGTCCCAGATGAGTCTAAAAGGGGTTGTAATGTCACGTTGAAGTCCCCTCCAAGGACAGTGATTCCCGATTGGAAACCCGCGAGCATGGATGCGATTGAACGGAAAAAGCCGACTTGAGCAGTGTTGGGGCTATAAATATTGGCTAGGGTAACTAAGTGGTTGTGGATGGTGCCTTTCAAGAATATGTAGCGACCCTCTGGATCTGTTATGGAGTCTATCAATTGCCAGTTGAGATTTCTAGAGAGCAAGATTGAAACCCCCTTTTGTTTTGGCTAGCGGGTTGGTGGCGTGAAAGGAGGTAGGGTATTTGTGGTTCGTGAGTTTGGGTATAATATTCGTACAGAAGTGGGTTTCTTGCAGGAACACCACTTCTGCTTTAAGGTTGGACATCATACTAAGGACTTGGCTCCGCTTCTCGGGGATATTAAGTCCCTTTACATTTTGGGAAACCACCTTCAGAGTGGTGGGTTGCGAGGTAGAGCTTGGGGTGGACATGGTTACTGAGTTCTGTATAGGTGCTGTGGTAAGCGTGTTCTGAGGCATGCCTCTGATTGTCACAGGAGGGAGAGGCCCTTTGGAGAGTACGGGTTATGAGGTAGCTTCGGTCGTTTAATCGAGAGCTGCGGTGGAGATCAGGGGAGGGGAGTCTTGGGGGGGGGTAGAGGGGAGAGGCGGGTCAGGAGGACGAGAGGAAGGGGGACTGGCTGGGAGGTGGATACGAGAGGAGGGGGGAGAGGTTGTTGGAGAAAAGGTGTGTGTACTGGAGGTATGAGTAGCCCAGCTACCTTACCCTGTTATGGGGAGTGAGGTCCGGTGTGGGTCAACGGCGGTAGTCAATATCCCGTTGTGCAAGGAGGTGGAAGGTGTCCGAGTATTTGTCTGTTGGAAGTCTAGTCGTTCTGGAGGTCGTCAGGTGTCTTTGTATAAATGGAGCGGGTACCTGCTTGTGGGTGAAAGGAAAAAAACAGAAGTGAACGTCAAGTCTGGTTGATGGGTGGTCATAGGACCTCCTTGTATCACGACATGTCTAACAGTTAAGAAAACCTTTAGAATAACACAATCTGAACTATGCATGTAGAGAAAGCAGCTCCAGAAAGGTGTCCTGAAGGGAGACCCTATCGTACAGGTGTATGGATAAACTGGATGAACAACAAGAAACAAACGGTTAAGCCATCAATAATAGAGAAACCTGACATTACAGGTCAAGGTTACCGGAGTGCTATAGTTAGTCCTGCATAAGCAAGACTATTATTTCACCCCAGGTGTTATCATCGATTGTGCGATTAAGGAGAGACCACCTCTATATACCTTCGTCTTTTGTGGATTATGGAGGCAATTGTAATCCAAGGGAATGGGATAGGGAGCCTAAAAGGCGAATACCTGTGGGTTTGCCTTTGTGGGGGGGCTCAGGTGATAGGACAGTGTAGTACTTCAGGTAATACCACCTGTCGGCAGTTGCCAAAGCAAAGGGGGTAGAATACACTAAGAAGGGTTATGTGTATTACCATCTTAGGACGTGACTCCCTGGTAGGGTTCCGGGGAGGAGCATTTGTCAGCACAACTTTGTCAGGTAAGATTTGCGTACTGAAGGGAATTAGGCATATGTTGTAGAGGGTGTTGATGCGGGTGGGTCACACATTAAGTGTAGCTAGCTCTTCTGTATCCATACAAGACATCTGGGAGGAAGTATTGGGAGGGGATTACATGAGTACAGAAGAGGGTGAGCATAGATAAAAAATAGAGGAACAAAAGATCATTTTGCATATCTGGAAATCTGATACCCATATACACCCAGCGCGTGCCCTCAGTCTGTAGCAGCGGCGATACTTCAGCTTCCTAGAAACAAAACCTGGTTAAGGGAAAGGGAGGGGAAGGGGGGATGGGTGTGGGGTAGGGTTATTGGGGAAGGAGGAATCTGGAGGGTCCTGGAAAATTTGGGCACATCCGAAAAGTGTCTAGGTCGACTTGCCAAGAGTCTGCTATAGATCGTCTTCTGTAGGCAGGGTCTGGTTCGAAGGGGCAACAGGTGTAAAGCTGGTGTTCAGAGAGACCCTGAGTCCATGCTGGTGTCTCCTCCTGCTTACGCTGGGTTTTGCATGTGAAGGCGTGTTGTATTCAGATGGTGTGCAGGGCTGCAGGTGTCTGTGGAGGTGGGTCTTCAGACCACAAGTCGCAGGCTCCGTTGCTGGGTCAGGATGGTGGAGGGTGTATCTGGGTATCACTCGACCATGACCCCAACATCGAGGCAGGCTTCGTGTCACCTTGTGTCATGGGCATGGGGCCAGGTATTACATCGGGCGAGTCATGTTAGAGCACACGTGACGTGGGGGTAACCTGATCCCATCGTTTAAATGTGTAAAATTTGGAGGCATGGGGTGTAGGACAGGTGGCGGTTTCAAGATAAGAAAGCGCCCTCGACGTAGTCTAGGCAGAGTAGACTTAGGGCTCGTCAGGCCTGCTCCGTCTGTGGGCTGGAGAGGCTGTTGGGTTCTGGCGGTCTCTGTCCCTCTGATCCCTCTGAGGAAGTGGTCTCGGGGACGATGACCTGCGTATTCTGATTTGAAATTCATCTCTTACCGGAATAGCCTCCATGGAGTTGGTTCTCTGGAGATGAGGGGTGCGATATGCTCTGTACCAGTCCGGTAGTTCAACGAGTGGTATTTGTAGCGTGTTGCAGAACGCCCTGAGGTCTTCTGGGACTCTGAGATTAGCCGTGCGTCCTGCTGCTGAGGCTGAGAGGCAAAAAGGGAATTTCCAGCGATACTGGATCCCTTTGCGGCATAGTAGGTCAAGTAGTGGACGCAGGTCTCTTCTGTTTTGCAGGGTTATTGGGGACAAATCTTGGAATATTTTGATCTCTGTACCTTGAAATAGCAAGCAGCTTTTCGCAAAATGTCCTCCTTCAGTCTGAAGTTCACTAGGCAGCACACGATATCCCTAAGAGGGTCTGTATCTCTACCTCGGGGTTTGAGAACCCTGTGCAGTCGCTCACACTCAATTGGGGTCTCAGGGGGTCTGCCAAGGACATCATTGAAAATCTGGATTGTGGCTGACATTATTTGGCTCTGATCTACGGATTCAGGGACACCTCTTACCCGTAGGTTATGCCTGCGTCCGCGGTTATCCAAATCCTCCATATATCTGTTCAGGTCTCTCAGCTGGGAGTTGTAGGCCTGGGAGGTGTGTTGCAGCTGCTGGATAGAGGTGTCATGGCGGTGTCTTCCAGCTCATCCATCCGTGTGCTCATCCTCTGTAAATCTCTCCTAAGGTCAGTAATGGCATTCGTGAATGAGCTTTTTATATCAGCTGCCACTGCCTGGAGATCGCTAATGTTCAGGGGCTGTGGGGAAGGAGAGGGAGAGCTCTCCATGCGCTGAGAGCTTCTCCTGGCAGTCGGGCTGAGGCTGGAGGCACGTGACTCTGTGTAGGCCCTCGGCCTCGCGTGTTTGGGACCTAAATAGCTCCGGGATGCTGCGTCCGGAGTGCGGATCGGGGCCCCTTGGGGATCGGGACCGAGACTGGGGCGGCTTGTCCTTCTGTTTCACCATTGCGGTGTGTCGCTGGCTCCGCTTTGTAGTGTGCAGGACCTTCGTGGGACAGAGCGGGGAGATTAAGCGTCCATCTCTGTTCGGCACCAAGCCACGGCCCCACCAACTTTCACTGCAATTACAGCTGTAAGTCTTTTTTGGGGATGTCTCTACCAGCTTTGCACATCTAGAGTGAATTTTTTGCCCATTCTAATTTGCAAAATGGCTCAAGCTCTGTCAGATTGGATGGAGAGCATCTGTGAACAGCAATTTTCAAGTCTTGCCACATATTCTCAATTGGATTTATTTCTGGACTTTGACTGGGCCATTCTAGCACATGAATATGCTTTGATCGAAACCATTCTATTGTCGCTCTGGCGTTATGTTTAGGGTCCTTGTCCTGCTGGAAGGTGAACCTCCGCCTCAAGTCTTTTGCAGACGCTAACATGTTTTCTTCTAAGAATCCCCTGTATTTGGCTCCATTCATTTTTCTATCAATTCTGTCCCTGCTAAAGAAAAGCATCCCCACAACATGATACTGCCACCACCATGTTTCACGATGTAATGTATAAAAAAAGGCAGAGAGGATCCACTAGGTTATACAGCACCTCATCCCTGTGGTAATTAGATGTAAAAAGGGGGGATAGCGAGATAGGGATTATATCGGTGCAAAGTAACAATTTGAAATGGTCAGGGTTGACTATACAATTCAATGCTCGAGTCTAGGTTTAAAAGTTTAACGAGATAATTTTATTACATACAATAACAAGCATATTCTAGACAATACACAATAAAGAAAAATACGAAATATAAGTGAAGCAAAATTGGCAGAAATAGATTCACTAAGATAATTGGAGGGTCCCCTATAAGGACAAACCAGTGCTGAAGGGTTAGTTGATCAATTCAAGGGTTTGAAAGTAATTAGAGGGTGTCTACTTAGTTACAATTGATATGATAACCTGAAGTAGACACTGCAGGCCTCAGTGGAACATTTCACTGAGGCCTGCAGTGTCTACTTCAGGTTATCATATCATATGATATCATATCATATGGAGTAAATCCCCTTTTTATGCATGCCAATATTCTGTCAGCTACCTTTGCAGCAGTTTGACATTGCATGCCATTGCTGAGCCTGTAATCTACTAGGACCCCCCGGTCCTTTTCCATTCTGGTTTCCCCAAGAGGTCCCCCCCCCCCCCCCCCCCCCCCCCCCCCCCCCCCCACAGAGTAACTTGTGTTTGTATTTTTAGCACCATAATGCGTACCTTACATTTTTCAGCATTAAACCTCATTTGCCATGTACTTGCACACCCCATTTTTTTATTTAGGTCTTCGTGTAAAGGTAATTGTTCTGCTTAGCTTTGTATCCACAAATACTGAGATGGAGCTATTTATCGCATACTCCTATACTATTTTATGAATAAATTAAACCGAATGAGTCACAGGGCAGATCCTTGGGGGGACCCCACATACCACATCGGGCTGTTCCAAGTACTCGCTATTTATCACCACCTTTTGGACCCACCCCTGTAGCCAGTTTTCAATCCAGGTACATACCCTATGGTGCATGCCAACTAGGGGTGCGCATCTTCACTTGCCTCACGATTCGATTACGATTATCCGGTCCATAATTCGATTCGATTCCGCGATGCATCACGATTACTGCGCATGGTTTTCATCCAAAAAATTCAAGCAGTCAGAAGAACTCCATTTTCTAAGAGACTGCAGACATGATACAAAAGATGGTAAGAGACTGCAGACATGATACAAAAGATGGTAAGAGACTGCAGACATGATACAGAAGATGGTCAGAGACTGCAGGCGTGATACAGGGGATGGTCAGAGACTGCAGGCGTGATACAGGGGATGGTCAGAGACTGCAGGCGTGATACGATTCGATTCCGCGATGCATCACGATTACTGCGCATGGTTTTCATCCAAAAAATTTAAGCAGTCAGAAGAACTCCATTTTCTAAATTGTATCTGTTCTTAAAAAAAAGACAACACTACCTGCATGTAGCAAAGTGTAAACACAGCTGACAACTTAAAGATGAGCTCCAGACTGCCCCCAAATGACTACAAAAGATGGTAAGAGACTGCAGACATGATACAAAAGATGGTAAGAGACTGCAGACATGATACAAAAGATGGTAAGAGACTGCAGACATGATACAGAAGATGGTCAGAGACTGCAGGCGTGATACAGGGGATGGTCAGAGACTGCAGGCGTGATACAGGGGATGGTCAGAGACTGCAGGCGTGATACAGGGGATGGTCAGAGACTGCAGGCGTGATACAGGGGATGGTCAGAGACTGCAGGCGTGATACAGGGGATGGTCAGAGACTGCAGGCGTGATACAGGGGATGGTCAGAGACTGCAGGCGTGATACAGGGGATGGTCAGAGACTGCAGGCGTGATACAGGGGATGGTCAGAGACTGCAGGCGTGATACAGGGGATGGTCAGAGACTGCAGGCGTGATACAGGGGATGGTCAGAGACTGCAGGCGTGATACAGGGGATGGTCAGAGACTGCAGGCGTGATACAGGTGATGGTCAGAGACTGCAGGCGTGATACAGGTGATGGTCCGAGACTGCAGGCGTGATACAGGTGATGGTCCGAGACTGCAGGCGTGATACAGGTGATGGTCAGAGACTGCAGGCATGATACAGGGGATGGTCAGAGACTGCAGGCATGATACAGGGGATGGTCAGAGACTGCAGGCATGATACAGGGGATGGTCAGAGACTGCAGGCATGATACAGGGGATGGTCAGAGACTGCAGGCATGATACAGGGGATGTTCAGAGACTGCAGGCATGATACAGGGGATGGTCAGAGACTGCAGGCATGATACAGGGGATGGTCAGAGACTGCAAACCTGCTGGACGTGGTAAGGGAGGTGCCAGACTGTCCTATCCAAGCTGACCAATACCCCACTCCCCTCACCACATAATACTGTTTAACTACCATAGCGCTCCCCTGCCTAGTGTCACCATGGACCAATTCCCATCTCTATCGACCAGCATCCACACAGTCCTCTGCTCTCCCCCCATCTCTACACAGTAAACAAACGTGCAGATAGGGCAATAAAAAAACTAAAAATGGTGTGCAGTGCTTTGTGGTGATGTACAAAAGAGTCTCATTAAGTAGTGAATAAATATAGTCCTGAAATATATAAATCTGTGATCTGATTGAAAGAAATCTTTTGTGTATTCAAAGTAATTCCAGTGCTGAGTGTGCTCTGCTCTGTTCAAATCATTCCTGATTTCTGGTGAATGATTTGAACAGAGCAGAGCACACTCAGCACTGGAATTACTTTGAATACACAAAAGATTTCTATCAATCGGATTACAGATTTATATATTTCAGGACTATATTTATTTAATGAGACTCTTTTGTACATCACCACAAAGCACTGCACACCATTTTTAGTTTTTTATTGCCCTATCTGCATGCTTACTGTGTAGAGATGGGGGGAGAGCAGAGGACTGTGTGGATGCTGCTCGATAAAGATGGGAATTGGTCAGTGGTGACACTAGGCAGGGGAGCGCTATGGTAATTAAACAGTATTATGTGGTGAGGGGCCGGGGTATTGGTCAGCTTGGCTTAGATAGCAGTCTGGCATCTCCCTTACCACATCCACTCGGTGTCCTCCCCACGGCCCCCTTACCTGGCTCTGCATCCATCACACCTGGCTGTACATGCCGCGGCTCTACTCTCCTCCTCCGCGCTCCGTGCTCCACAAGCCGACTGCCACTCTTAGCAGCAGCAGTTCCAAACACCTGCGATCCATGTCCCCGCCAACGTGCAGACAGCGCGACGCAGGGAGTGACGTCGGTGGGAGTCAGGAAGCGGGAAAAGCCGGCGCGGCTTACTCCCACGGCTCTTCGGCGGCTTTCGGCTCCGTTCGTTTGCGGAGGCGGGGGATAACGCGGAGCGAGGATGACGTCATCTAAACATCGATTATGCCAGTCATAGCATCGATGCCGCATTGTGTATGGTTGATTGGCGATGCATCGATGCTATGATTAATTTCAACAGCCCTAATGCCAACAGACTTCAGTTTGTAAAGGTTTGTGGGGAACTGTATCAAACGCATTTGCAAAATCCAAATGCACCACATCCACAGGCCTTCCTTTTAGATGGTTGCTCACTTCCTCGTAGAATGTTAAGATTGGTCTGGCCAGAACAATCCTTCACGAAGATTTCATATAAAACCTTTTGCTTTCTCCTTGTCTTTTGTAACCAAATTCTCTTCTTCATCCTTTTATGGGGCCAATATGCTCTGGTCTCACTTTCTTATTGTTCATATAGTTTAACATTTTCTTGGTATTTTTTTATTCTTCACTATGTGCCTTTCATGGTCTATTTTAGCTGCCCTGATTGCGCTTTTACATTTCTTATTACATTCCTTGTAGTGTTGGAATGCTGACAATGACCCCTCAGCCTTATATTTTTTTAAGGCCTTTTCTTTTGCTTTTTATATGCATCTTTACGTTATAATTTAGCCATCAAGGTTTAATCTTGGCTCTTTTATATTTATTACCCATTATAATACACTGAATGATACTTTTTTTAATTTTGTTCCTAAAGCACTCACATTTTTCCTCCAGCGTTCCTTGTTTGTAAGATTTTATCCCATTTAATATCATGTAGCATAGAGCGCAGTTTAAAGTGGGGTTGCACGGGAAAAAAAATCACTAAAATTCCTAAAAAAAAACATTTGGATTTTTTTTTTTTTTTTTTAACTCCAACCTCTAAAGGCCTGTTGCTAGGGGGTCCCTCGTAGTCTGCCTTCTTTAGAGCCTGGGCTGGTGACATCACTTCCCCTCGGCGCAGGAAGGGCTCAGCTCTGCCCCCTCCCTCCTGTCAGTCATCTGGGACATGTGACAGGTCCCAGATGACTGCGCGGCCAATCACGACGTGCCGCTGAGCGGAGAGGGGGACGAGCGGGGCTTCGATCCCCTGCATTGTTGGACCCTGGAACAGGTAAGTGTCCAATTATTAAAAGTCAGCAGCTGCAGTATTTGTAGCTGCTGACTTTTAATTTTTTTTATTGAAACTCCTCTTTAAGGAAGTTGGCTCTTTTGAAAATCGGTGTACTTATATTACCCTTGTGCTTCTTCTTTTTTGTGATTTATACTGAATGTAATTGACATGTGTTCGCTGTTTCCTAAGTTGCCTCGTATTTTCACATCCACGATCAGGTCTGTGTTTGTAATCCAGAGGTCTGGGGATGCATTATCTCTTGGTGCATTCACCATCTGACCCATGAAATTGTCCTGCAAGACATTTAGAAAATGGCAAGCCTTTGATGAATGGGCAGTTCCTTATGCCCAGCCAATATCTTGATAAATAAAATCCCCCATTATAATGACCGTGCCCTGCCTTGCCACCATTCCTAGCTATGATAAGAAGTCAACCTCCCCCTCCCTCAGGTTATGGGGCCTATAACATACACCCACTATTACTTTCCCATTATTTTTCTCCCTTTGGAGCCCTACCCACAAGTTTTCGACCTCCTCCCTTGGTCCATTAGCAATGTTGTCCCTCGCGTTCACTTGCAAATCATTCTTGATTTACAGGCATACCCCTCCCCCTTTCCTACCTTCCCTGTCTCTACGATATAGGGAATACCCCTGAATGGTTGTCAGCCAATCATGCGAGCTGTCAAACCAAGTTTTCAAAAATTTCCCACAAAATCAAAATCCTTCTTGTACATTAGCTGCTCCAGTTCTCCCATTTTATTATCTTGACTTCTAGCATTCTGTAAAAGCCTCGTAATTTTGTCATATCGCATACTATTTTTTTATTGGTTGTTATAAGGCTGCAATTGGGATTTGCCCCTACCAAATGCCCCCAATATTACCCACTGAACCTTGCTCAATGCTGGCTACCACTACATCTGCACCCCCCCCCCCCCAAAACACCTAGTTTAAAAGCCCCCCTAACTTTTCGGCCATCTAATCTCCCAGCAGAGCTGTACCCTCCCCATTTAGGTGCAGTCCATCCATGCTAAAGAGTCAGTAACCGATTTTGTGAAGTCAGCCCAGTTCTCCAGGAACCCAAACTCCTCCTTCCTACACCAGCTCCTCAGCCACTTGCTGGTTTCACTGATATCCCCCGGCCGCTCTAGCGTGGCTCGAGGTACAAGCAAGATTTCTAAGAACACTACCTTGGAGGTCCTTCTCTTCAATTTAGCTCTGGAGTCCCTGAAAATAATTTTTTTGGACTTTCAGTCTTCCTCCTAACTTTGTCATTGTACCAACGGGTACCATGACCGCTGGGTCCTCCCCAGCCGCACCAAATAATCTGTCCATTTGATCCGTGATGTGCCAAACCCGAGCTCCCAGTAAACAGCGCTCTGCATGCAAAGTCCTCAATCGGACGCTCAAGGAACGCATACATGTCAAAAGATATGCACCGTGTTGCATTTCCATACCCTTTGGACATCATACTAGGGCTGCAACTAACGATTATTTTCATAATCGATTAGTTGGCAGATTAATCGGTTAATAACCTTAAAAAAAGTGGGGTGTATAATTTAGGTAATATGTAAAGTTTAAAAAAAAAGGCAATTTATTCTTTAATATCTAGACTATATGCAGTGGTAAATGTAAATAAAATAATAATATATATGGTTAGAGAGCAAAATCTCTAATCCACTCTGAGAATGACAGAAGAGATATACTGTATATACTGTTGGAGGTTGAATCTGGTAAATATCGTCATCAGATCTTTTTTTAAAGAAAAAAAAAAGTTAGACTGTTTTACAGATTTTCAAACAGAACTGTAATACATTATATGCTGGCCATACAAAAACAATGTCTTTTTTTTAAAAAAAAAAGACATTTTAAGAACGTTCGTCCGATTTTCGAATCGTTAGTGGGGTCAAATCGACGTACGTTTTCAACCACAGTGACAGGAAAATTTAGAAATAATAGAAAACTGCTTGGTCAAAGGAATTTTCAGACAGTGTATGTGGTTTTCGTTCAGAAGTTGCTCCACACATTCACAAGTTCTCAGGCACTTACTGACATGTATGGCTGGTGTACTGAGCTGTATGTGTGCTGCACTGTATTTCCCGATATGTAAACAAATAATGCATTCTGTATGCAGGCCAACTAATTGGCTGGCCGATTAATCAATTTTAAAAATAGTAATCGATTAATTTCATAATCGATTAGTTGTCGATTAATCGATTAGTTGTTTCAGCCCTACATCATACCCACTAATTTAATTCTGAATAGTTTTAGAGGATTAGGAAGTTTACTCGGCTCGTTTTTTTTAACTGGTAAACTTGCTTCCTGACTCTATTTTTTTTTTTCTTTTCAAAAAGTTTTTATTGAGATTAAGAACAGAAACAGAAGAATAAAGATACATAGTAATACATAGTCACTGTGTAAGCGCGGGCGCAGCCGCCTTAAATAGCAGGGAAACAGTGGCATACAGTGAATGAACAAGTAAACAAGGGGTTGCATTTAAGGGCAACAACAGAGCAACAGTTCACCGTAAAGTTAAAGGAAATAAAACAAAACAAACAAGACGGTAGGTAACACAGTCAATGTATAGGTAGACAATGGCCCTGCAGGTACGGAAATGCGACTTGTAATATCTGTAGATATGTGCTACATAAACATGTACAGTAATAGTGGTCAAGTGAAATAATTTGGATTGAGAAACGGTCATCAGCTGAAGGCTAAGAGAATCAGGATGATAGCAGAGAAGCAGAGAAATGTCGTAGTGAGAATGAGGAACATGGAGGGGGGGGGGGAGATGAGAAAGAATGTGAGGAAGAGAGGAAAAAATAGGGTGGAGGAATGTAGACTGCAGACCGCCACAGCTCCCGAGAGCCACCTATAACATGAGCTGTTGGTATTCAGTTGTTGAAATGAAATGGTGCCAGCATGCCCATGTATTGGTGAATTTAGTGGGCGTATCTTTAGCTTGGTGGATCAAGTTTTCCATGTCGGCGGTTCTGACGATACGTCGGAGCCAATCCGCAATGGAGGGTGGTTCAGGAGAGCGCCATTTGGTTGGGATACACAACTTGGCTGCATTCACCATATGCATGGCAAGGGATCGGAAGTAAGCCTTCCTGGAGATAGAGGGGAGATTAAGTAAGAATTGTGTTGGTGTAAATGCCAATGCATAGGTGGTTATTTGCTTAATGAGTCTATGGACCTCAGACCAGAACGGTTGGATTTTGGGACACGTCCACCAAATATGAATGAATGATCCGATATCTGTGTTACATCTCCAGCAGTGCGGTGGGGAGTTTGGGAACATATGATGTAGTTTAAGAGGGGTCCTATACCATCTAGAAGTTAGTTTGTATGCGTTTTCCTGAGTGGAGGTATTAATGGAGCCTCTGTGTACAAAAGTATAGATGGAGTCCCAATCAGCTGGTGTGAGTGTCGCAGGGACATCCTTCTCCCATTTAAGCTTGGTCCAATCATTCGTGTGACCTTGGTCAGCAAATAAGAGGGCATATGTAAAAGAGATAAGGTGTCGTTGAGGTTCTGTCTGTGTACACATTGTTTCAAAGGGGGAGAGTGGTCTAGACCATTCCGCATCGGGGGATAAAGTGTTGAGGAAATTACGTAACTGTACATAAGTCCAAAAGGGGAATCTGCCTGTAGTAGTAATGGCGGATATGTCATCATAGGAGAGGAGCTTATTGCCAACAAAGAATTGTCCAGCTCTTATGTGCGCGTGTGGCCAATTATCATTCAGGAAAGAAGTGTGCATTCCGGGGGGGAAGGCTGGATTACATCTGAGTGGGGTCATCGGGCCAAGTGGAGAAGATAGTTTGCGTTTGTTGCATGTTTCGCGGAAGGAGTCTAACGTTGGGGAAATCAAGGGATGGGAGCGTAGAATCGGAGGAATGAGTGATCGTGGTACCCAGGGGGATTGATTTATCGGGGTTGGTGAAATAGAGTTTTCTAAGTGAACCCAATCTTTAGTCTTGTCATGGATGTTCCAGTCAATGATTCTGGTTAGATGACAGGCGTGCTGGTATTTTTGTAAGTCGGGTAGACCTAGACCACCCTTGAGTTTGGGGTTGGTGAGTTTGAGGTAACTTAGTCTGGGTTTGGAGTTGTGCCATATGAAATCAGTGCAAGCTTTGCGATAGGTTGAAAAAAAGGCAGGAGGTAATTTGATAGGTACAGTTTGCAATAGATCTAGTATCCGTGGGAGGATGTTCATCTTAATGACAGCAGTTCTTCCAAACCATGATAAAAGCCCTGTAGACCATCTTTTCAGATCTTATATTATAGTTTGTAGTAGCGGTAGGTAATTCTCAGAGTACAAGTCAGAAAGGACGGTCGGGAGCTGGATACCCAAGTAAGTAAGTTTGCGAGTATTCCAAGTAAAAGGGAAGTTGTGAGTGCATTGTGTATACAAACCTTGGTAGGGTAACGTTTAGGGCAGTAGATTTAGAGAAATTTATTTTGAGGTTTGAGAGCAGTTTAAAATGAGCAAGGGTTTGAAGTAAGGTAGGTAGAGTTGCGTCAAGAAAAGAAGTAAGTTGTCTGCAAAAGCTGCTATTTTATATTGACAGTCATGTATCTCTATTCCTTTTATGTCCGGATTTGATCTGATACTGTTGAGCAAAGGTTCCAACGTAAGGACAAAAATCAAGGGGGATAGGGGACATCCCTGGCGGGTACCATTCGAAATGGAAAAGGCGTTCGATAGGTGGCCGTTGACCTGTACTCTTGCTGTAGGCGAGGCGTAATGTGTGAGTATGAGATTTAACATGCGGGGCGGAAGGCCCAGAATTTTTAGGGTTTCAGTCATGTAGTCCCAGGCCACTCTATCGAACGCCTTCTCTGCATCAAGGGATAGGAAGAAACCTTGTGTATTGGAAGTAGTAAGCCAATGATGGATATTCAGGGCTTTAAGGGTGTTGTCCCTTGCTTCTCGTCCGGGGATGAATCCTACTTGGTCAAGTTGTATCATGTCAGGGAGAAGGGGGAGAAGTCGATTTGCAAGTATCTTGGCAAACCATTTAGGCCCCTTTCACACTGGGGCGGTGAGCCGCGGTGACGGTAAAGCAGCGCTATATTTAGCGCTGCTTTACCGTCGTTTTCACCGCGGTATTCGGCCGCACGCGGTGCGGTTTTACCCCCCGCGAGCGGCCGAAAAAGGGTTAAACACCCCCCCGCAGAGCGCCGCCGTAGCCGCGGTATTGCCGCGGTTTGACCGCGGTCTCCCATTGTAATCAATGGGAAGGAGCGGTATAGGAGCGGTGAACACACCGCTCCTATCCCGCTCCAGAGATGCTGCTAGCAGGACTTTTTTTGTCATCCTGCTAGCGCACCGCTCCAGTGTGAAAGCCCGCCGGCTTTCACACTGGAGTTAAAGGGGCCGGATTTTTTCATGCGGTGAACAGGCGCTATTTTTAGCGCTGCACCGCATGAAAAACGCCCCGGTGTGAAAGGGGCCTTAAGATCCACATTCAATAAAGATATAGGCCTGTAGTTCGTAACTTGAGTGGGGTCCTTTCTGGGTTTAGGAATGACGGTAATATGAGCCGTTAGTAAATCTCGTGGGGGCACAGTAGGGGAAGCGCAGGCGTCATAGGCTGAGATAAAATGGGGGGTTAGAATATCAGCAAATGCTCTGTAATAGCCCGTGGTTAGACCATCAGGACCCAGACTTTTACCCGGTTTCATTTGTGTTAAAGCAATATCAGCTTCTTCCCTAGTTAATGGTTTGTCGAGGGAGTGGTATTCAGAGTCTGAGATGGGGGTAGGGCTATGTTTTTTTTTTAAAATCCGTAATAAGCGCCATTCTGTCTGTTTCAGTGATAGCTCTGTCAGTTGGAGGTAAGTTATAGAGTCGGGAGTAGTATTGAACGAATTGGGAGGCTATATCGGGAGTCGACGTAAGTTTCTTACCGGACGCGTCGGACAGAGAAGGAATTGTCATATCTGCTTTCTTCCTTTGAAGCATTCTGGCAAGGCCTTTACTAGCTTTGTTGCCATATTCGTAAAAAAACTTCTGCGAGAGAACGTATTTACGGCAAATTTGTTTACCTAATAGTTCAAGCATTTCATTTCTGGCTCGAGTCAAAGCGTTTAAGGTGGACAAGGCTTGTGTTTGTTTGTGTGCTCTTTCTAGTTTGGCAATCCGACCCGCCAGGTCAGCACAGTGTTTCTGTCTTTCTTTTTTTCTTGCAGCCATAGCTGCAATAAGCGTGCCACGAATTACGCACTTGTGTGCCTCCCAGTTAAGTAAGGGGGAAGTATCAGAGGGTTTGTTTTCTGCAAAGTATTGGGAGATATGTGTTTTCACCTTATCAGCAATAATCGGGTCCGTAAGTAATGATGGATCTAGTCTCCAAATACGAGTGCGGTTAATCATAGTTTCATAGTTTCATAGTTAGTAAGGTTGAATAAAGACATCAGTCCATCCAGTTCAACCTGAGTGTGTACAATTGTCCCTATCCCTGTACATTGCATACTCACATTGGTCCCTACCCTCAAGGAGCCCACAATCCAAGGTCCCCATTCATATACTAAGGCCAATTTTTGGACAGAAGCCAATTAACCTACCTGCATGTCTTTGGAGTGTGGGAGGAAACCGGAGTACCCGGAGGAAACCCACGCAGGCACAGGGAGAACATGCAAACTCCAGGCAGGTAGTGTCGTGGTTGGGATTTGAACCAGCGACCCTTCTTACTGCTAGGTGATAGTGCTAACCACTACACCACTGTGCCGCCCTTAATCGTGTTAGGGAAGGAGATAGTCAACGAGATGGGGTGATGGTCCGATAGAAACATGGGATCAATAGAAGTGTGGCGAAGAAAGGGAAGATCTGTTTGTGTAATGAAGAAGTAATCTATCCTGGAATACTTATTATGGGGGTTCGAGAAGAATGTGAAATCTTTATCGGTTGGGTGTAGAGTTCTCCAGGCATCATGGAGAAGGAGAGTGTGAAGTTGAGATTTGATGGATCGGAGTGCCGTGTAGGGAAGGGAAGACTTACCGTTGGACGTGTCAAGGAGAGGATTAAGGGGTACGTTGAAGTCCCCTCCTAAGATCAGTGTACCCTCAGTGAAAGTGGTTAGTAAGTTGACGATGTCGCGGAAGAAGGTTACCTGTCGGGAGTTTGGGGCGTATATATTAGCTAGGGTGAGTTTCCTGCCCATATAGGAACCTTTTACAAATAAAAATCTGCCTAAGTCATCAGATAATGTGTCAAGTAATTGAAAAGGGCATCGTTTAGCTAGTAATATGGATACGCCTTTGGATTTAGATAATTTGTTTGTCGAGTGGAATGCAGTGGAGAAATCATGATTGTGCATCTTCGGAATTGCGTCAGAACGGAAGTGCGTTTCCTGTATAAACAGCATGTCCGCTCTGTTTTTTTGCATAGTTAAGAGTAATTGAGATTTTTTCAGTTTTTCAGGTGTATTGAGCCCTCTAATGTTAAGAGAGATAAGCTTAAGTTGAGGTGCGTCGGCATTGGAGGGAGAGCCAGCCATTGTTAAAAGAACAACACAAAAGGGGGAGTTTCAATGGTCTGTGGAATGCGGAAGGTCTCGAGAGCTGTGGCAGTCCGCAGATATGGGAATAGGTCGAGTGGAGGAGCAAGTGTGTAAAAGAAGAGGGTGTAGGAGGTGCGTCTAGCGCACTTCGTGTGGGAAGAGAGAGAGGGGGAGAAGAGAAGGAAAAGCGGATAAGGAAAGGAGAAGATTGGGTAAATAAGAGCGTTGAACCGATCACAGGCGAGAACCTGCTCGTCTGACGTAGAGGGGTGTGTATTTATTCGGATGAAATCAGTGGAATTGGATCGAACAGGTATGTGTGAATATGTCACCAAGGATATACCACTGTGAGGGTGGAGGGTTGTTTAGAGAAAAATAGGAATATGAATGGTTCGTCAGACCAGGAGCCATATGTAGATATAGGAGTGCCGGGGTGGGGAGTATTGGAAACTGGTAACACTAGGGACCTCGAAATCGTCGTGTGAGGAAACAGTAGCAAGTTATATGGGGTGGGACAATTTTAAACGGTCGAGCTCGAAAGCAGGGGTATATTTGTAAGAATATTAATATATGTATAACAGTTATGGTAGTAGCGGTCGAGCCATAGTCAATCTTCTCGTTAGCGTATTGTATAATTGTGGGCTTACATAAACTTAAATGGACAAATGAGGGTCCATAAATATGAAACCGTTCAGTCGGGGGCCGTTACGTGTTCAAAGAGGTAGGTTGATGGGGGCAGAATGGATGTCCATAGACAAAATAACGTTAACAGTATTACTAAATCATTAACTGTGAGTCGTCAGAACATGGTAATGAACACTAGAATATGTAGAAGTATATAGGCAATATACTACTTATATAAAGAATAAGCAGGTAGTGTAACGGTAATCAGGTAGGTCAGGGGTGTAAATAATAGGGTCAAGTATAATGAAAGCATATCACCTAAAGTGCGAGGAAGACTGTAATTGATTGGAGAGATCAAGAGCAGAGGCATCCCATCATGCCAGTCTATAAGTTTATATGGTAGTTCTGTAATATTAGGAGCCACCACTGGATGGCAGTGTGGTGTAGTAGAACGTCAAATGGCGTCTGTTGGGATGTGTAAGATGGACGAGAGGAAGGGAAAGATATGAGTAGAGCTAGAGAATGGCTTAAGGTGCATGTGCTCTTCATCTCTTCCTGGTATTGACCTAAAAAGAAAAAACATAAAAAGCAATCAGATACAGCATGCATGAGATATAATAAGCTTAAGGACAGTGAAGTTATGACATGCATAGGAGAGTAAATGAGCAGCGGTAGGAGAATTGTATAGGAGGCTAAATATCAATTTTCGTTCTTAGAGAATAGTGTAGATGGGGGACAGTATCAAGTGGCCCATAATGTCTAAGGCAGCCAATGCGACGGGTTAGGATGCAAGCAGTAGAGTCAGTGCATAGATGAGGCATGCAAGCTTGATAAATTCAGCGTTTAGAATAGTGGAGTACAGAGGCCGCAGGTAGTTAGCAGAGCATATGGATGGGAAAGGCCAGAGGGCAGTGCTGGTAGAAGAAGCAACAGGGCATCTAGATCGGTATGGGGTCAGTCCGGGCTGTCAGCTTTAGTGAGTAAAGTGGGGTCTAAGAACGGCATATTATGGTAAACTGGGGCAGTGCTACCGAGTGATGGTCAGATTCGGTCATCGCTGCTGGAGAAGAGGGGGCAGATTGTAGGTGAAAAACTTTTGTCGTGGCAGCTGACATAGTGAAGGGAGAGAAGTGAGGAGGAAGGATGCAGGGTGGAAAAGTCTTAGTTAGGAAGAGAGGCAGAGACTTAGCTTAATTTGAGCCGCAATATGCGTGCTGGCATCCCGTCATCTTCTCAGTAGTCTCGGCGAGGTCGGCGTGGCAGGGGGGCCGTTGTAGGGCTGTAGGTGAGCCGCCGGTGAGGTGGTGAAGGGCGTCCTCTGGAAGGAGATGGAGAGTGGCGTCTTCTAAAGTGTGTTGCTTGGGCATCCATCGGTTCTTCTCTGTCCGGCCGGGCAGGAGCTCTGTTCCAGGCGAAATCAGCATACCAATTAGGCAGGTCGACATAAGGGATGTCAAGCGTGCGGCAGAAGGCATCCAGTTCCTCCGGGACTCTGAGAAGGGCAGTGCGGGAGCGGTGGGTAGCTGAGAGCCCGAAGGGGAATTTCCAGCGGTATTGTATGCCCTTGTTCTGGAGGGTTTCAAGCAGGTGGCGGAGGTCCCTTCGGTTCTTAAGGGTGATGGCTGACAGATCCTGATAAATGTGGATAGGGTGTTCTTCATGTAGTATTTCCCGCTTGAGGCGGGCATTCCTGAGGATTTCTTCTTTTAATTTGTAGTCCGAGAGGCAGCAGACTACATCCCTCGGAGGATCTGTTTCTTTACCCTTAGGCCGGAGTGCTCTGTGGATGCGCTCCATTTCAATGGGCGTTTGACTTGGTTTCCCGATGAGGCGATTGAAGATGTCAGTCACCGCTGGGAGTAAGTGATCAGGGTCAACATTTTCAGGAAGGCCTCTCACACGTAGATTGTGGCGTCTTCCTCTATTGTCCAAATCTTCAACGTGTCTTTGGAGGTCTCGAAGATGCAGGGTATGAGAGGATATAGTGCGGTCGATGTGGTGTATAGCGGTGTCATGGCGGAGAGCCGTCTTCTCCACCTCATTCACTCTTCCCGCTATGGCATGGATTTCGTGGCGGAGATCAGAGATGGCTGCAGATAAGGTATCCTTGATGTCTGCGGCCAGCGCGCGGAGATCATAGAGGCTCGGTTGCATTTGTTCTGCTGCATTGGATGGTATCGAGGGATGAGGAGGAGACGTGAGTGCAGGAGTTAAGAGTATTCCTTCTTGTCTCCGTGAGGGAGCTGAGGTAGATTCCGCCATGTTAGGCCTGTGGGTTCTGAACATCTCTGGGATATTCGGAGTATTCTGGCTTTCCGGTTCCCTCGGAGACCGCGATCTGGACCCGGACGTTCCACGGGATGAAGTCCCCATGTCAGCGAGGTCGAGTGCTCGGTATATCCCCAGGGAAGGTAAGTGGTAGGCTTAGGTCTGACGGAGCTGAGGGATTAGGCAGCCATCTTCTTCTCTAGGCAAACCACGCCCCTCCTGACTCTAATTTTATTTTATTCTATTCCTAATTTACACAACCCTCTGCGTCTTCTCCTCCTGATCCCTTATCTCACAGCCTGTGGTGTCCCTGTACTCTTAGTTACACTTGGTGAACCTCACGGTGCTCGCCAGTTTCACCCGGCACTCGCCAGTTACTGCTGACTGTAAAAACAAAAAAAAATTGGGGGGTGGGGGGGTGGCGTCCCCCCAAAATCCATACCAGATCCCTTTCCGAGCATGCAGCCCGGCAGGTCAGGAAAGAAAAGGATGAGCGCCCCCTCCTGAACTATACCAGGCCACATGCCCTCAACATGGGTGGGGTGCTTTGGAGTGGGGGGGGGGGGGCTCTGATCTCTGATTTTAGGACCTCTCAAAATGTTAGACCGTTTTCTGACTACCTAACATCTATAGAGGCCCCTATTGTGAAGAATCGTGTGGACCCCTATACTGTGCCACGCTGTACCCTAAACAAATCATTCACTATGGTGTGGTAGCGACAAAAACAGTCCTTGATGCAGAGGCCAGGTTAGTCAGAACAGGAAGGTTTTGCTGCTTATTCTGTGTTTACCACAGACACATTTTTTTTTGGGGTGACCTTTTATATTGGGGTGCCTTGGGGGACATCTGGAAGATGCCTCTCATGCAGCTGGCTATCTGCATCTGGGTTTGAGCTTTGGGCCACAGTGCCCTTTTGGAACAAAAGGGCTGAGACAATTGCTTCCTGAAATTTTTAGGAAGGATGCAGTTCTTCTAGTAGCTTTGTAAATAACAAACGCATTGTATAGAGCCAATTGAAATACTGTAAATATATTGAAACTTTCTTTTTGTACCAGATTCTAGCTCTGCGGGAGACTAAATGTAGCTTCATCATTTGGTCGTTGAAGGCTACAGCTCCCCATATTTTGATTATAGTTGTGGATGTAGAGAGGCTTTTCAATGACGCAGTCTGTGAATTTGGACCGTCATGTCTGGATGAATGGTAGAGAGGATGAATACATCTTGTTCTTCCATTTTACTGCTAGTAGGATTTCACCCCCTTTATTAAATATTGGGGAAGCCCCTGCGATTAGGTTGCATAGTGCCACAGCAGCCAATTATGTCTAAAAAGTGGCACGCTTGCATAAACGTGGTCCATTCACAAATGGTACCCCATATTCCAACAAGAGTGACAACCCAAAGTCGCACACTATCTTACCACTGCTTCCCATGTAGTCTGGGCATCTGCGGAGCTCCATTTTACGGTCTTTTCCCTCAATAATTCTAAAGGGCTATACAGAGCCTATACATTTTGACCCCATATCTGGCATGCTTGTTGGGGAAATATTGCTTGATTGCAAGCCTGCCAATAAAAAGCACAAGAGATTCGTGCATAAAGATGTTTTTTGGTGCTTATCTTTCAATCGTAGTTGGGGTCACCCCAGGAACGGCAGAGTTTATTGTCCCTGAAATGCATAAAATGCATTATCTCCTATCTTTTCCTGGCCTTTGCAGCAGAGAACACAGGTATATGATGAATCAGGTCTGTGGACCAACATGACTGCAATTCATTATTTTTTGTAATGCACGTGTTAAGGGTTAGGCCCAAAAAAGGTTTACATTTGGAAACCATGAAATTACCACTCAAATGGCCTGACAAGGTATGCATTTGGGATGGTGACGATGTACTTTAGTCCACAATCAAATTATAGAGGCCTTTGAAAAAAATGTCAAAGTCAAGGGGCTCTGAACCCCAGGTTGGGCTGTGAATGGGGGGATAACAGGTGCTGCTGAATCTGGGGGCAGTCAATTGGGATTTGCAAGCATCTCTGGAAGGCTACTATGGGCTTGTCCAGGCCTGTGCTTGTTTTCTTGGTGGCTGCGGTTACATTAAGCTACTAGTGCTAGCCACCTCACCAGCTTGTACTGCATGTGCTCGCCACTTCACCATGAAATACTGACGTGCTGGTGTCAAAGGCTAGGATGTACTATGCTGCTGGTGCTTGCCAGATCACCAAAAAGTAGTGCAGTGCTAGTACTTGTGCCCTAATGCATTTGGGCATAATCATACATTTCTAGCACTTCAGAAGGGGTCGAGTACACCTGACTTTAATAGAGACCTCTTCGCCATTGTCCGAGCTAGCTGTCAGGTTGCCACTGCTTTCTACAGGTTCATATTTAATTCTGATCTGTCATTCTCAATCCTGGACCTCCTCACTAGTGTACCTTTTTTTTTGGACATTTTGGGCTCAGAGATCAGGTCTGACACTATACTAGCAATGGTGGTGATCAGCAACTTAGTATGGTGAGCAATCAAGTACTGGTGCTGACTAGGGATGAGCCCGATGTTCGATTCAAACCCATGTTCGAATCGAATATCGTCCGTTCGACAAAACCAGAACACTGTGGGCCGTTCGCATCAAATTCGTGTGATACGAACGGCCCACAATGCACTGCTCCAGTCGCAGTGCATTGCTGGCTGATGATTGACCAAGCATGCACTGTGACCCCGCATGCTTGGCCAATCACAGCGCCGGCAGCGAGGAGAGCCATAATTAGCCGCAGGCAGTATGCCTGTGGCCAATTATAGCTCAGGGGGTTTAGTACACGCCCCACACTATATAAGGCCGTGCAGGGAGAGAGAGAGCTAGATAGCCAGGAACAGTGTGTTATATACTCAGCCATCTGCAGGAGTTAGTGTGTGTTGTGTGCCTCCAGCACAGCACAGTATACACCTGTATCTACCCATATTTGCTGGTGTTCTCTGATACAGCCATCTGCATGAGTTTGTGTGTGTTGTGTGCCTCCAGCATAGCGCAGTATACACCTGTATCTACGCTTATTTGCTGGTGTTCTCTAATACAGCCATCTGCAGGAGTTAGTGGGTGTTGTGTGCCTCCAGCACAATATACACTACCCAATTGCTGGTTTTCCCATCTCCCTGCAGGCCATTACAATGTCTGGAAGGCCAACAAGGAGAGGCAGACAGTCACGAGCCAATAAAAGAGCGCAAGCAGGCTCTGTATCTAGAGACAACAGTGCTGGTCGTGGACGCGGTGCATCGTCATCAGCACGTGGCCATGGGACACGCTTGTCCTTATTTGCGACAGCTGGACGTGTTGAGCCGCATCATGCCGAAGACTTGGTAGAGTGGATGACCAAGCCCTTCTCATCCTCATCCTCTCTCACCCAGGCTCAGGGTACTGGCAAAGCAGCTGCCAACGCGTCCTCTTCCCTTGTCTCAATGTCATCAGTCACTCCTTCCCTAGTCCCACCATGTCCTCCTGAGGAGTCCCCCGAACTGTTTGACTACAGTGTTGGGTACATGCTCCAGGAGGATGCCCAGCGTTTTGAAGGCTCTGATGATGATACCCAGCTAGAGGAAGGCAGTAGCGTGAGCGCAGAGAGAGGGGATGCTCAAGGAGGACAGCAATCTGGCAGTCATGTTCCACCAGCTGCAGCATACTGCCAGGTTTGCTCCAGTGGTGAAGAGGGAGGGGATGATGAGGTCACTGACTCCACGTGGGTGCCTGAGAGGAGGAGGAGGCACATCTCCAACGAGACAGGATGCCCTCCGGGGGCCAGCTTAAGGGCAGCACACTAACTGAATCACACCGCAGAGCTCCGCCTGTGCAGGGTGCTGCCTCTGCGCGTTATTACAAAAGTTCTTTGGTGTGGGCCTTTTTTGAGACGAGTGCATCAGATCGCACCGCTGCTATTTGCAACATATGTCTCAAGCGTATCTCGTGTGGCCAAAACATCAGCCGCTTGGGCACCACACGCATGACCAGACATATGTTGACCTGCCATGCAGCTCATTGGCAAGTGTACTTTTAAAGACCCACACCAAAGAACAAAGCGGACTTCTCCTTGCTCCTCATCAGCTGGGATCTCCAACCCCACTATACCTTCAGTCCTCTCTGAAAGCTGCACTGAGGAATGAAGGTGTAGAATTAGGTGTGTCACAGCCAAGTACTTGTGGGCATCTGCTAGCAGTACACCGACGTCTGATTGTAGCAGGCAAATTTCCCTGCCCCAGCTGCTGGACCGTCGAAAGAAGTTCACTCCCAGCCATCCACATGCCCAGCGGTTGAATGCTAGCTTGGCTAAATTGCTAGCACTTCAACTGCTGCCTTTTCAGTTGGTAGACTCGGCTCCCTTCCGTGAGTTTGTGCAATGTGTGGTTCCTCAGTGGCAGGTTACCAAACACCTCTTTTTCTCACGGAAGGCGATTCTGTCTCTCTACCGGCATGTGGAAGGCAATGTCCATGCCTCGCTGGACAGGGCGTCAGCGGTAAGGTGCATATTACCGCTTACTCACGGTCCAGCAGGCATGGACAGGGACGTTGCCTTTCTTTCACGGCCCATTGGGACACTCTTTTGGCAGCTGGGAAAGATGCAGGACAAGGTGCAGTAGTGTTGGAGGTTGTTTTTGCCACCAAGCCTCCAAAATGCTACTACTGGTTGTGACACATCTCTCTCCTCCACCCCCTCCTCCTCTTCTTCTTCCTCCATGGCCTCTTCCTGTCCTTTGTCCTCGGAACCATCGGTGCTCCGTAGGCGTTCAAGGGGCTACGCAAGTACGCAGGCAAAAAGATGCAATGCCGTGCTTGCACTGGTGTGTTTGGGGGACAGGAGCCACGCTGAGGCAGAGGTGCTGTCTGCTCTGCAGGGGCAGGCCGTGAGGTGGTTGACGCCATACCAGCTTAAGCCAGGAATGGTGGTTTGCGATAATGGCACCAACCTCCTCTCTGCCCTGCGACAGGGACAACTGACCCATGTGCCCTGTATGGCTCACATCCTTAACCTGGTGGTGCAGCGGTTCTTGCTCAGGTACCCAGGCTTACAGGATGTCCTGAGGCAGGCCAGGAAAGTCTGTGTGCATTTTCCACCGATCATATAATGCCAGTGCTCGGCTGGCTGAGCTGCAAAAGGAGTTGAACCTGCTCAAGGACCGTCTTATATGTGACATGCCCACCAGGTGGAACTCAACGTTGGCCATGCTGCAGCAACTGCACATGCAGCAGAGGGCCATCAATGAGTACCTGTGCGACTACGGCACCAGGACAGGGTCAGGGGAGCTCGGATTTTTTTCACCACGCCAGTGGAGCATGATCAGGGATGCATGCACTGTCCTGTCACCATTTGAGGAGGCCACAAGGATGGTGAGCAGTGCATGCATCAGTGACACTGTACCTCTTGTCCACCTGTTGGAGCATACGCTGCATGGAATAATGGACAGGGTACTTGAGGCAGAACAGAGGCAGGAAGAGGACTTCCTTGCCTCTCAAGGCCCCCTTTATCCAGACAGTCTTCCTTCTGTCCCACCCATCACACAGGAAGACGATGATGATGAGGAGGAGGAGGAGGAGGGTTGTGTCAGCATGGAGGTGGAGCCTGGCACTCAGCATCAGCAGCAGAAGACTTTTAGGGATGATTTACAGTCCCAAGAAACCGGTGGACTTGTACGTGTATGGGAGGAGGTGGCTGCGGATCATGTCGTCCTTAGTGACCCAGAGGACTCCGGACCGAATGCCTCAGCTAACCTACGCTGCATGGCCTCCCTGATCCTGCAAAGCCTGCGGAAGGATCCTTGTATTCTTCGGATCAAGGAGAGGGACCATTACTGGCTGGCCACTCTCCTTGATCCACGGTACAAGGGTAAGATTGCGGACCTTATCTTGCCATCGCAGATGGAGCGGAGGATGAGACCTCTCCGGGAGGCCTTGCAGAAAGGTCTGTGCAACGCGTTCCCAGAGACTGGGAGGTTACAAACTCCTGGTCCTGGACAACGAGTTGCTGAGGCTTTGGTCAGTAGCAGAAGGAGCGGGGGAGAAGGTGGCCGTCTGACCGATGCGTTCAGACAATTTTTTAGTCCGCAGCCCCAAGGTATGATCGGTTCCAGCAACCATCGCCAGCGTCTGATATACATGGTGCAAGGTCAGACTTGGACACCTTTCCCACCGAAAATCCTCTGGCTTACTGGGTCTTGAGGATGGATCACTGGCCAGAACTTGCACAGTATGCAATTGAGCTACTGGCCTGTCCTGCATCCAGCGTTCTTTTCGGAACGCACATTTAGTGCTGCTGGAGGCTTTGTCACCGATCACAGGGTGCGCCTGTCCACCGACTCGGTTGATCGACTGACCTTCATAAAGATTAATCAGTCTTGGATCACCACCAGCTACCAGGCACCTGAAGCTGATGTAACAGAATAATTTATTTTGAAAGGTCACATCCCTTCAAGACTGCTGATGCTGAGTGACTGTCCTGTTATGTTGACTGACTATCCTCTTCCTCCTCAATGATCCTGATGATAGCTAGGAAGAACATTTTTGTTTCTGGGTGCCACCACCAGTGGCTAAGGCCCAATTTTTCAGCCCCTGTTCAACAGGGGCGTGTAATTACAATTTTCGATGCAATACTTTGCAACAGGTCTCATTGCTGTGCTCCAAGTACAGTATCTGTGAGGGGTTGCAGTGTTGTGGCACCAGTGCCTAAGGCCCAATTTTTCAGCCCCTGTTTAACAGGGACGTGTAATTGCAAATCTTGATCTAATAATTCACAGCAGGGCCAATTCCTGTGCCCACCAAGAGTAACTGTGAGTGCTTACAGTGTTGTAGCACCACCACCACCAAAGGCCCAATTTTTCCTACCACTGTTCAACAATGGCATGTAATTACAATTCCTGATATAATAGTTAACGGGGGCGTTCCAGCGCCCACCAAGAGTAACTGTGAGGGCTTACAGTGTTGTGGCAACACCTACATCTAAGGGGCAAATTTATGCAGAGTATATACGGCAGGCCCCTACTTTCATCCTACCTACAAACGACTCCTACTTGCAAACGGAAGGAGACAACAGGAAGTGAGAGGGAATCTACCCCTAGGAAGGGAAATTATATCCTGTAAGAGTTAATATGGGAAAAAGGTGTCTCCTCTCTACTGATGCTTTATCACCAATCCTTGTTTCAATAAAAAAAACACTTTTCCAAAAACATTTGTCATTGGGATGGAAAGTGAGGTGAAATGTTCTAAACAGGTGCACAGACAGCAAAACAAATGTTACAGATTTTTGTCTTATTTGCACCGCCTGTATACTGCTATTCAGAGTATATAGGGTTTTAGGTATAGGGTTTTATTTTGGGTGCAGGGTTCCCCTTATTATCAATACAAGACCCAAATGGGCTGGGGTGGGGGGGGGGGGGGGGGTGATGGGGTAGCCATGCCATTTTTCTCAAAGATTTTCATCCATATTGCCAGGACAAGGCATTACATTAAAGCCGCAAGCAGATTTAAATGGCTTTTTTACCTTTTACAGATGTCATTTTGTGCAGGGACAGCTCTACACACGGGAAACACATGCCATTTCCCATGCATACTTTAGACACGCCCCAGGTACGATATTTAAAGGAATATTTCACCTTTTTTTTTTTTTTTTTTTTTTTTTTTTCACTTTATGCATCATTAACCACTTCAGCCCCGGACCAATTTGCAGCCAAAGGACCAGGCCCCTTTTTGCGATTCGGCACTGCGTCGCTTTAACTAACAATTGCGCAGTCGTGCGTCGTGGCTCCCAAACAAAATTGGCGTCCTTTTTTTTCCGCACAAATAGAGCTTTCTTTTGGTGGTATTTGATTGCCCCTGCGGTTTTTATTTTTTGCGCCATAAACAAAAATAGAGCAGCAATTTTGAAAAAAAATGCAATATTTTTTACTTTTTGCTATAATAAATATTCCCCAAAAAAATGTTTTACTCAGTTTAGGCCGATACGTATTCTTCTACATATTTTTGGTAAAAAAAATAGCAATTAGCGATTTATTGATTGGTTTGCGCAAAAGTTATAGCGTTTACAAAATAGGGGATAGTTTTTATAGCATTTTTATTAAATTTTTTTTTTTTTTTTACTAGTAATGGCGGCGATCAGCGATTTTTATTGTGACTGCGACATTATGGCGGACACATCGGACATTTTTGACACATTTTTGGGACCATTGTCATTTATACAGCAATCAATGCCATTTAAATGCATTGATTCCTGTATAAATGACACTGGCAGTGAAAGAGTTAACCACTAGGGGGCAGGGAGGGGTTAGGTCTGTGACGTGTGTGTGTTTGTTTTTTTTACAGTATGGGGCACGGCTTTACGTCTGACGTCACTGATCGGCTTTCCCGATGACAGGGAACAGCCGATCAGTGACAGGCAGTGTAGGAAGCGCAGGGAGAGGTTTGTTTACACAGACCTCTTCCTGTTCTTCAGCTCTGTGACCCGATCGCGGGACACCAGCGGCGATCGCGTCCGCTGGTCCCGCGGTCGCGGAGCTCCCGACCGGGTCGCAAGCGCGACCCACGGCTGGGCAATTAAAGGGGACGTACCGGTACGTGCTTTTGCCCAGCTGTGCCATTCTGCCGATGTAAATGTGCAGGAGGCGGTCGGGAAGCTGTTAAAATAACTGCTCCAGAAAAAACAGCCTTTTTTAAAACTTCTTTTTGCATTGATACATGTCCCCTGGGGCAGGACCCGGGTCCCCAAACCCTTTTTAGGACAATAACATGCATATTAGCCGTTATAATTTTGATTGATTTTGAACGTTCGTGTCCATTGTAATTAATCGGGTTCTAACTTTCGTGCAAACTTTCGGTCCGGTCGCAGGTTCCGGTGCGAACCGAACCGGGGGGGGTTCGGCTCATCCCTAGTGCTGACACTGGCTGGTAGGGACACTAACTCACTCTTAATGACACTTTCTGATGTCGCAAGTGACACTAATACAGCGATCAATGCTAATACTTTACACGGTCACTGTACTAATGGCAATAACTGGGGTGTTCAGGAGAGCAGTCAGAGGGTTATCTGTGCCGAACAAGTGTATGTGTGCTGATTTTATGCAGACTAGCTGGCTTTGCTTTCTGATCTCAGTTTAGGAGGGTAACTAAGATAAGGAAGCAGAACCAGCCAGATCTGGGTTGTATGTTTACTAACACACAGATCTCTGTTCTGTGGTTTACCACAGCCATCAGCAGGTTCACAGACAAAATCAATGGCTGCAAGCCTGCTGGCAGGCCAGTTGGACACAGCACGAGCAACAGGGGGTGCAAGCCTGCGTCTGTAAGCCAGGAAGTTCCCCTATCCATATGTTGCAAGGGAACAACAAAGCCACCAGTAAATGTTAAACAGCTGGTTGGCAAGTGGTTCATGATGCCTGCAAAATCCCTTTAACCACTTCAGCCCCAGAAGAATTTACCCCCTTCCTGACAAAAGCACTTTTTACGATATGGCACTGCGTTGCTTTAACTGACAATTGCCTGTTCCCTATAGGAGTGATTCTAACTGTGGGGGGAGGGGACTGACTGGGGGAGGTGACCAATCGGTGTCCCTATTAGGGGTGCAACGGATCAAAAAACTCACGGATCGGATCGATCCTTGGATCAGAGTCACGGATCGGATCAATTTTCGGATCCGCAAAAAAAAACAAGACAAATAAACATAAAGTTTTGTCTTTTTGTTTATTAACACTTTTAAATTTACTTGAAAATATATAAAATCAAGTTGAAGTGCACAAGGCATAATATCTTATTTTTAATTTTAACATAATGAAAAACAACTTAAAGTGCAACATAAAAGGCATATCTCCTTCCTTTAAACATGGACCAATGGGCAATGAGCCAAAAACAACTTAAAGTGCAACAGAAGGCACATCATCTTCCTTGAAACATGGATAGTGTAAGCCTAGTATGTTCACATCATCAAAGAAGAATAAAAGAAAGAAAGCAAAGCATTCCTGAGCTTATCATTTCAAATTCTTTTTCAAAAAGACAAGGATGTCTACATTGTCTGGGGAGAGTGTGGACCTCGTTGCAGTCACTATGTCCCCTGCTGTTGAGAACACTCTCTCGGAAGAAACTGAAGAGCCTGGCACAGCGAGATAGCATCTTGCCATCTTGGCTATAGGAGGGTATTTACATTCATTGCTCTTCCACCATATCAGCGGATCACCATCCACTGTAATGCCGCTTGCTGCCAGCAGGTAGGATGCCACCTCCTCTTTGATGTCAGCAGGAGTCTTGTCTTTGTTGGCAAAGGTCTCTCCAAAAAGCTCTGCCATCGCCGACTTCTTTTGTGGAGGAGATGAGTCCGTTTGCTCCTGTTGGCTCTGCAGCTTGACCCTGTAGAAAAAAAATTGATTAATTAAACCTATTTATTTTCACGTTTCATAGACATGAAAAATGTGGCAATATTATTGCCACATTTTTCATGTCTATGAAACATGAAAATAATAACATTCAATAAAAGACATTACAAAAATAAAAAATGTATTTAGATTTAAATTTATCATTTTTAAAAAATATTATTTTTCTTTACCTCATCACAGTCTTCAGTGCCCAGACTTCTCACAATCTCAGTGGTGAGGTCACTGTATGTCCTCTGGCGTAGGGCAGGGTCCATGTGAGATAGGGACTTGAACCTTGGATCCAGGGCAGTAGATCTGTGAAGGTAGTCCTGTAGAATAGGGGGTGAAGTGTATCTGGGCTGCAGGTCCTCTCTAATGGCAGTCTTGACATCTCGAGTGATGGTGCTGTCTTCCACACTTGGAGCCATGGATTGTAGAATCCTTGTTTTCAGCGGCATGATCATTGACACAGATGGTGAACTTTCAGTGCTCAGCAGAGCTGTAACAGTTTTGAAGGGTATAAGCACCTGGAGGACCTCCTCTGCCACTCTCACATCATCATCGGACAGGGTAATGATGTCTTTGACAATTTTCTTCAGGGTCTTATCGGTCAATGCAGAGTAAATAGCTGCCTGCTGTTCCAGATAACGCTCCAGCATATCATAAGTAGAGTTCCACCCTTTGGGACATCATGTATGAGCTTATGAGTAGGCAGCTTTAGCATTTCTTGCTTTATCTTAAGCACATGAGCAGCTGTTGTGCTTAGGTGGAAGTAGAAAACCACCTTCCTGATCCTCCCAAGGAGGCGGTCCATCCTATTGATGGAGATTCCCTTCTGTGATGCCAAATTCACTACATGTGCAAAGCACCCTATCTGTGGGCCCAGTCCTGCCTCATTCACTGCATTTATTTGATTTTTGGCATTATCAGTTGTGACTGGGATATTAGTATTGGGCCTCTTCATCTTCCATTCCTCCACTGCTTGTGTCAGTACCTGCGCAAGATGAGTGCTTGTGTGACTCCCGTAGAGGGGGCGTGTCTGCAGCACCGGACTTCTCATCTCCCAGTCTGCTGTGGTGAAGTGAGCGGTTATCGTCACATAGCTCTCCGTTCCTCTGGACGTCCACCCGTCTGTCGTGAGCGCAACAGAGGATGCTTGGGATAGTTCATCCACAACTTTTTTTCTTCTCCTGCTCATAAAGATCTGGCACAATCTTTGCGCTGGTGGGTGCGCGACGGGATGTCATAACGTGGCTCAAGCACTTTCAGCATGTGTTTAAAGCCCTCGTTTTGCACAACTGAATATGGCTTCATTTCTGCACCTATAAACACACCGATGGCTTTTGTGATGGCTTTAGCCCGGTCTGATTGTGCAACAAGGGGCTGCTTAAATGCCGTGGCGATAAGCGGTTGTTGAGCAGCTTTCGTTATCACTCCTGTCAGTGAAACACCGGGGTTTTGTCGCTTCAAATGCGTGGCCATGCTTGATGTGTTTCCACTGGCATATGGCTTTCTTGTGCCACGGTGCCTACACACCGTCACGGTTTTATCCACTGACCTCTTTTCTTCATCATCATATTTGACAGGGAAGCCAAAATACTCCCATACAGGGGATTTAAATGACGTGGCTCCTCCGTTCCTCCACTCGCCATGACCACACTGTATGTTTGTGGACTGATTCCTTCCCCAAAGTAGAGGCAGGATGTGGAGGCGCTTCGGTAGCCTGGAGGACGAAGGAAAGAAACTGCGCTAAGACCTAGAAGCGATCTTGTACGGCCGACCACAAAAATCTCTAAAACTCAGTGGAAGCAGCAATCCTTCTGCACAAAACCCCAATACAGCGAATAAAATATAGAAAAAATAGTATCGGTGTAAAAACCTTCCCTTACCACCATTCCACGGCAGAGTCACAGTAACCCCCACTGACCCAAAACACAGCCACCCACCCCCCCCCCCCGAAAAACGGCAGACATCTCAATCACAGCCATGAGCCAATCTCCCCCCCCCCCCCTTAGAGATACAGAGACCCCCATCACAGGCAGCCCCCTCCCTCCAGGGACATAGAGTTCCTCATCACAGATTTAAATAAACAATGTGCCACATAGTGTTATACCTTTTCTTTAAAAAGGTATAACACTATGGTTTTAACCGGCTAGCGGCCGAAAAGGGGTTAAATCCGCCCGCAAAATGCCGCCGGGGCATTGCAGCGCTGCCCCATTGATTTCAATGGGGAGTAGCAGTGAGTTCACTGCTCCAAAGAAGCTTCTGGCAGCACCTTTCCTCGTAACTAACATCCTCCAGACCCTTCATTAGCTTTGTTGCCCTTCTTTGTACTCGCTCCATTTCCAGTACATCCTTCCTGAGGACTGGTGCCCAGAACTGGACAGCATACTCCAGGTGCAGCCGGACCAGAGTCTTGTAGACCGGGAGAATTATCGCTTTGTCTCTGGAGTTGATCCCCTTTATAATGCATGCCAATATTCTGTTTGTTAGCAACAGCTTGACATTGCATCCCATTGCTGAGCCTATCATCTACTAGGACCCCCAGGTAATTTTCCATCCTAGATTCCCCCAGAGGTTCTCCCCCCAGTGTATAGATTGCATTCATATTTTTGCCACCCAAATGCATTATTTTACATTTTTCTACATTGAACCTCATTTGCCATGTAGTTGCCCACCCCATTAATTTGTTCAGATCTTTATGCAAGGTTTCCACATCCTGCAGAGAAGTTATTGCCCTGCCTAGCTTGGTATCAGCCGCAAATACAGAAATTGAACTGTTTACCCCATCCTCCAGGTAGTTTATGAACAAATTAAATAGGATTGGTCCCAGCACAGAACCCTGGGGGACCCCACTACCCACCCCTGACCATTCTGAGTACTCCCCATTTATCACCACCCTCTGAACTCGCCCTTGTAGCCAGTTTTCAATCCATGTACTTACCCTATGGTCCATGCCAACGTGCCTTATTTTGTACAGTAAACGTTTATGGGGAACTGTGTCAAATGCTTTTGCAAAAAACAGATATGTTGCCTTAAATTTCTGTCCCCATGGAGATCTAAAATATCAGACCCCTGATCTGGGTAGGCAGAGGAGTCAGGGGAGGCTGGGGCAGCTGTATCACTTACCAGTCTCGGCGATTGGATGGGAGAGACCACAGGCTGCAGGGAGGGCCAGGCCACGGCAGCCGTGTTTTTCCCCTTGCCAGGCACCATCTTGGACAGCTCGTCACGTGGCCGCCCACCTTCATTAACTGCTTAGCGACCGCCGGATGTCAATTGACGGCCAGGCGGCGCGGCTCTCGTGGCGGGAGGGCATCATATGACATCCTCCCCTTCCCGGCCCTCCAGGGAGCGTGCGCCACTGTGTCACTGGGCACCCGCAATTGCCCGGTAACACAGCAGGATCGTGGATCTGTGTATGTAAACACACAGATCCACGGTCCTGACAGAGGAGAGACCGATGGTGTGTTCTCAGTACAGAGAAACACAGATCGGTGTCCTCCCCTTGTGAATCCCCTCCCCCTACAAGATAGAATCACTCCCAGGGATCATAGTAACCTCTTCAGGTCCCCCTAGTGTTTACCTCTTCCCTGACAGTCACATTTATACAGTAATCAATGCATTTTTATAGCACAGATCGCTGTATAAATGTGAATGGTCCCAAAAATATGTCCGCCGCTGTATCGCAGTCACGATAAAAATTGCAGATCGCCGCTATTACTAGTTTAAAAAAAAATAATAATAATAATGCAATAAATCTATCCCCTGTTTTGTAGGCACTATAACTTTTGTGCAAACCAATCAATATTTGAAAAATATATATATATTTTTTTTTTTTTTTACCAAAAATATGTAGAAGAATACGTATCGCCCTAAACTGAGGAAAAATGTTTTTTTTTTATATATTTTTGGGGGATATTAATTATAGCAAAAAGTAAAAAATATATTATTTTTTTTCAAACTTGTTTTTTTTCAAACTTGTCCCTATTCTTTTGTTTACAGCGCAAAAAAATAAAAACCGCAGAGGTGATCAAATACCACCAAAAGAAAGCTCTATTTGTGGGGACAAAATTATTACAATTTCATCTGGGTACAGTGTTGTATGACCGCGCAATTGTCATTCAAAGTGTGACAGCGCTGAAAGCTGAAAAATGGCTTGGGCAGGAAGGGGGTGAAAATGCACTGTATTGAGGTGGTTAAAGAAGGCATTTATGGATCCAAGGGTGGATTTTATGTGCTATATTGGCATATGGCATGTTACATAGTTACATAGTTAGTTAGGTTGAAAAAAGACACAAGTCCATCCAGTTCAACCACAAATAATAAAAAAAAAAAGATATATATATATCGTACAATCCCATATACCCCATTCTATACCCACAGTTGATCCAGAGGAAGGCAAAAAAAAACAGCAGAGCATGCTCCAATTTGCTAAAGCAGGGGAAAAAATTCCTTCCTGATCCCCCGAGAGGCAATCGGATTTTCCCCGGATGAACTTTACCTATAAATGTCAGTACCCAGTTATATTATGTACATTTAGGAAAGTATCCAGGCCTTTCTTAAAGCAATCTACTGAGCTGGCCAGAACCACCTCTGCAGGGAGTCTATTCCACATTTTCACAGCTCTTACTGTGAAGAAACCTTTCCGTATTTGAAGATGATATCTCTTTTCCTCTAGACGTAAAGAGTGCCCCCTTGTCCTCTTTGTTGACTGTAAAGTGAATAACTCAACACCAAGTTCACTATATGGACCCCTGATATATTTATACATGTTGATCATATCCCCCCTTAATCTCCTCTTATCAAGGGTGAATAAATTAAGTTCCTCTAATCTTTCCTCATAGCTGAGCTCCTCCATGCCTCTTATCAGTTTGGTTGCCCTTCTCTGCACTTTCTCCAGTTCCCGATATCCTTTTTGAGAACTAGTGCCCAAAACTGAACTGCATATTCCAGATGAGGTCTTACTAATGATTTGAACAGGGGCAAAATGATATCTCTCTCTCTGGAGTCCATACCTCTCTTAATACAAGAAAGGACTTTGCTCGCTTTGGAAACCGCAGCTTGGCATTGCATGCTATTATTGAGTTTATGATCTACCAAAACCCCCAGATCCTTCTCCACTACGGATTCCCCCAGTTGTACTCCCCCTAGCATGTATGATACATGCATATTCTTAGCCCCCAAGTGCATAACTTTACATTTATCAACATTAAACCTCATCTGCCACATAGTCTCCCAATTAGACAGAGCATTGATGTCGGCTTGTAAATTGGAGACCTCCTGTAAGGACGTTATTCCACTGCATAGCTTGGTGTCATCTGCAAAGACAGAAATGTTACTTTTGATCCCAGACCCAATATCATTTATAAAGATATTAAAAAGTAAGGTTCCCAGCACTGAACCTTGGGGTACACCACTGATAACCTTAGACCATTCAGAGTAAGAATCATTAACCACGACTCTCTGAATTCTGTCTTTTAGCCAGTTTTCTATCCATTTACAAACCGATATTTCCAAACCTGTAGACCTTACCTTACACATGAGCCTTGTGTGGGGAACTGTATTGAACGCTTTTGCAAAATCCAAGTATACCACGTATAAATGTTGGAGTAACAGCGCTGTCTGAAAAGTTGAAGGTTAACACATATACTGTATAAAAGTGAGGTGTGTAAAAATATGTGAAAAATAAATAAATGAATGAAATTAATTCCTGCTGCAACCTTATGTGAGATACACACAGACAAAACAAGAGAAAGAAAAATTGTCTGCGCTGAAATAATGGGGATCAATTAACCCACCAAATGCGTGATCTAATGAAATTTAGTCTACGTCTAATACTGGTGTTGTAATTATAGTAAAGAAAGTTTAAACTATCTAAATCTAAATTATATGCCCACAACTCAGTGACAAGTGTGAAATAAATGAATTACAACTCCAAAATACAAATAATAATATCATAAACATATGATGATGAATCCGAGTTCAGTATGATAGCATAGAGAACAGAGATCCAAATATGGACAGATATCACTTTATAAGAGAAAGTTCTATTCATGCAAAGGGGTCCACCACAAGATTTGGGGTTCTGCTATTGACAGTTCACAGTGTTGTAACATCTGACACCCACGAAACGAGTGATTGGATAGCCAAAGTAAAAGTCCTCCACCAAAACGCAAAATGGCAGCTTACCAACTGATCTGATCTCTGTGTTACGAGAGACCAGATAGGCAAATGGCATACACCCCTGCCCGGGTCTTTATCCGAACTCCTCTGGACAACAATCGCCAAGCTTTTCAAATATAGTGGATCTCTCCTGGGGTCACTTGATTCTCAATCAGAAAGGGTTAACATGAAAGAGAAAGGGACAACCATGGCACAATATCGTTTTTTTACCGTTTATTTTATTAAAAGAAACCTCTATAGGTAGCACACTCACATGTAAAATGGCAATCTATAGGCGATTGTGATTAAAATTAGTCGAGCCGGCCGGCTCTCTTACTTGCTGCCTGTCGCTTCCTGGGATAGACGGGAGAAAGGAGGTGACGTCAGCACGCCGCTCACCCTACGCCGTTTCGTCAAAAGATGACTCACCGTCTATTATGCATAATACAATTCAAGACACGCCCATTTCTGAACTCTCGTCGGTCATCTTTACATGGGGCAATCGCCCTCTTTGTGTCATTGATTGGCTTCTAAGGTGTATGGGCGGTCCTAATGTCAAGCTAGGTATGTTATTCACTTAATACATGGCAAATGCCCAAAATGTTGGTACCCAGTATAGATATTATCGGGACCTGTCCTACTTAGAGCCTCGGATAGAGGTGAAGTATTGCGCAGAAGTATCATGATCCTCTGTGATTACACCTCCCCTATCTCTCGGTCATATCAGCGGGACTATCTATCCTCATGGTGTACCTACTATGGGCTCACATATTCTTCCCCAGCAGGAAGACAATCTCACAGGGAAAGAACATGTATCCGAATGTTATAATGAATCCATTACATCCCAGCTGTCATAGGTATAGAAAATTGTGTATATATATAAAAACATTTATAAAAACGGGTTAAAGCACATTGTCTTCAACACCTCTATTTAACCCTTCAAGTCCACACAACCTCCGACTATGTTTTCTAATTGGTTTATCAAACATCCAAGCCGGGTGCTGATTCGGGACAATTGAAGGGAACCTTCAATCCAATAAGGATGCATCCAGAGATTATTCCTTCCCGAATGCATCCATTATTCATCTACATCCCCTAAATTAGCTCACTGGGGATATTTGTATTTAAAAAAACACAAATTGGCTCTTCATTATTTCTTTATTGACAGATTATTGTTAAGAGCTTATTTAAATTGTCAGATTTAAAATTTAAAATTACATTTAATATATCTAAATAGGGTATCAGCACATGGCCCCTCCTTCATTACTTCCGACAAATTCCAAAAAAGAATATAAAATTCTTCATAAAGGGAATACTGTTCTTCCCCTGATTCGGGAAAAACAGAATCTCTTCAGGGGTAAAAAACATCTCTCACCACATCCAAAAATTAAAAAAGAGGAAAAAAGGGACTTATTGGAAGATGAAAAATAGTGATTAACTACGTTATATGGTGACCAGCACTGTCTCATTTGGGTCTTCCTTAAGGTAAATGCAACGTTCACTAATAACAGATTCCTTACCTCCTAAGATCTATACAATGGATTGATACCGGACAGGAGAACGTCTGAAAGGATTAGTTTCATTCATAAACTGCTTTAGTATGTGTTGCGTATCTAAAATTGGTGTGTGTATCGCCCTCCTAGCTTTAGAGAGCTCAGAGTTGGTTCACATCACATTTACATTAGCTATCATCAATGAAAGCATTTAAGTCTACATCCACATTGAGGCCATAAGGGGTGTAACAACGCACTCTGTGGATCCAGGACATTTCGGATCTAGACAAGTCCCTCACTAGTGGGCTACCCCTCCAGTGTGCACTGAACTTGTCTATGCCCAAAAATAGTGTACCTGAGGGATTGCGGTCATGGTGCAAAGCATAATGTTTGGATACAGAATGGAACCTATATCCACTTTTAATGTTCGTAATATGCTCGCCCAGACGCACCTGCATAGCTCGCTTTGTTCTACCAATGTACTGAAGCCCGCAAGGGCACTGAAGTAAGTACACTACCCCCTTTGAGCTGCAGGTAATGAATGGTTCAATTTTGTGTTCCCTCGAGGTACTGGTAGACATGAAAGTTACTGTCTTTCTCTGTTTACTCTTATTTAATGTGCATAATTGGCACCAACGACATTGATGGTAACCCGATAGTTGTTGGAAAAAGGAAACCTTTTTGGTGGGTGGATCTACCACATTGGGTGCCACCTTATCTCTAAGGGAGGGTGCTCCCCTAAACACCAGCTCTGGATTGGTAGGAAGAGAAGTGTGAATGATTCTATCGTTGCCCAGTATGTGCCAGTGTTTTCTAAGCATTTTTTTAATCAGATAGTGCTGCGTAGAGAACGAGGTCACAAACGGGATTGTGGGTCTGTCCCTAGTCCTGGCCTGTCCCTCTCTTAATAGCACCGTCCTATCAATCCCTACTACCTCCTCAATCATAATGTCCATGGGGGCAGTTTCATATCCCTTCTCCTCTAATCTCTTTTTTAGAACATCAGCCTGTAGTCTATAGTCTTTCATGTCCGAGCAGTTTCTCCTCATTCTAACAAACTGGCTCTTTGGGATGGATTTCAGCCAAGGGGTGTGATGACAGCTCCCCATTGGTATAAATTAATTCCTATCCGTCTTTTTAAAGTATGACATTGTTTGTTTTAAACCGACCTTCACTTTTAATGATTGTTAGATCCAGGAAGTTTACACTCTCCTGGCTATCTTCCACAGTGAACCTTATACCCCTATCATTGGTGTTAATTCTTAAAAAGAATTCTTAAAGCTGTATCAGGGTGCCCTCCCATAGGAGGAGGACGTCATCAATATATCGTGCCCAAAAAGACAGAAAAGGGCTACGATCCTTGTAGATGACGTCCTCCTCCCACTTGGCCATAAACAAATTAGCCAGACTCGGGGCATATTTTGCGCCCATTGCCACGCCACGTACTTGCTGGTAATATTGTTGCTCAAACCAGAAATAATTGTGGCCTGCTGCATATTCCAACAGGTCCACAATATATTTCTGCTGATGTTCTGGTAAAGAAGAAGATGAGTTGAGATAATACTTCACCGCATCAATCCCCATGTTATGTGGGATGATAGTGTACAATGCAGTGACATCTGCTGTCACTAGCAGTGTATTTTCAGTGGGTCTCAGATCAGACAACAAGTTTATCACCTGCCTCGTGTCCTTCAAAAATGATGGCATCTGCTGTACTAATGGTTGAAGGAAGAAATCTATATACTTGCCCACCCTGGAAGTGATGGAATCTATACCACTCACAATGGGGCGTCCCGGGGGGCAAGTAGGATTCTTGTGAATTTTAGGCAAATAGTACAACACTGGTGTCCTAGGAGCTCTGGGAATGAGAAACACCCTCTCCTTCTCATTCAGAATGTTTGAATTAAAGCCCTTATCCACCAGTAATTGTAATGTTTTTTTTATATTGGGTAACTGGGTTACCAGGCAATATAACATAGGTATCCTTATCGTCCACTAATCTATGCATCTCCTTAAGATAATCTTCCCGATCTAAAACCACTATGCCCCCGCCCTTATCCGCTGGGCGAATAACCAAATTTTTGTTATTACAGAGTGAGTCTAGTCCTTCCTCCAGACATCTATCCATCTTGCACCCTGTGGTTTTTACAAGCTCCAAATCTCGAAGGAGAACATCTCGAAAAACTTTTAACGAGGGGGCCAAAATTCCCAGAGGATTGAACGTTGACGCATTGGACAACCCTGTGTGTAGATTTACCTGTTGTACTGGTGGCCCTTGTTGAATAGGAACCATAACAAAGTGCCTTTTGATATTGACCTTACGGACAAATCTATGTATATCTATATACGTTTGAAACTTATCAAGTTTCTTAGGGGGCGCAAATTTAAGGCCTTTATTTAGTAACGCAGTTTCTGATTTCGTAAGGGTCTGGGAACTAAGATTGAATATTCCTTCCCCTTTTACTTAATTTTTTGTGATTGTGCTCTCCTCCCCCCTCTGACTCCTCTTTGCCTTCTACAGGCCTTTTTAGCCCTTGGGTTGCCCTTGGAAAACCCCAACACTGTTGCTCCTGGCCCCCGATATTGGGCCCAACTAGAGGGGTTCTGGGTGGACCAAAACCTCGTGAGTCTCTGGCTCTTCCACCACCTTCCAAGTCCCCATACGGACCGCGTAGAGGGCCTTCCCTATCCCTCAAGGGAAAAAAACGGTTGTGCATGTCCCCTCCAGTATTATAGTCCACTGTATCCCTAAAATCATGAGGCTGACTACCATACTGGGGACCTTGATGAAAAGATGCAGGGTACCCATGGCTACTTAACTGTGATCTCTCAGGGCCTTGGCTAGAGTAGAGTGGGTCCCTTCTTTGATTAAAATATTGTGTCTGGCCATATGGGGTAAAGTAACCATAGTCATTGTTGGCAGTCTGTCTTTGTTGTGATGAATAGTTCCAAGCAGAATTCCCCATTGGTTCACCAACCCTACTCTGATTTGAGGGTCCCCTTGGTGATTGATATGTTGTCTTTTTATTATTAGTATTATTGCCCTTTCTTCCTAATTTATTTTGAAATTTTTTAGGATTTTTTGGAGGTTGAGTACCAGTGGGCAAGTGTTGGACTTCGTCCGATGGAGCCATAGGGGTTTCATCCCCTTGTATGATGGCCTCCATCCTAGAGTCTGATTTACCATTTTGCTCAGCTGTCAGTTTTTTCTGCCACTCAAAAACATTAGTGGCTTGATAGTCTGCGAAGTCTGTTATATTTTTTCCTCTTTTTAATTTTTTGTTCCTTTTCTTCCTTATCTAGGGTTTTTAAGAGGTTGTTAGATCTCTCCCTATATTCCTCTTTATCTTTATGTATGAGAAGACTGTCTTTGAGAGTCTTGATCTCCCCATCCAGTCTTACAAGCTTACTATTTTTCCGGTCAACCAAAAACTGGAGGAAGCTAACCCCCGCCTCATTAAAGTAGCGGAACCACTCCTCCAGTTCGGTTTCACCCTTTTGGGGGCAAACCTGCCAGCGCAAACTCCTGGGAACCATTTTTAGCTTGATATAGGTTTCCAGAAATGCGATATCCCACTGTGTGTGGATCTCCGAGATGGTTAGATTCTTAAGTCTTACAAATAACCCACCTAGATCTCCATCACTGTCCTTATACATTTCAAAAACTCCATCCAGATTGACCTTCTTGGATGCTCTATATTCAAAAATATCCATTCTCGAAAATACAAAAATAATACAGAAAAAGTTTTTTTCCCAACCTCTACCCTTACTAAGGTAGATAAACGCACCGTGAAAGTGTGAGACTGCTGCTGCTATGTTGTATCTGTGCACTAGTATAAATGTTGGAGTAACAGCGCTGTCTGAAAAGTTGAAGGTTAACACATATACTGTATAAAAGTGAGGTGTGTAAAAATATGTGAAAAATAAATAAATGAATGAAATTAATTCCTGCTGCAACCTTATGTGAGATACACACAGACAAAACAAGAGAAAGAAAAATTGGCTGCGCTGAAATAATGGGGATCAATTAACCCACCAAATGCGTGATCTAATGAAATATAGTCTACGTCTAATACTGGTGTTGTAATTATAGTAAAGAAAGTTTAAACTATCTAAATCTAAATTATATGCCCACAACTCAGTGACAAGTGTGAAATAAATGAATTACAACTCCAAAATACAAATAATAATATCATAAACATATGATGATGAATCCGAGTTCAGTATGATAGCATAGAGAACAACAGAGATCCAAATATGGACAGATATCACTTTATAAGAGAAAGTTCTATTCATGCAAAGGGGTCCACCACAAGATTTGGGGTTCTGCTATTGACAGTTCACAGTGTTGTAACATCTGACACCCACGAAACGAGTGATTGGATAGCCAAAGTAAAAGTCCTCCACCAAAAGGCAAAATGGCAGCTTACCAGCTGATCTGATCTCTGTGTTACGAGAGACCAGATAGGCAAATGGCATACACCCCTGCCCGGGTCTTTATCCGAAATCCTCTGGACAACAATCACCAAGCTTTTCAAATATAGTGGATCTCTCCTGGGGTCACTTGACTCTCAATCAGAAAGGGTTAACATGAAAGAGAAAAGGACAACCATGGCGCAATATCGTTTTTTTACCCTTTATTTTATTAAGAAACCTCTATAGGTAGCACACTCACATGTAAAATGGCAATCTATAGGCGATTGTGATAAAAATTAGTCGAGCCGGCCGGCTCTCTTACTTGCTGCCCGTCGCTTCCTGGGATAGACGGGAGAAAGGAGGTGACGTCAGCACGCCGATCACCCTACGCCGTTTCGTCAACAGATGACGTCTTCCTGGGGCACGGGCGGCGTGCTGACTCACCGCCTATTATGCATAATACAATTCAAGACACGCCCATTTCTGAACTCTCGTCGGCCATCTTTAAATGGGGCAATCGCCCTCTTTGTGTCATTGATTGGCTTCTAAGGTGTATGGGCGGTCCTAATGTCAAGCTAGGTATGTTATTCACTTAATACATGGCAAATGCCCAAAATGTTGGTACCCAGTATAGATATTATCGGAACCTGTCCTACTTAGAGCCTCGGATAGAGGTGAAGTATTGCGCAGAAGTATCATGATTCTCTGTGATTACACCTCCCCTATCTCTCGGTCATATCAGCGGGGCTAACTGTCCTCATGGTGTACCTACTATGGGCTCACATATTCTTCCCCAGCAGGAAGACAATCTCACAGGGAAAGAACATGTATCCGAATGTTATAATGAATCCATTACATCCCAGCTGTCATAGGTATAGAAAATTGTGTATATATATAAAAACATTTATAAAAACGGGTTAAAGCACATTGTCTTCAACACCTCTATTTAACCCTTCAAGTCCACACAACCTCCGACTATGTTTTCTAATTGGTTTATCAAACATCCAAGTCGGGTGCTGATTCGGGACAATTGAAGGGAACCTTCAATCCAATAAGGATGCATCCAGAGATTATTCCTTCCCGAATGCATCCATTATTCATCTACATCCCCTAAATTAGCTCACTGGGGATATTTGTATTTAAAAAAACACAAATTGGCTCTTCATTATTTCTTTATTGACAGATTATTGTTAAGAGCTTATTTAAATTGTCAGACTTAAAAATTAAAAATTTAAAATTACATTTAATAAATCTAAATAGGGTATCAGCACATGGCCCCTCCTTCATTACTTCCGACAAATTCCAAAAAAGAATATAAAATTCTTCATAAAGGGAATACTGTTCTCCCCCTGATTCGGGAAAAACAGAATCTCTTCAGGGGTGAAAAACATCTCTCACCACATCCAAAAATTTTAAAAGAGGAAAAAAGGGACTTATTGGAAGATGAAAAATAGTGATTAACTACGTTATATGGTGACCAGCACTGTCTCATTTGGGTCTTCCTTAAGGTAAATGCAACGTTCACTAATAACAGATTCCTTACCTCCTAAGATCTATACAATGGATTGATACCGGACAGGAGAACGTCTGAAAGGATTAGTTTCATTCATAAACTGCTTTAGTATGTGTTGCGTATCTAAAATTGGTGTGTGTATCGCCCTCCTAGCTTTAGAGAGCTCAGAGTTGGTTCACATCACATTTACATTAGCTATTATCAATGAAAGCATTTAAGTCTACATCCACATTGAGGCCATAAGGGGTGTAACAACACACTCTGTGGATCCAGGACATTTCGGATCTAGACAAGTCCCTCACTAGTGGGCTACCCCTCCAGTGTGCACTGAACTTGTCTATGCCCAAAAATAGTGTACCTGAGGGATTGCGGTCATGGTGCAAAGCCTAATGTTTGGATACAGAATGGAACCTATATCCACTTTTAATGTTCGTAATATGCTCGCCCAGACGCACCTGCATAGCTCGCTTTGTTCTACCAATGTACTGAAGCCCGCAAGGGCACTGAAGTAAGTACACTACCCCCTTTGAGCTGCAGGTAATGAATGGTTCAATTTTGTGTTCCCTCGAGGTACTGGTAGACATGAAAGTTACTGTCTTTCTCTGTTTACTCTTATTTAATGTGCATAATTGGCACCGACGACATTGATGGTAACCCGATAGTTGTTGGAAAAAGGAAACCTTTTTGGTGGGTGGATCTACCACATTGGGTGCCACCTTATCTCTAAGGGAGGGTGCTCCCCTAAACACCAGCTCTGGATTGGTAGGAAGAAAAGTGTGAATGATTCTATCGTTGCCCAGTATGTGCCAGTGTTTTCTAAGCATTTTTTTAATCAGATAGTGCTGCGTAGAGAACGAGGTCACAAACGGGATTGTGGGTCTGTCCCTAGTCCTGGCCTGTCCCTCTCTTAATAGCACCGTCCTATCAATCCCTGCTACCTCCTCAATCATAATGTCCATGGGGGCAGTTTCATATCCCTTCTCCTCTAATCTCTTTTTTAGAACATCAGCCTGTAGTCTATAGTCTTTCATGTCCGAGCAGTTTCTCCTCATTCTAACAAACTGGCTCTTTGGGATGGATTTCAGCCAAGGGGCGTGATGACAGCTCCCCATTGGTATAAATGAATTCCTATCCGTCTTTTTAAAGTCTTTTTAAAGTATGACATTGTTTTAAACCGACCTTCCAGTATACCACGTCCACAGCCACGCCTCTGTCCAAGGTTTTACTTACCACCTCATAAAAAGAAATGAGGTTTGTCTGACAACTTCTGTCTTTCATGAATCCATGCTGTCTGAACTCGTCTGTGGTCTTTTATTAATCTCTCCAGTATCTTCCCAACTATAGAAGTTAAACTAACAGGTCTATAGTTACTTGGTAAAGACTTTGTTCCCTTTTTAAATATAGGCACCACGTTCGCCCTGCGCCAATCTAGTGGTACTATTCCTGTCATTAATGAGTCCCTAAAAATTAGATACAATGGCTTTGAAATTACAGAGCTCAATTCTTTTAGGATCCGTGGGTGGATGCCATCAGGTCCAGGTGCTTTATCCACCTTTATTCTGTCTAAATATTTCTGGACCATATCACTTTTGAGCCATTGTGGATTCGGGGCTGTGTCACTACCAACCCCATTATGGACATGAGCTCCCCCATGCTCCTTTGTATACACAGAGCTGAAGAAAGTATTTAATAGATTAGCCTTCTCTTTGTCCCCAGTCACCCACTCTAGATTATTTTGTAAAGGGCCTACATGCTCAGACTTGACCTTTTTACTATTAATACATTTGAAGAATTTTTTATTTAAATGACACTAGTGATCCTTCATTTTTATATTTTTTAAAAGCTCTTTTCTTATAGTTTATAGCTTTTTTAACTTTGGCCGTGAGCCACATAGGTTTTATTTTTAGCCTTTTAAATTTATTGCCCATGGGAATATACTTTGCAGTTAGTTCACAGTCTTTTTGAAGAATCCCCATTTCTGTTCTGTGCCCATTGTTGCCAATATTCTCTCCCAGTCTAAGTTCTGGAGAGCAGCCCTCATCCTTGGAAAATTTGCTCTCTTGAAATTAAGTGTTTTTATCTTTCCTGTATGTGATTTTTGCTTACAGCTAACATCAAATGAAATCATGTTATGGTCGCTGCTACCCAGATGTTCCTTTATCTGAACATTAGTAATATGCTCTGCATGGTTTGAAATTACCAGATCCAGCAGAGCATCATTCCTGGTTGGGGCCTCAATAAACTGGACCATAAAATTGTTCTGTAATAGGTTTATAAATTTTTGTCCTTTAACTGTCCCAGCAGTGCCATTATTCCAGTCAATTTCTGGGTAGTTAAAATCCCCCATTATTATCACTGTCCCAGCCCTTGCAGCCCTTTCTATTTGTGCAAGGAGCTGAGTCTCCACCTCCTCATTAACATTGGGTGGTCTATAACAAACTCCAATGATTAACTTTGAACTACGCACATCTGTGCAGTATATTTAACCATTTAAGAACCAGAAGGATTTACCCCTTCCTGCTTTGTTTACATTGGCAGATCCCTGTTCTGCCTCTCTGAGGAGCGATTGTGGGTGGCCGGCGGACATTGCAGCCACCGCATCCACGCGTCGGCTCCCCCGATGTGCGCCCACAGTGACTCATGCATGAAACGGCATACGGGTACTTCGTTTCACGCAATTGGGCTGCCTTGCCACAGTATATATGCTGTGTGCGGTCCTTAAGTAGTGAATTTACAACTATAGAAAAAACATTTTTTGGTTTTATTTACTTTTTAAAAACTTTTGACAAAAAAAAATATTCCATGGGCCCAACATGGGTTATACCATGATACCCCCAACTAAAATCTAGTGGAACCAATTGCCTCCAGCAGTCATCTAATTGGTACCTGTGTGTAATTTAAGCTCAGTATAAATACAGCTGCTCTGTGAAGACCTCAGTGGTTTGTTAGAGCACCTTAGTGTGCAAACAGCATCATGATGGCCAAGGAACACACCAGACAGGTCAGGGATGAAGTTTTGGAGAAGTTTAAAGCAGGGTTAGGGTATAAAAAAAAAAATATTCCAAGCTTTAAACATCTCATGGAGCACTGTTCAATCCATAATTCGAAAATTGAGAGTATGGCACAACTGCAAACCTACCAATACATGGCTGTCCACCTAAACTGACAGGCGCAGAGAGCTGCAGAGAGCCATAGCTCAGGTGGGAGAATCTGTCCACAGGACAACTATTAGATGTCGACTGTACAAATCTGGCCTTTATGAAAGAGTGGCAAGAAAGCCATAAGAAGTGCAGTTTGTGAGAAGCCATGTCCCCCACATGTCTTCTCACAAACGGCACGTCTTATGGCTTCACAAACTGCACATCCACAGCCAACATGTGGAAAAAGGTCCTCTGGTCAGATGAGACAAAAATGTAACTTTTTTGGCCTTAAAGCAAAACGCTATGTTTGGCAGAAAACTAACACTGCACATCACCCTGAACACACCATCCCCACTGTGAAACATGGTGGTGGCAGCATCATGTTGTGGGGATGCTTTTCTTCTGCAGGGACAGAGAAGCTGGTCAGAGTTGATGGGAAGATGGATGGAGCCAAATACAGGGCAATCTTATAAGAAAACCTGTTAGTCTGCAAAAGACTTGAGACTGGGTTGGAGGTTCAGCTTCCAGCAGGACAACCACCCAACATACAGCCAGAGCTACAAAGGAAGTTTAGATCAAAGCATATTCATGTGTTAGAATGGCCCAGTCAACGTCCAGACCTAAATCCAATTGAGAATCTGTGGCAAGACTTGAAAATTGCTATTCAGACGCTCTCCTTCCAATCTGACAGAGCTTGAGCTATTTTGCAAAGAAGAATGAGAAAAAATGTCACTCTCTAGATGTGCAAAGCTGGTAGAGACATCCCCAAAAAGACTTGCAGCGAAAGGTGGTTCTACAAAGTATTGACTCAAGGGCTGACTAAAAATGCACACCACACTTTTCATATGTTTATTTGTAAAAAATTTGGAAAACTATCATTTTCCTTCTTCACAATTATGTGCCACTTTGCCTTGGTCTATCACATAAAATACATTTACGTTTTTTGGTTGTAACATGACGACAAAATGTGGAAAATGTCATGGGGTATGAATACTTTTTCAAGGCACTGTATATACCATCGTTTGGTTTGCGCAAAAGGTATAGCATTTACAATCAATATATGCTTATTGGGGTTTTATTTTACTAAAGACATGTAGCTGAATATATTTTGGCCTAAATGTATAACAAATTTTGAGTTTATTGGATATTTTTTATACCAAAGTAGAAAATACTGTTTAAAAAAAAAATGGAAAAAATGTCAGTATTCTTTTTGTTTATTTTGCAAAAAATTTAAATCCCAATGGTGATCAAATACCACTAAAAGAAAGCTCTATTTGTGGGGAAATAAAGGACATAAATTTTGTATTGGTACAGCGTTGCATGTCCGCAGTTACCGGTTAAATTAGCGCAGTGTCAAATAGCAAAAAATGCTCTGGTCAGGAAGGGGGTAAAACCTTCCGGAGGTTAAGTGACTAAAGCTGCTTAATGGACTGGAGGGAGGAGGGGTGGAATTGTTCAATTAAAATGAGTTGATATGATGGTAGTAATAAATTGTTTTACATGATTTGTGGTATATGATCATTTATGTGATGTCATAATTAAATCATGGTAATATTTGCTGCAAATAATTGAATTAGTGGTGGACTAATTTTATTTTTATTTTTTTTCCAAGCCAAGTTGCATTACAGTTTTTAGACAAGAATACAATGGATTGCCATGTGAGAGACAAGAAAAACCAAAGTAGCAGAGATTACATATTTTGCCTTGTTAAAGAGTAACTCCACTCTCAAGGGGGGGGGGGGGGGATAAATAAAAAAAACTAATTTTTAATTGAATGTTATTAAAAATTACCTTTCCTTTTCAATCTGCAGCCCCTGTAATTTTGAGAATGCATTGCAATATGGCTACCTGGAGTTCTGTACACAGTGTGTACTGACCCCCAGAAACATCATTTCCTGCTTGTGTGATTGGCTCGCCAAATTGTCAACAAACATACAGTGGTGTGAAAAAGTGTTTGCCCCCTTCCTCATTTCCTGCTCCTTTGCATGTTTGTCACACTTAAGTGTTTCGGAACATCAAACCAATTTAAACAATAGTCAAGGACAACACAAGTAAACACAAAATGCAATTTGTAAATGAAGGTGTTTATTATTAAAGGTGAAAAAAAATCCAAACCATCATGGCCCTGTGTGAAAAAGTGATTGCCCCCCTTGTTAAAACATACTATAACTGTGGTTGTCCACACCTGAGTTCAATTTCTCTAGCCACACCCAGGCCTGATTATTGCCACACCTGTTCACAATCAAGGCATCACTTAAATAGGAGCTGCTTGACACAGTAAGGTCCACCAGAAGATCCTTAAAAGCTACACATCATGCCGAGACCCAAAGAAATTCAGGAACAATTGAGAAAGAAAGTAATTGAGATCTATCAGTCTGGAAAGGGTTATAAAGCCATTTCCAAAGCTTTGGGAATCCAGCGAACCACAGTGAGAGCCATTATCCACAAATGGCGAAGACATGGAACAGTGGTGAACCTTCCCAGGAGTGGCCGGCCACCCAAAATTACCCCAAGAGCGCAGCGACGACTCATCCAAGAGGTCACAAAAGACCCCACAACAACGTCCAAGGAACTGCAGGCCTCACTTGCCTCAGTTAAGGTCAGCGTTCATGCCTCCACCATCAGGAAAAGACTGGGCAAAAATGGCCTGCATGGCAGAGTTCCAAGGAGAAAACCACTGCTGAGCAAAAAGAACATCAAAGCTCGTCTCAATTTCTCCACAACACATCTTGATGATCCCCAAGACTTTTGGGACAACATTCTGTGGACCGATGAGACAAAAGTGGAACTCTTTGGAAGGTGTGTGTCCAAGTATATCTGGCATAGAAGGAACACTGCATTTCAGAAAAAGAACATTATACCAACAGTAAAATATGGTGGTGGTAGTGTGATGGTCTGGGGCTGTTTTGCTGCTTCAGGACCTGGAAGACTTGCCGTGATAAAAGGAACTATGAATTCTGCTGTCTACCAAGAGATCCTGAAGGAGAATGTCCGACCATCTGTTCGTGTACTCAAGCTGAAACGAACTTGGGTTCTGCAGCAGGACAATGATCCTAAACAGACCAGCAAGTCCACCACCGAATGGCTGAAGAAAAACAAAATGAAGACTTTGGAGTGGCCTAGCCAAAGTCCTGACCTGAATCCTATTGAGATGTTGTGGTATGACCTTAAAAAGGCCGTTCATGCTCGAAAACCCTCTAATGTAACTGAATTAGGACAATTCTGCAAAGATGAGTGGGCCAAAATTCCTCCAGGACGCTGTAAAAGCCTCATTGCACGTTATCGCAAACGCTTGGTTGCAGTTGTTGCTGCTAAGGGTGGCCCAACCAGTTATTAGGTTTAGGGGGCAATCACTTTTTCACACAGGGCCATGATGGTTTGGATTTTTTTTCACCTTTAATAATAAACACCTTCATTTACAAATTGCATTTTGTGTTTACTTGTGTTGTCCTTGACTATTGTTTAAATTGGTTTGATGTTCCGAAACACTTAAGTGTGACAAACATGCAAAGGAACAGGAAATGAGGAAGGGGGCAAACACTTTTTCACACCACTGTAGTTTTAACATGACTTAACTTGCATAGACCTAAACATAAGTGTATACAGACTCTCTAAAAATCAACGTATTTACTCTCTTGGTCTGTTAAATATAAGATACAGCAAAACTCTTTCAATGGTATAAGTGAAAACAATTATGGCATAAAAATCAACAGGTATTTTTTTGCACTTATACCATTGAATAAGTACTCACTTCCTGTGTTGTCCCAAGGAGAATAATTATTTGTGTACTAAAACATTCAGTGCAAAAAAATTCAGAAAATTTGGCAGTCCACAGTACTGTAGGAGCTGAGTGCATTTCTGGCAGATTAATTGATATTTGTCTGTACTCGCAAGGTCCTTAAACAGCCTGTTGTATTGTGAAATGACAGGCAGGCAGCAGCTTCCTCATTCTGGCAGAATGTTATGACGGAGTACTATAGTTTGTTGCCATTCCACGAGTGTGCGCAATTTTAAACCGTAACATGTTGGGTATCTATTTACTTGGCGTAACATCATCTTTCACAATATACAAAAAATTGGTAACTTTACTGTTTAGTTTTCTTACATTTAGTGAAGTGTATTTTTTCCAAAAATTTGCGTTTGAAAGACCACTGCGCAAATCCCGTGTGACTTAAAATATTGCCATGACCGCCATTTTATTCTCAAGAGTGTTTGCTTCAAAAAAAAAAAAAAAAAAATATATATATATATATATATATATATATATATATATATATATATATATATATATATATATATATATATATATATATATATATATATATATATATATATAGTTTGAGGGTTATAAGTAATTTTCGCTCAAAAAATACAGATTTATACTTGTAAACACTGAGGGGTTGATTTACTAAAGGCAAATCCACTCTGCACTACAAGTGCACTTGGAAGTGCAGTCACTGTAAATCTGAGGTTGAAGATCTAAAATAAGGGGAAGTTCTGCTGATTTTATCATCCAATCATGTACAAGCAAAAATGCTGTTTTTTTATTTTCCTTGCATGTCCCCCTCGAATCTACAGCGAGTGCACTTGTAGTGCAAAGTGGATTTCCCTTTAGTAAATCACCCCAAGTGACAAATAGGCTTGATCCAGAAGTGGTTAACTGGTTCCCGACCGGCGCACGACGATGTATGTCGGCAGAATGGCACGGACAGGCATAAGGGCGTACAGGTACGTCCCTTTTAAGAATGCCGTCGTGCCATCGCGTGCGCGCCAGTTGGGACCCCCGTGAGTCCGGTCACGGGCCCCGCGGACACGATCGCCGCGGGGATACCGCGATCGTCTCACGGGAAGGCTGAACGGGCAGATGCGGAAGTAAACAGCATCTCCCTGTTCTGCCTAGCAACAAGTGACACTGTGATTGGAGCAGAGATCAGTGTTCACTAAAACACAGCCTTGCCCCCCACAGTTAGTAACACGCCCCTAGGAACACTGAACCCCTACACTGCCACCCCTGGTTAACCCCTTCACTGCCAGTGTCATTTACACAGGAATCAGTGCATTTAAATAGCACTGATTGCTGTATAAATGACAATGGTCCCAAAAATGTGTCAAAAATGTCTGACGTGTCCGCCATAATCTTGCAGTCACAATAAAAATCGCTGATCGCCACCATTACTAGTAAAAAAAAAAAATATTAATAAAAATGCTATAAAACTATCCCCTATTTTGTATATATTTTTGGGGGATATTTATTATAGCAAAAAGTTAAAAATAATGTGTTTTTTCAAAATTGTCCCCATTTTTGTTTATAGCGCAAAAAATTCAAACCGCAGGGGCGATCAAATACCACCAAAAGAAAGCTCTATTTGTGGGAAAAAAAGGACCTCAATTTTGTTTGGGAGCCACGCCGCACGACCGTGCAATTGTCAGTTAAAGCCACGCAGTGCCGTATCACAGAAAGTGGTCTGGTCTTAAGCCAGCAAAATGGTCCGGTCTGAAAGTTTTGTCTAAGTTTTGAAAAGAATGGGGAAGGGTTAGACCATCTGTCAAGTTTTTTTAGTGCTGCCTAAATCCACAATTTTTTTTATTGTTACCAGATAGTAGTGAGAACTGTTTTGTGCACTGTAATGGATCAGTTTGGTCCTTTGTACATCCCTCCGCAAATCCCTGGCGCCCACATGATGCCATTATGTGGGCTGGCTCTTATTTGTAATTTGGACACTGCTCTGGATCCAACTCTACCCCTTAAAAACAGCTAACGGTACAGCTGAATTATCCTGAGTTTCCAGACAACTGTAGAGTGTTTTATTCTAGTCGATGAAACAGAAAACGTTTACACCAGGTAGTTCTGATGTAATGTAGCATTAAATATGCCTGCAATTCTGTCCTGAGCTGCTATGATTAAAATGTACTCCTGAGATTTACAGACAATCATTTTGCATACAATACAGAAAGCGTTCAAACTCTTGTTTTACATGGTAATTGTTGTTTTTTTAATATATAAAATAAATGATCTTGATAAAATCTTTTAAAATTTAGAATTACATTTTCTTTAAATGTTCAAATTGAGGTAGTTGCATGTTTTGTTGAATGATTTTTTTTTTCTTTTTTTTTTTTTCTCTTTTCTAGTATATGTTGTAGAAGAGAGAAGAGATAATTCTGGGGAAAGTGCCTGCCTTACAGCTTGTTGGACTGCCCTTTGTTGCTGCTGCCTTTGGGATATGTTGACATAAATATTTGAAGAAGCCAGAATGTAAAAAAAAAAGAAGCCAGAATGTGCAATGCCTGTATGCCATTTTTCCGTCTTTATTTTTTTATTTTCTTTTTTTCTCCTGTGTTCTTGTTAAGATTTAATCGGTAAACTGATTTAATTAAATCTTATTTAATAAATTATAATTTTGTTTTTCACATTGTTGAATGATTTTTTCACAGCTAAGCTAAGTGCACACAAGTCCTTTTTTTTCTTTTGTGGCTACCCTAGTAAATTTTACAGTAATGTGTCTTCTCCCTGTGTTCTTCACTTGCTTGTGCCCTTTTAATGTCCATTTTTAACAGGAATCAACTATCATTTTGCCTTTGCTTCTTTTAGCGCTTAACAAACACAACACTGCATGTACAGAAAGCTCATATGCTTGTGTGCATTTAGCTTTAGAAAGCATGTTTTGCTTTACTACTTATAAATGAGTGATAAATGAGACTTAGTCATCTGTCATTTTACCAAATGCAAATACATTTATGTGGTGCATATGGAATTAATGTTTTCTTTTTTTCTCTACTGAAAATTGTAATTGTTACTATGCAACTATTAAAGAAATAAAGCATGTATGAATCCTTTTTATTTCATTATTTTTTTTCAATATCCTTTTGTAATGTGTTTTTTTTTCTATCATGGTGAAGTCACACAGCTTCATTACACCGCTTCTTACTGACGTATATATGCAATCTTCACCAAAGCAATGATGGCACAACAGAAAGTAGAATACCTTAATCATACAGTACTGGACTTGTATTCATATACCATGGTTTATTTGGTGCTCCCTTCAAGTGATTAGACACTATGCTGGGCAATTCTTCCAGTGCACCCTTGTATAACCCCACCCATTCTGTGTGACTCCAGTAATTAGTGTGTTTAGCTGATGGACATCATCTCCCATGGAGAGGTTTTCTGAAGCTTTCTTTCCTGTTTTCTCCTTGCTATTTTAAGTGACACTTCTATCAAGCTGCTTATTTCCTCAAGGTTCACTAGTAGTTTCTGTCAGTTACCATGATTCTGCGTTCAGCATTCACCTTGGTACATTGTGCAAAAAGTGACGTTGCTGCAGGGTGCTAAATAGGTTCAGGGTTGTGGTCTATTCCTTCCTTGACACAATCATACCCCCTTATTCTGCATCCATTTTGTGAGTACCCAACAGAGGAGCCCTTCATTTAGCAATTATGGAACCAAGGTGCAGAGGACAGGGCCAGATTAACATAGGGGCTATTGGAGCTGCAGCTCCAGGCCCCTGACCTTAACATAGGCCCATTAAAAAAAAAAAAAAAAAAATCTGATTTCAGTTCAATTTCTTTTTTTTTTTTTTTAAACTAAATAGGCCTGAAACAACTAATGGGCATAATCAATTATGAAAATAATACCCTGAAACATTGAAAGAGGTTTTTCAAGCTGTTAATGCATGTAAGCTCTCACTGGGGGAACTGTGTGACCAACTGAAGGGTGTTAAAGAATTAACACTGGTGAGGCATGATTTGCAAAAGACAGTGGAAAGAACAGCCTTGGAAGGGAGGATAAATCAAGTTGAGGATGACCTGTAACCGTTAAAACAAGAGGTTAAAATTATGAGAACAAATGGGTATTTACTTGTCAAAAATGGATGAAATGGAGAATAGGCTCCGCAGGGATAATGTGAGGCTGGTGGGGCTCCCTGAAATAAGTGATGGTCTCAACACCATAGAATTCTTGGAAAAACGGTTCATAGTCTCTTTTCCAAATATTTCTTTCTCACCATTGTTTTCAATAGAGCACACCAGGAGGATACCCCAGGCCACTATTGATGACATTTCTCAATTATAATGACGAAGTGATTTTATTGCGGCAAGCCAGAGAGATGGGGAACATTCTTTATAATGGAGTTAAGATTTCGTTGTATCCAGACTTCTGACCTGCAGAAGTGCAGGGCCGAGTTTACAGAGATTAAAAGCACTTTACATAAATTTAAGTTCTATATGCATTTCTCTACCCAGCGCGATTACGTGTAGTGGCGAAAGGGGGAAACCCAGTCTTTTGATTCTCCTGCTAGAGTGGCAGCATGGTTGCAGGACGACAAGGAGAAGCTGTGGGCAAACTGAGGAAAAAAGAGGAAGGGAGGAGGGAAGGCAAATACTTAATTGGTTTGAATCTGTAGTTCACTGGAAAAGTTGAATAAATTTGATAAGGGAAAGAGTAGGGAGCTGCACATATGAGGAGTGAATTAATGAATTAGGGGGGTATTTGCTTTTTGGATAAGTTGGAGGGTGGATGGGGGGGGGATGGGGGGGGATGGGTTGGGGCGGAAAGAAATAGGAAAGTATGTTTTACTTGTAGGATATGAGAAGTATGTGTTGTATGAGCTGGTCACAAAAAAGCTCTTAGGGCAAGTCAAGATAGGTGGTGGGGGGAGGGAGGATATAGTTCAAGAAATGCAGAATGGTCGCAAGTTTGATAATGAAACAAATATCAGAAGGTTTCACAAACTGAATTTACACTTAGGGTACAACACAGATCACAAGGAAATAAGGGTATTGAGGCACAGAGAGTAATTAAATACCACAAGGATTTGTTTTTTCTTTCTTTGCTTTTTTCTTTTCTCTCTCTTTTTTTGCTATGCAGGCTAAAATACTTAACATAGGCTCCTGGAATGTCAGGGGTCTGGGCAACCCGGTTAAGTGATCCGCAGTTTTCTCTATGATGGAAATGTATGGAGTAGGGCTGATCTGCCTGTCACAACTACGAAACGGGAAGTATCAATGTCAATACCATTCGGTGTACTCATATTCGAGGGGGGTGAGTATAATGGTGAGAGGTGGGATGGCTTTTTTCCTGCAGGCAGATCAGCAAAGATGAAATGGGCCATTACATTTTCCTTTATTGTTCAATGGAGAATAGGATGTATGTCCTGGCAAATGTATATAACCCTCCGCCTTTTAAACTGGAAGTATGTATAAACAAATGGAATTTATGGTGGATAAGGAGGGTACGCCGGTTATAGTAGTGGGGATTTTAATGAGGTCCTTGATAAGAGTAGACAGGTTCCCACCAGGGGTACAGTTGTATAAAGTTGCTGAGGGCCGGCTGAATCAATTCCTAGAGGAAGCAGGGCTATTTGATATGTGTAGAGTGCGGAATCCGACTGCCCAGCAATACTCCTACTTTTCAAGCTCTTATTCCACACTCTCCAGGATTGATATGGCCCTGGGAAACTGGGAAGCATCACAAAAAACATAGTATACTTACCAAGAAGGCTGTCGGATCATTTGCCTCTGGTGTTGACAGTGAATCCCCCGGCGTATGGAATATAAGCCCATTTTGGTTAGAACTAATGGGAAAAACCAGATGAGGAGGCGTTAAAATTAAAAGGGTTTGTGGAGTTTAACGAAGGTACGGCGACCACTGGGGTGCTGTGGGATACATTGAAGGCATTCCTCAGGGGCATACTGATCCAGCAAGTAGTTGAAGTTAAGAAGAAATCTAGGGAATGGGAGGAAAGTATCAGGAAAGAGGTGATAAAAGCAGAATATCAATATGTGGAGGATCCAAACCCGGAGAAGCAAAGATTATGGTTAAGTAAACAGGACTACAGAATAGCAGACAATAGGTGACTTTTCCAGAAGCAATGTTCTTTTGTAGAAAGGGAAAGCGTGAGATGAATGCTGGCCCATCTGGTGAAACCCCCCCCCCCCTCATCTATACCGGCGATTAGGACGGTAAAAGGAGAGATTTCCTTTCAAATGTTAGATTATAGACACATTTAGAGAATATTATAAAAATTTGTATAAATCCCAGAGAAATGGATAATTTTTATAACCGCTTACCTGTAAAATCCTTTTCTTGGAGTACATCACGGGACACAAAGCCACAGTAGTTACTATGTGGGTTATAGGCCACCTTCAGCTGATGGACACTGGCACGCCCTAAGACAGGAAGTTCACTTCCTATATAACATCCACCTGATCGAATCTGGTAAATGTATGTACTGAAGACCAAGTTGCGGCCTTGCAGATTTGGGCCATGGAAGCCTGGTGATTCACTGCCCACGAAGCACTAACAGCCCTAGTGGAGTGCGCTTTTATTTGAGAGGGTAAAATCTTCCTCTTTAAACCATAAGCTTGCGCAATTACTTGCCGAATTCATTTAGAAATAGTAGATTTCGATGCTGCCTGTCCTCTTTTAGGACCTTCAGGCAACACAAACAGAACAACCATTTTTGGAATCTGAGCAGTCGTCCTTCAAGTAGACTTTGACTTTTCTCACCACATCCAGAGAATTTAGTGACATCTCTTCCGTAGAACCGGGTTCTGGAAAAAATTAAGGTAGAACAATATCCTCGTTTAGATGAAAACCTGATACTACCTTCGGTAGAAAGTTAGGAGGAGGACGCAATACTACCTTATCCTTGTGAATAATTAAATATGGCTCTTTACAAGAAAGAGCAACCAATTCTGATACCCTTCTAGCAGAAGATATGGCTACCAGAAAAACGAGTTTCCTTGTCAAAAGAACCAAGGGAACATGCTGTATCGGCTCAAAAGGCTGTTTCTGCAATGCCGACAGAACTAGATTCAAGTCCAAAGGGTTCAGGGGTGACCTAACTGGAGGATTAAGCCGCATTACCTCCTGAATAAAGCTACGAATCAAAGAATGTGAAGCAAGTGGTCCTTGAAATAATACTGATAAGGCTGAGACCTGGCCTTTAATGGTACTCAAGGCCAGCTTAATTTTTAACCCCATCTGCAGAAAGTCAAGGATTCTACCTATGACATACTTCCTGGGGTAATCCAACAAGCAACTCCGCGCTTAGGACCAAATGGTATAGGTATGCAGCCTTTCCAAAAAATGGCCCCCTAGAGGACCATTTAAATAATAAATACCGAATAAGGAAAAATATGGCGCTCCTTTTAGATCCAAGTATAAGGTACTACAGGGTTAATAAGCAAGGGAAAATAAAGCTGTGCACCTACTATGCCTAGCGACACCTCTGTATATTCCCCTCCTATGCAGTTTAAAATGCAGGATAATAACTACAATAAATGCAGGAAAAATTATTTTGTAGCTCTGCCTTTAGATCCAATTGTGAAGTATAAAGATACTACAGATTTAGTAAGCGATGAAGAGTAAGAGTGTGCACCTATATGGCTTAACAGGTGTCTGTCGAGTGCTCCTCTGGTCTTCGCTCTGGGTAATCTCCTGGCCGGTTGTTCCCTCCGATGGATTCACCCAAAAAACCTTTGTAAGGTGTTGGAGATCCTCAGCGGGTGGAGGGGGATAGCATTCAGCGATCCCCAATTAGTGTGGGGTAAGCCTCACGGAGAAAAGAAAAAAGGAAGATCCCTTGTGTGGTATCAGGTGGCAAAAACGTTTTTTATTAAAATAAAGGTTTAAAAACAAAATATAGAAGCCAGGGTATCTCGCAGGGTACTCCTGGTCCACCGCACACAATGATGGTTGACAAAACAAAACACAGGAAGGGAGTAGGGCCGGTTTGCAGCTTGCGCTACAGCTGCGTACCAAGCCTCTAGTTCCCGTACGGGAAGTGACATCAGCACGCCTTACGCGTTTCGTCGTCAGACGTTCTCAAAGGCGAGGTCGACTGGGACTAGTATACTAATTAATTAATTATTCACTGATTTGTCACAATTTATATATTTATATTACTGCTGCACTTTATTATGGTATTCTAATTTATAGTTTTTTATTGCATATTCAGTATTTATTCACATATACTGTCCACTTCTTATTGGGGATTGGAAAAGCATGGGTGGATATCTTATCCTTATAGGGTTTACCCCCTCCTCTTAACCCCCCCCCCCTTGTTTTCACTGCTCAGGAGGGGAATATATAGAGGCGCTGTTAGCCATATAGGTGCACACTCTTACTCTTCATCGCTTACTAAATCTGTAGTATCTTTATACTTCACAATTGGATCTAAAGGCAGAGCTACAAAATAATTTTCCCTCTTCGTCTTTCAGGACAGCCTACTTTGAGATGTAGTCTCCTCCCCTTCCTTCAAGAAACACTGCGCCAGCCCATAAATCTTTCTTCCCCCTGCCGGACTTCAGTTTTAGTGTTTCCTCCGGTGGGGAGACACTGTGCTAGGAACCTGGTCGCTTCAGTCAGAGGACTGTGACCTATTTTTTTGTTTCACTGCAGGGGAAGCAGGGGCTTCCTATGTGGAAGGTGCGGTACTCACCCACCATGGCTAGCCACCCCATCCCAGCCGAGCGCGGTGGCGGTATGTGGGGGTCCTTTATCGTGTCCACCGGGACGCTGCTGTGAGACAGCTCCGCTCTCCCTGTACTCACTATGGGCCGCAATGTTTGGAACTCGCGGGCTGGACGACGGGCGACGTCACTTCCGGTAGAGGGCGGAGGTTGACTCTTTGACCCGCGACTTCCGGTTCCGGGTCGCGGAGCCGATAAAAGGACCAGGCACAGGCTGGAGATGGGTCGTGAGCGCGCACAGGCAGCGCAAGACTCAAGGAACAACCACCTCAGGATGTCCGAAGCTGAGCCTCAAACGGACGTTCCCTCCAGCCTTCCAAAGGTAAGAGCGCCCTGAGGAAGGTAGCTCTATACCCAAGGACTGTCCCTCCTATGCTTTAGTTCCGGTTTAGGGGGGGCAGACCCCCTGGGTGGTCAGGGGGGGGGGAGGCCCAGATTCCTGCAGATAAGAGGGTCTAGGGCACTCCCTGGTGGAATCCTGCAAAAGCCTGTATGCTGATTTTTTGTCTGCCTTTTTTGTTTCCTTAGTATGTTTCAGAAAGCTACGGAAAAGTCTAAGTCTACTCACAGTTCCAGAAGGAAGTGTGCCTCCTGAAGGGAGATTCTAGGGGAGACATGGACAAAGGTCCTGTGCAAGAGCTGTATAGATTCCCTAGTCAGGGAAAGAGACTCTGAGCAGGAATCAGGTCTCGCAGCCTCAGTCAAGGAACTTTCGTCCACTTTCTCCTCATTCAAAACTTTGAAAGTTTTCAGCTCCCCACCAGTCTCCCTACTCAGGATACCACCCCGCCACAGGCTCAGGGTTCCACACCTGCTAGATCTGCCACTAAGATTAGTGCAGGGGAAGTTTCAGGCCCTTCCGAGGTGGAGCCCAGGCAGCCAGACAGTACCTCCTCCGATTCACAGGAGGGGTCTGAGGGGGAGGACCAGGACGGGGAGTCCAGAAAGCCCTCCAGATAAAAATTGTCCCTTGATGAGGTAGAGGACCTCTTGGGAGCAATACATACTACCCTCGGTATTCAGGCGGACAGAAAGCCCCTAACCCTACATGATCAGATGTACAAGGGCTTGGGGGAGCCAAAGAAAAGAGTGTTTCCAGTGCACGAGGTGCTAGTAGAAACAATCAAGAAGGAGTGGCAGGATCCGGAAAGAAAGGTTCCCTTTCTCAGAGGATCCTGAGTCTATTTGGAATAAAAATCCCAAATTAGACGCTGCCTTCAGTCAAGTTTCCAGACACACAGATCTGGATTTGAGGACATGGGGGCCTTGGCAGACGTAATGGACAAGAGGATAGATTCCCTTCTTAAAAAGACTTGGGACTCTACGGTGGGTAATTTAAAACCCGAGATGGCCGTTACTGTGGTGGCCCGCAACCTTGAGCACTGGCTCTCTCAAATACAGGAGCACGTTGAGGTGGGCACTGTCAAAGATACTATACTAGCCTCCTTTCCCACCATTATGCAAGGAGTCGCTCACATTGCAGACGCCTCGGCAGAGTCAGTCCGGATGTCGGCCAGGTCTGCAGCCCTGGCCAATTCCGCCAGACGAGCTCTTTGGCTCAAAACTTGGCCTGGCGACAGCGCCTCCAAGGCCAAGCTTTGCGGAATTCCCTTAACAGGGGACCTGCTCTTTGGTCCAGGTTTGGACACAGTCCTTGACCGCACGGCAGACCGGAAAAAGTCCTTTCCAGTCAAACGTAAGGCTCCAGCTCAAGCTAAAAAATGGTTTTGCCCCCTAAAAAGCACAGGGAAAACCAGAAGCCAGAAGGTCAAAAGAAAACATGGGGGCAGAAAGGCAAGGGCAGAGGAGGGGCGATTTTTCGCCCTCCTGAGCAGCCCCGTAAAAGCCAATGACCCGCCAAACTTGGTGGGAGGAAGACTGGGGGCCTTCCTCTCCCAGTGGGAGACAATCTCTCACAACCAATTTATTCTAGGGGTCATAAGAAGGGGGTATCTCTTGGAATTCTCTTCTCTTCTCCCCCCCCCCCCCCCCAGAACATTTCTGGTCACACACCTTCCCGGGTGCAGGGAAAAGGCCAATGCTCTAATGGGAGCCCTAAGCGATTTGGAACAGCAAAATTTAATTTGCAGAGTACCAAAGGCAGAGGAAGGGATGGGGGTCTACTCACACATATTCGTGGTGAGAAAACCCTCTGGGAAGTTCAGGCTAATTCTGAACTTAAAACCCCTGAACAAGGCAGTAACCTACAAAAAATTCCGTATGGAATCAATTTACACGGTCAGATCCTCCTCCCTCACTGGACCTCAGGGACGCTTATCTACACGTCCCCATTGCCGAGAACTCCCAAAAGTAGCAGTAGACTTAGGGGACCTAGTAGTACACCTACAGTTCCAGGCACTGCCCTTCGGGCTATCCTCCTCGCCCCGCATTTTTACGAAGGTGTTTGCGGGGGCTATGGCCTTTCTTCGTCTCCAGGGAGTGGCTATAATAGCCTACCTAGACGATCTGCTTCTTTTTGCAATATCTCCAGATCAACTAGTAAAGGATCTCGAGGTAACAAAAAGAGTCTTGTTGAGCCTAGGGGTGGCTGCTGAATTTGGAGAAATACAATTTGATCCCCTCTCAACGCATCACATACCTAGGGTATTTGCTAGACTCAACACTATTAAGGGTTTTTCTTCCCCTAGAAAAGGTTCAGAAGCTGGAAAAGGCAGTGGCTTTCCTTCAGTGCAGCCATCAGGTCACTATAAGGTATCTGATGTCAACTCTGGGCCTGCTAACCTCCACCCTCCCGGCTGTGCAGTGGGCAGCTCTGCACTTCAGGCCCCTTCAGTCTTTTATCCTAAAGGTATGGGACCACAGCCAGGAAGAGCTAGACAGTCTGGTGCACGTCCCAGGCCAGGTAAAAAGATCCCTGTGGTGGTGGAGGAAGGTAGCAAACCTGTCACAAGGTCGCCTGTGGATCATACCGACCTCACAGGTGGTAACCACGGATGCAAGCGGCAGGGGCTGGGGAGCTCATCTGGGATCCCTGCTAGCCCAGGGCACCTGGAAGGACGGTGAGGTAGGAAGATCGTCCAACTGGAAGGAATTGAGGGCAGTAGGGCTAGCCCTCAAGTCTTTCGAAAAAGAGCTTCTGGGCCACCACACTCGGGTGCGGTCGGACAATTCGTGCACCGTGGCCTACCTAAACAAACAGGGCGGCACAAGAAGCAAGGCCCTGTTAGCCCTAGCGTCAAAGAGACTGAACTGGGCCGAGGCCAACACCCTCTCGTTATCGGCAGTATTCCTAAGAGGCGAGAAAAATACAATAGCAGATTTTCTCAGCCGAAGGAGTCTGAGAGAAGGCGACTGGGTCCTCAACCAGGAGGCCTTTGATCTCATCTCAGGAAGGTGGGGGCTTCCGGAGATGGACCTCTTTGCATCAAAGACCAATGCAAAGACCCACTATTTTTTCTCCCTAAACGGGGAAGAAGGAGCATTGGGGGTGGACGCCCTATCTCAGAGCTGGCACTTCAGGGTGTGTTATGCCTTTCCGCCTCCAGCCCTGTTGCCAGCTGTCCTGAGGAAATTTCAGATGGAGAACACAGATCTGATTTTAGTGGCACCACATTGGCCCAAGAGGGCTTGGTTCTCACTGCTAAAACAGCTGACAGTAGAACCTCCCCTCTTCCTTCCATCTCGAGAAGATCTTCTCTCCCAGGGCCCAGTCCTTTGTCCACAGGTCCATCGGTGGAAGCTTGCGGCCTGGCTACTGAGGAGGGCATACTAAGATCCAAAGGATTTTCAGAGAAATTAGTCTCTACCCTCCTCGGTAGCAGGAAAACGGAGACGCGCAGGATATACAGGAAGGTCTGGCTCCGCTTTAATGCATGGTGCTTAGAGTGTTCCTTTTCAGCGCAGAATCCCATGGCTGTATTGGAATTCCTACAATGTGGGGCAGACAAGGGCCTGTCTATTAGCACCCTTAAGGGTCAAGTGTCAGCATTAAGCTCATACTTAGAAAAACCTCTGGCCTCCAACCCTTGGGTGGCCAGATTCTTCAGGGCTCTGTCCAGGCAGAGACCAGTTAGAGGTCCGCCTTTTCCTAAGTGGGACCTGTCTTTGGTCTTGCAGACCCTGACGGGACCCCCCTTTGAACCTCTGGGAGAGTGTTCACTAAGGGAACTTACCCTAAAAACAGCATTTTTGGTTGCAGTAACTACTGCCAGGAGGGTTAGTGAAATTGAAGCATTATCAATTAGACCCCCTTTTTTTTGTTGTTTTCCCAGATCGGATTGTCTTTAAAACCGATCCGGCTTTTTTGCCTAAAGTGACTTCTAGTTTTCACAGGAGTCAAGAGATAGTTTTACCTTCTTTTTGTTCTTACCCCTCAGGTGAAAGGGAGTTAAAATTTTAGTTTTTTTTAGACGTAAGGAGATGTATCCTTCACTATCTAGAACTGACTAAAACATTTAGAAAGTCAGATTCCCTTTTTGTTTTGTTTTCGGGAACCAGAAAAGGGCACAAAGCGTCCCGACGCACTATCGCCAGGTGGCTCAGACTGACCATTAGCCAAGCTTACACCCTAGCGGGGAAAGAAATCCCTACAGGTATAAAGGCACACTCTACCAGGGCCATAGCAGCCTCTCAAGCAGAGAAGGCTGGAGCAACGCCTGAACAGATATGCAGGGCAGCAACATGGTCCAGCTACTCCACCTTTGTAAGGCTTTACAGGGTGGATCTGGTGTCAGCAGGCGAGCAAGCCTTTGGTCAGAAGGTTTTGCAAGCTGTAGTCCCACCCTAACTGGTAAGTGCTCGTTTTTCATATCAAAGTAGGCTGTCCTGAAATAAATGTACTGTTAAGAATGTCATTAACGTGTTCTTGTGTCTCCCCAGCTGCCCGGAGGTGATCTTATAATAACTGGAGTCCGGCAGGGGGAAGAAAGATTTATGGGCTGGTGCAGTGTTTCCTGAAGGAAGGGGAGGAGACTACATCTCAAAGTAGGCTGTCCTGAAAGACTACTGGAAAAGGATGTTACTCTAATTTTTCCTGCAATTATTATAGCTATTATCCTGCACATTTTAAACTGCATAAGAGGGGAATATACAGAGGTGTCGCTAGGCATAGCAGGTGCACAGCTTTATTTTCCCTTGCTTATTAACCCTGTAGTACCTTTTACTTGGATCTAAAGGGAGCGCCATATTTTTCCTTATTCTGTATTTATACTTCCTGGGGTGCCAACCCCTGGATTCACACCAGGAGACATATGCCTTCCAGACTCTATACTCTATAATATATGATTTTTGAGGCCGGCTTCCTTGCAATAATCAAGGTAGAAACCACTGAACCTGACAGCCCATGCTTCTTCAGAATGTGGGTCTCAATAGCCAAACTGTTAAATTTAGCGTTTGTAGGGTAGGATGGAATACCGGACCTTGCGAGAGAAGGTCTGGACATGGTAGGGTCCATGGGTCCCCTACTGCCATCCTTATGATCTCTGCATACCAAGATCTTCTGGGCCACAAGAATCATCGACTTCCCTTCCTGTTTGATCCTGCAAAGAAGTCGTGGAAGCAGCAGAATAGGAGGAAATGCATAAATCTGTGAAAATGTATTCCACGGGAACACCAAGGCATCTGTTCCGCAAGCTAGTGGATCCTTTGTTCTTGACACAAAGTAATTTATCTTTTTGTTGAACCTGGATGCAAACAGATCTACGTCTGGAATGGCATATTGTCAGGAAAATATCGGGGTGAAGGGACCATTCTCCCGCGAACAACTGCTGGCAACTCAAGTAGTCCCACCTGCCAATTTTCTATTCCTGGAATGAAGACTGCCGAAAGGATAAGTTAGGATATGATTCACCTCTCTCTGTGCTGCACGACTTCTCGTGCCCCCTTGGTGATTGATATAGGCCACTGCTGTGGCATTGTCGGATTGGATCCTGACAGGACAATTCCGTAACCTGAATGTCCAGGACTTCAGGGCCAAGCGTGCTGCCCGAATCTCCAGAATGTCTTGAAGACAGACACATTGGGAAATCTAGAGCTTGTACCTTCTTGTTCCAAGCCGATAGGATACTATTTTGCAGCAGGCTCGAATGAAACTGAGCATAAGGAACTGCCTTGAATGAAGCCACCATCTTTCCCAACAACCTCATGCAAAGTTGAATAGACAGATTCTTCTTCACCTTGATCACCCGAATCAGTTCCTTTATGGCACTGATCTTCACCTGGGGCAACAAAACCCTTTTCTGGGCTGTATCTATGATCAGACCCAAGTATTCTAATCCCTTTGATGGTTTTAAGGAGCATTTCTCTATGTTGAGAATTCAAGGATTGTGGTGATCATACTTTGGTCTAAGCGGGCTACCGACTGGTCTTGCAAGAGAAGATCATCTAGGTAAGCTATAATCGTTATACCTTGGGCCCTTAATCTGGCTAGAAGAGGGGCCAGGACTTTTGTAAACACTTGAGGTGCAGTAGCTAGACCGAAAGGCAGAGCTACAAACTGAAAATTAAGATTTTCTACCTCGAAACTTGGCTATTTCTGGTGAACGGAAAAAATAGGCACATGGAGGTATGCATCCAGATTGGCACCAGAAGTTCTCCACCTTTGTAGGATGGAGACCACTGATCAGATTGACTCCATGCGAAAACAGCGGATGATCAGAAACCGGTTTAGTTCTTTGAGATCTAGAATGGGTCTGACATCTATTTGATTTTGGTACAGTGAAAAGGTTTGAAAAAACAAATCCCTGGTCTTCCATGGGGACCACTGAGATCACTTTTTGAGACAAAAGATGGTCTGATGCTTGAAAGAGAGACTTATTTTTCTCTGGATCCCTGGGAACGTTTGATCTGAGAAATCAAGGAGACAGGGACTTTCGGAACTCTAGTTTGTACCCTAGAGTTATTGAGGAAATCACCCATCTGTCTCGACACTCTTCCTGCCAGACCCTTAAAGCGGAAGTAAACCCATCGATTTAACAGTTTAAAAAAAAAGGCATGCCGTGAATGCTAACTGCACATTGGCTGTGCTCTCAACCAAACAGTCAAACCATCCAATGGCTGGTGTCATAACAGATCACATGTGCAGCACCGTGGCAGTTGAAGATTAAACAGAGGCAAAGATGGCAGCTTCCTTGGCTGAAAACGATAGGAGGGTTTACTTCCACTTTAAGAACTGCAGAAGTCTTCCCCCCACTCGAGCGAGCGGGGTTGCCCCTTCATAAGGTGACTTTAGTATTTTGTTTTGTAGGTTTCCTCCCCCAGGACTTATTTTGTCTCTGGGGTAGACCCTTGATGGCGGATGCCCCTGGCACCGGAGAAGGAGCTTGTTTTAAATTAAATACGTTGAATAGACGGATTCTTCCTGACTGGCAAAAGGGTATTTTTTCCACTAGAATTTTTTTGGATGTATTTATCCAAATCATCTCCAACAGCTGTTTCACCGTGAAAAGGAAAACTAGCCAGGAGCTTTTTGCATGGCGCCTCTGAACCTACCAGAGAAAGTGTTTTTTAATAGGAATTTCAACTTCTTATCCATTGGATCCCTAAGCATTTGAGCATTATCTACCGGATAAGTCAAACTTTTATTCACAGAGCATATAGCAGCGTCAATTGCTGGTATCTCCCACTTCTTAGTGAATTCATAGGAGAAAGTGTTGAAAACTTTTTAGGAGGGAAAAAATGCTTATCTGGGTGATCCCACTCAGAATACATAAGCTTTTCCAGCAAAAAAATGTACAGCAAAGGCATGCACAGGAGGCTTTAGCAAACCCAAACAAGAAGTGTGCTTATCAAACGACTCAGTTAAGGGTAGCATAAATGTGGACCGGACCAAGCTCAATAAGAAATTGCACCATCAATCTTTGAGATTGTGAAGCTGATCCTTCCGCATTTGACCCCTCAGAAGAGGAGTCATCAGCCTCTTCACAGTCCCCTGAGGGAAATTTATCTTCTCCCGCCCCCAGTTCCTCAGTTTTGAGGGTCTTGGGTAATGGAAGGGGACCTGTCATATTTTTTCCCACACTGGGATGCGATTAAAACCGCTAACCTTTCCTCCAAAGAATATTCCAGTGGAGCTCAGTATAGCAGATCTTTACTCGTGATCAACACCTAAGACACTGGTGAAAGAACTGACGTACTCCCAGTAGTGGGAGGGGTTATATAGAGAGTGAACTTCCTGTCTTAGGGTGTGCCAGTGTCCATCACCTGAAGGTGGCCTATAACCCACATAGTAACTACTATGGCTCTGTGTCCCATGATGTACGATAAAGAAATATTTTTTGGGCAGTTGGAGATACTGGCCCTTACAGAAGAAGGAGACAGAGAGAGTATGGAGGCCCCAATAACTCTTGGGGAATTACAACAGGCGGTAGCCGGGATGACCAACCAAAAAACTCCTGGGCTGGATGGACTTCCGGTGGAGACCTATCAATATTATGGAGAAGTACTTCTAACGGAGTTGCTTAAGGCATTGAACTGGGCCGTGGGACTGCCTAGTTCGATGTCGGAGGCAACTATAATAGTGCTGCACAAAGAGGGGAAAGACCCGTTAGATACATCTTCGTATAGACCAATATCCCTGCTGTGCTCTGATAAAATACTGGCATGGGTACTGGCAGCCAGGCTGAATAAAATTATTCAAAAACGTATGCATCCAGCTCAAACGGGATTTATTTCTAATGGATCCACTAGTATGAATATCAGAAGGGCATACCTGAACCTGCAGACCCTGACAGAAAATATGGGATCGAAAGCTGTCTTGTCCCTAGATGTAATTAAGGCTTTTGATAGTCTGGAGTAGGGCTAACTCTGGCGAGTTCTGGAGGAATTTGGGTTTGGACCTTCTTTTATTGGTTGGATAAAAACACTGTACAATGACCCAAGTGCTAAAGTTAGAATTAATAATGAATACTTGGGAAGGATTCAAATGGAAAGAGGGATGAGGCAGGGGTGTCCAATGTTGCCTTTACTCCTTGCTCTTGCGATGGAGCTATTGGCGACTGCAATTTGATCAAGCTCAGGTATGAATGGATTTCAAAGGAAAATGGGGGAGGAAAGGATTGCATTGTACGCGGATGATGATCTTTTCCTGGGGGACACTAAACAGTCCCTCAGGAAAGTAATAAACATAGTCTAGGGGTTTGTAAGATTCTCAGGTTTAGCTATAAACTGGGGGAAGTCGGTACTTCTACCAGTGGACCTATTGGTAGCCCTGTATTGTCCGAAATGCCCCAACTGGATGTAGTAGAAACAATGAAATACTTAGGTATATATCTGTCGAGAGACCCTAACCAATATATCAGTAATGTAATTCCACTTTTGACTTAATATAAATGAAAAAGCGATAGCTGAAGCCGGCTTCCTCTATCAGTAGCGGGTCGATGCAATCTGATTAAAATTATATGTATGAATTGTACCTGTTACATAATTCCCCGGTGTGGATGTGTAAGATATGGTTTTAAAAAATCAAAACCCCCTTTTAGAGAATTAATTTGGAAAAAGGGCCAGGCTAGGATTCAACTGAATACGTTGCAGCTAACAACAAAAGAGGGGGACCTGGCTGTGCCACACCCTTTAGTTACTTCTTGGCAACACTTAGGGGGATGTGACACCCTGGGATAAGGGAATGCAAATGGGAGAATAATGCTGGTAGGAGCCCTGCATAATACAGTAGTGGAAGCAGATTCTTTTTCTCTTATGTAACCATCTTTATTGTTGGGTTTCTAAGTATGGAAAACAGTTAAGATATTAATGGGGTATGAGGGGGCATTAGAATATACACCCCTTTGGAACAATAAGAACTGCTGGCTATGGGAAAGATCAAAGAATGGAAAATACAGGGGATAAATAGGCTGGTGCATTTGACGGGAGTATTCTAAAAACCATTTGCAGATCTGAGAAGAGATTATAAAATTAATGGTTTGGTATATTATAGATATTTACAGATTAGACATGCCCTCGATGCCCAGTTTAAGATACGAGCACTAAGATGGAATAAAGCCCCCCTTTTCCAAAGGATGTTTAAGTCCAACTCGACGAAGGGGCTTATCTCTGAGTTATACGTACAGATATGCAGCAGAGCCATCACAGGGCCGTTGTCTATTAATAGCAGGAAGAGCTGGGATGAGGATATATGGGAAATAATGGAGGGACAGTGAAGAAGGATATTGGAAATAGGACCATTGGTATCAGTCTCCCCCTCACAGAAAGTATCACACGATGTGGATACATAAAGCCTATTATACCCCTAAGAGATTGTTCCTGTTTGGTAGGAGACCAGATGCCAGTTGCCCCAGGTGCCAGGAGACCTTATACATATGGTTTGGAGATGCCCAAAGTTATTCATATACTGGGCAGAGGTTCACCACACCATAAATATAACCTATGGGATATCGTTGGATATGGAAGCCAGACTCTGTGTACTCGGATATAGGGAGAAATGTAGTAAATTGGTAAGCATTACAGCAGCAGTATTAAGGTGTTTATTTCAAGCAAGAAAACTGTGCAGAGATGGCAGTCCATGATGATGAGACCCCGATCCATGAATGGGCCCAAACTATAAATTTGATAATATGGAGGGAAAAGGTAGTATACACCAAAAGAGGGAATCTTAAGGAATTTGAAAAGATGTGGAAGCCATGGTTGGAAGAGATGGGATTCCCCCTTTAGAAAGAAGGAAATGGAAGGGAAAAAATGTGAGAAATGGTCATAAACACTCTTATAGGTTTTGAAATAATACATCTAGGGAGATATCAAGGGTGTGTTAGAAATAATGGATGTCAGTGCAGGAGGTGGAGTCTAGCACAAAGGTAAAGTTCGGCTAGAGCTCTGCTCTGTGAGGAGAAAACCTGCAGTATATAATTAGCCCAACGAAGTTTAAATTAGCGGAACATCTTTCACTTGAACCCGAGAGGTGAGAGGAGCATTTTGAATCTAAAATGGTGCTGGGAGGAACCCGGAATAAATCAAAACCTAAATCATTAGGAGGCTTACAGGTGTGGGTCTCATCCAAGATGGCACAAATCACCTCAGAATCTGCCTCACATACCTCAGCGCGCTGTATTAAACAGAAACAAAAGCTGAATACAATACAGCCTATCTCCTCAGAAGACTCAGATACTGAGCTATTTCACATTCTTCCTCCCATCCTTCCATCTCCACAAAGCATTTTAAAACAATTAGAAAAATTGTTACATAAAGCGCTTAAACAAACATCAGAACAAATTACTACCAATCTCACTAAAGAGATTAGGGAACTGGGACACGACACTGCAGTGCTGGAACTTAAAATGGAAGAAATGGAAAAATCTGCAATAGAACAAATGTCTGAAATTGATATGCTTAAAGAAAAAAAATTATGCTACAAAACAAATTGGAGGACTTTGAAAATAGAGCCAGAAGGGCGAACTTGCGTATCAGAGGGATACCAGAATCTGTCACTGATGTACAATCCACAATAACTGCATTATGTCAGGAACTAGCACCAGGAATACCACTGGAAAGACTAGAAATGGACAGAGTTCACAGAGCACTTATGCCCAAGAAAATGGATGCCCCCCCCTCCCCCACGGGACATTATAGCTAAATTTAATTTTTTCAAGACAAAAGAACAACTTCTAATTGCAGCCAGAGAAAGAAACAACCTAGTCTTCCAGGGACATAATTATCAGTTGTTTGCAGATCTTTCCCAGTCAACAATCACTAAAAGGCGTGCTACGAAGCCCCAATTAATGGAACTTCAAAGGAACAACATCAATTACCAATGGGGATTTACGTTTTCCCTAAAATTCTTTTATCAAGGTACCAGATATATTTGTAGATCACCTGATGGACTCCAAAAGGCTCTGCAAGATTTACATTTGGTTGAAAACCCTCATACTGCTTCTAAAGTTAAGATGACTGACAGCAAATAAAACATCTATATAACTTATGACCCCTTTATATTACACAAATTTGTGTGACATAAATCCTAATCTATTTCAACTCTGTACATATCACATAGGATTCAAAACCTTTTTTTATTTTTCCCTTGAATCCTCAGATCATACTGGGGGGTCAGGGAAAAAAAGAGAAAAGGAAAAGAAGAAAGAAAGAGAAAAAAATTTTTTTTTTATTTTATTTTTTTAATTATTGCTACTCGGATACCAAAGGCAAATAATTTTTATTTTTATCAATCTATGAAATTCTGCTAGTCCGCATTATTCAGCTTATACAAACAACCCAAATTTGCTGAATAAACAAAACCTTACTTAATTCCAATTTTTCTTTCCCTCTTATTCACATTTTTTAAGAATTTACATAAAATAATTTTTTCATTGGGTGTTTTTAACCCTCATATGTTAAACCTTATCGCATTAGCATACTCTTTTTACAGAAGATGTTGACAAATTATTTTTAGGGCATATAAACAAATATTGTTACAATGTTTACTTATTTTTAAAGTTATGAGACGAGTGCTCTCCTCACGGAAATTCCGTGTGCCCCATTTCGCTCTCACCGGTTTCCCACATATTTTATGGGGGGACCCAGTGTCTGAAAATTTTTCCCTGATTGGGGATCTTTTCCTCTGTCAGGGGTATACCTTGAATCATTTAACGACTGTACTATATATATCTCTCTAATATGCTTTCATATGTTTTTTGCTTCTTACTCCAGATTTCCCTGGACTTCTTTTTCTCCTATCCCCCTCTTCATCTGCGGGTATTTGTTTGAGGAGCCACCTCTTTGTGATTGATGGTAAGAGTAGCCTACTGATTCATCTACTATGGCACCTTTTAAACATTTTATCCCTGAATGTTCAGGGTCTAAACATTCCACACAAAAAAGAACAAAAGCCTTTAGATCATTCCAAACTTAAAAAAGCACAAATTGTGTGCTTACAAGAAACATATTTTACAAAAACTTCTACCCCCAAATTTTACAATTCCTCATACCCGCAAGTATTCACAGCTTCAGCTGATACCAAGCAACGTGGAACTCTAATAGCTTTTCACAGTTCAACCCCATTCACGTTACAAACAGAAATTAAAGATCCAGAAGGCCGTTACTTATTACTCACAGGGTTTATTATGGATGCAGCAATAACAGTAGTCTCTTACTACACACCTAATTATAAACCTATATCTTTCTTATCACACCTATTTCATGTGATAAATTCTCATAAAATAGGTTCACTGATTATATGTGGTGACTCCAACCAGGTCATTCTTCCATTCCTGGACAAATCTCCCTTCATTTCATCCAGAAACCAACCTAAACAATCCTTTTCACAACTCCTCACTAAATTCAAATTAGTAGACTCATGGAGAGAAAATAATCCAACTAAAGGGAAATTTACAGAATAGATCATATATTTTTCTCTATAGGAATGATACCTGAAGTACTTTTATCTACCATGATTCCTACCCCATGGTCTGATCATAATGCTGTCTTCACTTCCATTGCTTCTATCCTACCTAAAGCACATGATCCTACATGGTACCTCCCAGATATACTATTGAAACACCCATCTCATAGTTTAATAATTGAACAGGCGCTAAAAGATTACCTTAAAAACAACACAAACCCAGATATTCCTCCATTGACCTTATGGGAAGCACACAAGCCAGTTCTAAGAGGAATTTTTCAACAACAAATGGGGAAACTAAAACTTGAACGTATTAATATGGATTGAAAACTTGAAACTGAATTCAACTCCTCTTAAAATGCTTTCCAAAATAATCCCACATCAATAACAAAAGCCAATTTGGAAAATGCAAGACTGGAATATGACTTATTCCTTACAAACACTGCTAACAAATCAATAAATCATACTAAACATACATTCTACTTAAAATCTAATAAAACAGGCACATACTTGGCACGAGCACTAAAATCTATTAATAAAATGTATAAACCTACTAAACTTAAATGGGCCAGAAACTCATATACTAGCAATCCCCTTAAAATTGTACAAAAATTTGGTTTGGTTCTGTCGTCCCTTTACTCCAAAACTAATACATTTAATCAGAATGAAGCTGAAACATTCTTTTCACGTATAAATTTATCTACAATTTCCTCACCTCATAAAACACAACTAGATGAACTTATTACTACTGAAGTAATGACTGCCATTAGGGACCTAAAAATTTATAAAAGACCAGGCCCTGATGGGTACACAGCATTATACTATCGCACCGAAATTATCTCCTCTGTACTCACAGAAGCATTTAATAACATATTGGAAAATAAATCTTTTAGGAAAGAATCCCTAATGGCAATCATTTGTATGATTCCAAAACCAAACTCAGATGAAACTTCAAGCACCAACTACCATCCGATATCCATGCTAAACATCGATATCAAAATATTAGCAAAAATACTAGCGTTTCGTCTTTGGTCATTGGTCTTACTAGTAGATCGAGACCAAGTTGGCTTTATGCCCAAACGACAAGTGGGAGATAACATCCGCAGAGCGGTTCTTTTAGCCCATATTGCTAAAACTCATCGCATCCCAGCTTGCTTTTTATCATTGGATATTAAGAGTGCCTTTGATTCCATTTCATGGCCTTACTTAAAATATACCTTGCAAAAATGGGGATTTGGTCCTACTTATATTAATTGGATTATGGCGCTATACGATAAACCAAGTGCTTATGTTAAATATGCTGGATATAAGACTCCTTTAACATAGAAAGAGGTACTAGACAGGGATGCCCACTTTCCCCCCTTTTATTTGCCCTCTTAATTGAACCACTTGCCCAAGTAATTAGATCGGACCCTACTATAACTGGTATTGAAATTGAGGGATACCAACACAAAATCTCCCTATTTGCAGATGATATTCTATTATTCCTTACCTCCCCCCAAGTATCGGGCCCTAATCTTATCCAAATTCTCAATAAATTTGCAGCTTTTCGGGCCTTTTTATTAACCCTAAAAAATGCTTAGCTCTAAACATATCTCTCTCAGTCTTAGAACTAACTGCCGCAAAACAGGGGCTCCCTTTTACCTGGAATGAAAAATCCATTCCATATTTAGGAATTAACCTTACTGCCTCTATAACGTAACTATTTTCACACAATTATCTTTCAATTTTGAAATCCGTATCAAATCTGATGAAATCTTGGTCTCATCTACCATTATCGTGGTTTGGTAGAATTAATACAATTAAAATGACAATTTTGCCTAAATTATTATATCTATTCAGAGTATTGCCAATTCCAGTCCCTATATATTTCTTAAGAATCATACAGAAAAGAGCAATGACATTCATTTGGGGTACTGCTAAACCACGAATTCAACAATACACGCTATTTCTTCCCAAAACAAAAGGCAGTCTGTCACGTTCCGGGTACAGCGGGGAACAGGAGGTGGATCCCCTATGCCAATGGGGCGATAGCACGGGTTGTATTGGAGGATCGGTTCTAATGTTGCTACTGGTTTTCACCAGAGCCCGCCGCAAGGCGGGATGGACTTGTAGCGGCGGTAGCAACCAGGTCGTGTCCTCCAATAGCAACTCGACCCCACTGACAGCTGAGACAGGCGCGGTACACAAGGATTAGGCAGAGGCAAGGTCAGACATAGCAAAGGGTCAAGGCAGGTGGCAAAGGTACGTAGTCGGGGGCAACAGCAAAGGTCTGGATACACAGAAGGAGCAAAACACACTAACGCTTTCACTGGGCACTATGGCAACACAAGATCCGGCAAGGACAGGAAGGGGAAGTGTGTCTTTATTGGTTTTGGGGTGGACACTGTAATTGGGCCAGGCACCAATTGATTGTGCGCTGGCCCTTTAACTGGGGGAAGGCGCACGCGCCTGGGGAGCGGGGGCGCGCGCACGCCGGAAGACTGCAAGGGACAGGTGAGAGGAGCGGGATGCGATCCCCGGGCAGACCGAGGATCGCATCCCGGAAACGAAGCAGCGCCTGCGGTCAGGGGAGCCGACCGAGGCGCTGCAGGGAGAACGCCGTGAGCGCTCCGGGGTGGAGGAGGTACCCGGAGCGCTCGGCGTTACAGTACCCCCCCCTTGGGTCTCCCCCTCTTCTTGGGCCTCCCCCTCCTCCTGGAACCCAAGAACCTGCGGATGAGATCCTTGTCAATGATGTTACCCTCCGGTTCCCAAGACCTCTCCTCATGCCCACAGTTCTCCCAGTCAACAAGATAGAAACGTTTACCTCGGACGGTTCTAGAGGCAAGGATCTCTTTAACGGAGAAGATGTCGGAGGAGCCGGTGACCGGAGCAGGAGCGGTGACCTTGGGGGAAAAGCGATTAAGAACAAAGGGTTTGAGGAGAGAAACATGGAAGGAGTTGGGAATGCGAAGGGAAGGAGGAAGATGCAGTTTGTAGGACACGGAATTGATCCGAGCCTTGATCTTGAATGGGCCAAGGTAGCGGGGACCCAACTTGTAACTGGGGATGCGGAACCTAATGTACTTGGAGGAGAGCCACACCCTGTCGCCAGGGGAGAATACCGGAGGAGGTCTTCTTTTGCTGTCAGCATGTTTCTTCATGCGAGAAGAGGCCAGGGCAAGCGACCTTTGGGTCTCCTTCCAGATGGACGACAGCTCCTGGGTGACTTCGTCTACAGCGGGGACTCCGGAAGAAGTGGGGATGGGTGGGGGGGGAGAGGATGACGGCCGTAAACCACAAAGAAGGGTGATTGAGAGGAAGACTCAGACTCTTTCAAGTTATAAGAAAATTCGGCCCAGGGCAGGAGGTCAGCCCAGTCGTCTTGACGGGCAGAGACAAAGTGTCGCAGGTAGGCCCCAAGGATCTGGTTGACTCTCTCTTTTTTTTTTTTGTAAAATCGATTCTTAAACAGAAATAATGTTTGCCCTTGGACTCAGATTGGCTGTCAGCACTCTTGATATCCATTAGTATATCCATTAGTATGTCCATTAATATTAGTATATATGTTAGTATATCCATTATCCTTTAGACTGTGTCAGTCTGTGTTTATCTGTATCTGTCAATCCCAATCTCTGTCCATCAGAGTATGTACTGTAAGTATATTGTCACGTACCGGGTACAGCGGGGAACAGGAGGTGGATCCCCTATGCCAATGGGGCGATAGCACGGGTTGTATTGGAGGACCGGTTCTAATGTTGCTACTGGTTTTCACCAGAGCCCGCCGCAAGGCGGGATGGACTTGTAGCGGCGGTAGCAACCAGGTCGTGTCCTCCAATAGCAACTCGACCCCACTGACAGCTGAGACAGGCGCGGTACACAAGGATTAGGCAGAGGCAAGGTCAGACGTAGCAAAGGGTCAAGGCAGGTGGCAAAGGTACGTAGTCGGGGGCAACAGCAAAGGTCTGGATACACAGAAGGAGCAAAACACACTAACGCTTTCACTGGGCACTATGGCAACACAAGATCCGGCAAGGACAGGAAGGGGAAGTGGGTCTTTATTGGTTTTGGGGTGGACACTGTAATTGGGCCAGGCACCAATTGATTGTGCGCTGGCCCTTTAACTGGGGGAAGACTCGCGCGCGCGCGCGCCTGGGGAGCGGGGGCGTGCGCACGCCGGAAGACTGCAGGGGACAGGTGAGAGGAGCGGGATGCGATCCCCGGGCAGACCGAGGATCGCATCCCGGAAACGAAGCAGCGCCTGTGGTCAGGGGAGCCGACCGAGGCGCTGCAGGGAGAACGCCGTGAGCGCTCCGGGGTGGAGGAGGTACCCGGAGCGCTCGGCGTTACACAGTCTAGGATGTCCCAGCTTTACATGTTATTACAAGGCAGCACATTTAGCATGTGTTACTAAATACCATGCAAAACATGAAATTCCTCTATGGGTACTTCTTGAAGCAACGGATTGTGACCCGCTATCAATATCCAACATTCTTTGGATACCTCCTAGGGACCGTGGAAAATTACGTAATCCTATCATGAAACACTATCTTTCAATCTGGTAAAACTTGTAACCAACTACAATCATTACATAACCCTCTCCTTTCATTCTATAAAAATCCAGCATTTTACCCTGCATGGGTCTCACCTAAATCCTTTAGAGAATGGGTATCACTTGATCTTTTGAATATGCACAAATTTGTAGATTCCTCATCCCTTCTTCCTCTTCCTACTCTTTGTAAATCCTACGGATTACCTAGCTCAGAATTATTTAGGTATCTTCAAATAAAAAAAAATTTTTTACACCTTTTCTAAATTCTGACACCCCCCTTAATAGGCTAACTAGCTTTGAAACCATCTATAGGGATAATCCCCATTCTAAGGGAATAATATAAACTATATACTCCCATTTACTCATTCAACCCAATGCAGAAAAACCCTTATATGTACAGACATGGGAGAGAGACTTGGAACGAACAATTGACAATAACGATTGGAATCGAATCTGGTCGATAACGAAAGCAGCCTCTCCCAATGTATTGACACTAGAGGCTAATTACAAAGTATTAACCAGGTGGTACCTTGTGCCAACCAGGATTGCAAAATACACACAACATTTTTCTGCACAATGTTTCCGGGGTTGTTCAGATTTGGGCACTTATTTCCACATTTGGTGGGAATGCCCTATAGCACAAGCCTATTGGAAAGAAATATTTTGTATCGCATCCAAATTGTTTAAAATAATAATCCCTCTTGATCCAGCAAGGGCACTTCTCAATCTAAAATCAGAATTGTTAACATACTCACAATTCAACTTGTTGGTTCATCTTTTTACAGCGGCCAAACAAACATTGGCAGAAGCATGGAAATCCCCAGCTTTGGTGATTAAGGAAGCAGTGAACAGAATGCACAATACAATGACACATGCTAAAATGACTGCCCTTGAAACAAATATGTTGCCCAAGTTTGAAAAAATATGGTATCCCTGGATAGATAATTTCTTGTCCCCTGAATTTGATAAGCAAGTGCTTTTGCCATGGTAGTTGAATGAGAGAATATATCTTTGAATGCCTTTTTTTTTTTTTAGAAGAGGTGGTGGCCCTCGACCGAATCCCGCAGACTTCTTTACATCTCTCCTTCTTTCTGGTCCCTTCTTCCCCCTTTCCTTTCTTCTTTTTCCTTTCTTTCTCTCTACCTATACTGATGTTACTTTATGCAAACTTATATACAAATTGGTTATACTTTATACTTATTGAAATACTTGGGTGAGCATCACCTTATTTGTGTATTCATTATTTTATTTACTTGTCTAATTTCTAAACATTTAATAAAATCTTTTAACAAGAGAAATAATGGATGTGAAATCTAGTGTAAAATAATTAATATACCGTATGTATCGGCGTATAACACACATCCCAAGTTTTGGAGGGCATTTTAAGGAAAAAAAGTTTTAGGAGGGAAGTTTAGGGGGAAAAAAAACAACATACATTTAAGAGTCATTTGCAGCTTGCCCAGCGCCATTTGCAGCCTTGCCCAGCATCATTTGCAGATTGCCCAGCATCATTTGCAGATTGCCCAGCGTCATTTGCAGATTGCCCAGTGTCATTTGCAGATTGCCCAGCGTCGTTTGCAGCTTGCCCAGTGTCATTTGCAACTTGCCCACATTTAAATTTCCCACCGCCGAGACAGACCGCGCGAGCGCCGCCGAAAAAGACAGCGAGTGCCGCCGAAAAAGACCGAGCGAGCGCCGACGGAAAAGACCGAGCACCGTCGGAAAAGACCGAGCCGACTGTTCGGCTCCGCTCACAGTCCCGCCTCCCTGCTGTTTCGGAAGCGAGCGCAGGGAGGCGGGACTGCGAGCGGAGCCGAGCAGTGGGCTTGGTCTTTTTCTTTGGCTATTGGTCTTTTTCGGCGGCGCTCATTTTTTTTTTGACGACGCTCGCTATTTTTCGGCGTTGCTTGATTTTTTTGGGGGATCAGCGTATAACACGCACCACGACTTTCCCACGATTCTAAGGGGGAAAAAGTGCGTGTTATACGCCGATAAATACGGTACATGAAAATCGCTATAGATTTGTGAGATGAACTAGGTTCTATGGATGGTGGGGAGGAGGAGGGGAAGGGGTAAAGGTTTGGACATATGTGTTGCAATATGTAAAGAAAAATTCACTGGGAAAAATGTTGTAATGTTTTTATATGACGTTTTGTATATGGGTAAAAAAACTCAATAAAGAATATATAAATAAAAAAAAAAAAAAAAGGATGAAGGCAGCAAATGTTGTACATGCTGGGTATAGTGCATTTCTCTCTGGAAATTAGTAAAATGGGTCGTTCCAGACAGAATAGCCGCGTACTTTGATTAAAAGGTTGATTGGAGAGCAGAAAACGTACAGTGCCTAGAAAAAGTATTCATACCCCTTGAAATTTTCCACATTTTGTTATGTTACAACTAAATGTAAATGTATTTTATTGGGATTTTGTGTGATAGCCCAAAGTGGCACATAATTGTGAAGTGGAAGGAAAATGTCTCTGGGAGCATAAGAGGACACAGAGCCACACAATGAGATTGGAGGAGAAGCGGTTTAACCTTAACCATTAAAGACCAGCCACCGCAGTTATACTGCAGCAGGTTGGCTCTTCTTGGCAAATCCCCATCATGGTACGTCGGCCCCTTTAACCACTTCCCACCCAAGGTACATCCAGGGACGTCCTTGACTTTGCGGGGGTATATCTGAATGATACCTGCAGCTACAGACATCATTCAGATTTCATCTTTTAGTGCCAGTGATTCTGTGCACCATAAGAATGTAAGAATGATCATAGCGGCTGTTTTGTTGATTGATCGTTTTTACGGGCAGCGAGAGGGGATGTTATGACGTCACGCCCGGCCTCTGCATTCAAACGAATGGCGGCGCCTTGGCTGGGAAGCCGAGATCGTTAATTATTTTTTTTTTATTTCAGGCTTCCCAGCCTAGAGGTGAGATATGGGGTCTTATTGACCCCATATCTCACTTTAAAGAGGACCGATCATGCCATATTCCTATTACAAAGGATGTTTACATTCCTTGTAATAGGAACAAAAGTGATCAAATTTATTTATTTTTTTTAAAGTGTCAAACTAAAAAAATAAAATTAATAATAACATTTTTTTTTTTTTTTAAAGTGCCCCTGTCCCCGTGTGCTCTCACGCAGAAGCGAACGCATACGTAAAACCCGCCCACATATGAAAACGGTGTTCATACCACACATGTGAGGTATTGCCGCGAACGTTAGAGCAAGAGCAATAATTCTAGCCCAACACCTCCTCTAACTCATAACATGTAACCAGTAAAAAAATTTAAAGCGTCGCCAATGATGATTTTTACGTACTGAAGTTTGGTGCCATTCCACGAGCGTGTGCAATTTTGAAGTGTGACATGTTAGGTATCTATTTACTCGGCGTAACTTCATCTTTCAAACTTTGCAAAAAAATTGGGCTAACTTTAATGTTTTTTTTTTTTTTTAAAGCATGAAAAAAAAGTGTTTGAAAAATTGCTGTGCAAATACCATGCAATATAAAACGACCGCCATTGTATTCTCTAGGGTCTTTGCTAAAAAAACATATATACTGTTTGGGGATTCTATGTAATTTTCTAGCAAAAAAATGATGAATTTTACATTTAGGAGAGAAATGTCAGAATTGGCCTGTATGGGAAGTGATTAAGATCACTTGGTGGGCGCCCGCGCCGATGCGCGTGTCCGGCGACTGCGATGTCCACCGGACACCCGTGATTGCACCTGAGAGAGACAGAATGGGGATCTGTCAATGTAAACAGACAGATCCCCATTCTTTCAGAGGAGGATTGACAGACCGTCTGTTCCTAGTGATTAGGAACAGCGATCTGTCTCCTCCTCTAGGCACTACATTGCCCCCACAGTTAGAAACAACTCTCTAGGGAACACTTAACCCCTTGATCGCCCCCCAGTGTTAACCTATTCCCTGCCAGTGACATTTATACAGTAATCAATGGCTATGTTTAGCTCTGATCGCTGTATAAATGTCAATGGTCCCAAAAAAGTGCCCGATCTGTCCGCCGCAATGTCACAGTCCCACTAAAAATCACTGATCACCGCCATTAATAGTAAAAAAATATATAGTTAAAAAAACGGTATGATAAAAATGCCATAAATCCATCCCCCATTTTGTAGACCCTATAACTTTTGTGCAAACCAATCAATATTAGATATTTTTGTATAGTATAGTAAAAATTTTTAAATATATATATTTTTTTTTTTCAAAATTGTCGGTCTTTTTGAAAGATCAGAGGTGATCAAATACCACCAAAAGAAAGCTCTATTTGTGGGAGAAAAAAAAAGGACATCAATTTTGTCAGTTAAAGAGATGCAGTGCTGTATCGCAAACAATGGCCTGGTCATTAAGGGGGCAAATCCTTCCGGTAAATGGTTACGCTGCACAGGGATAGTTTCACTGTTAGGGCGACAAGGATGTGGAACTCTCTTCCACAATTGGTGGAGTCAGCAGGGAATAACAGGGTTTTTATAACAGCTTACCTGTAAAATACTTTTCTTGGAGTACATCACGGGACACAGAGCCACAGTAATTACTGTACGGGTTATATAGGCACCTTTAGGTGATGGACACTGGCACACCCTAGACAGGAAGTTTAGCTCCCTATATAACCACCCTCCCCCTACTGTGAGTATCTCAGTTTTGTAGAAAAGCAATAGAAGTGTAATCAGAAAGAGGGGATGTACTCCAAGAAAAGGATTTTACAGGTAGGCTGTTATAAAAATCCTATTTTCTTTATCGTACATCACAGGACACAGAGCCACGGTAAATACTGTATGGGATGTCCCAGAGCAATCCTATTTGAGGGGAGGGAGACACAAACAAAAGTAGGGTGCAATCAGACCTGAGGACCTATACTGCTGCCTGCAGCACACTGCGCCCAAAGGCGATATCCTCATGTCTCACCTGATAGAATCTGGTGAATGTATGGACTGAAGACCAAGTTGCAGACTTGCAGGTTTGAGCCATAGAGGTTTGGTGATGCACTGCCCACGAAGCACTAACAGCCCTGGTGGAGTGCGCTTTGATTTGAAAAGGTGGAACTCTCCTCTTCAAACCATAAGCTTGAATAATTACTTGCCGAATCCACTTAGCAATAGTAGATTTCAACTCTGCCTGTCCTTTCCTAGGACCTTCAGGCAACACAAACAAAACATCTGTTTTCCAAATCTGAGCAGTCGTCTCCAAATAGATTTTGACTGCTCTCACTACATCCAGAGAATGTAGTGATTTTCTTCCGTAGAACAGGGTTCTGGAAAAAATTAAGGTAGAACAATATCCTGGTTTAGATGAAAACCTGAAACCACCTTCGGCAAAAAGCTAGGATGAGGATGCAATACTACTCTATCCTTGTGAATGATTACATTTGGCTCTTTACAAGAAAGAGCAGCCACTTCTGATACCCTTCTTGCAGAAGATATGGCCACCAGAAAAACTAGCTTCCTTGTCAAAAGGACCAAGGAAATATGTTGTATTGGCTCAAAAGGCTTTTTCTGTAATGCCAACAGAACTAAATTCAAGTGCCAAGGGTTCAGGGGTGACCTAACGGGTGGATTAAGCTGCGTTACCCTCTGTATAAAACTACGGACCAAAGAATGCGAAGCAAGTGGTCGTTGAAACAATACCAATAAGGCCTAGACCTGGCTTCTGAAAGCTTCATCTTTAACCCCATTTTCAGAAAGGCAAGGATTCTACCTATAACATATTTTCTAGGATGCCAACCCCTGGATTCACACAAGGAAACATGTTCTTTCCAGACTCTATAATGACCCTGGAAGCTGGCTTCCTTGTATTAATCAATGTAGATATCACTAAGCCTGAAAGCTCACAATTCTTTAGAATGTGGGTTTCAATAGCCAAACCATTAAATTTTGCGTTTGTAAGGTAGGAAAGAACACTGGTCCCTGCGATAGCAGGTCTGGAACGTGGTGGTAGGGTCCATGGGGCCCCTACCACCACACCATGTGATCTCTGCATACCAAGATCTACTGGGCCACGCTGGGGCCACAAGCACTACTGACTTCCTTTCCTGCTTGATCCTACGAAGAATTTGGGGTAGCAGCAGAATAGGAGGGAATGCATAAATCAGTGAGAACTGATCCCATGGGGTCATCAACGCATATGTTTCGTATGTGAGCGGATCCCTTGTTCTTGATACAAAGTTGTCGACTTTGTTGTTGAACCTGGACGCAAAACAGATATATGTCTGGGATCCCCCATCTTTGGCATATAGCCAGGAAGATGGGGTGAAGAGACCATTCCCTTGGCACATGCTTTTCTGCCCAGGTTAGGATATGGTTTACCTCTCCCTGGTCTGCATGACTTGGTGCCACCTTGGTGATTGATATAAGCCACTGCTGTGGCATTTTTGGATTGAATCCTGACAGGACAATTCCACAACCTGAATGTTCATGCCTTTAGGGCTAGGTACGCTGCCCGATCAAGGTCCTTTCGGGTTCTGGACCATTTCTCTTGGACAGTCGCCTCTTCCAGGACTGCTTCCCAACCCAAAAGGCTGGCATCTGTTGTCACCACCTTCTAGGTAAGAAGGATTTCCCCTTCCGGAGATTTTCGGATATCCTCCAGCAACTAAGGCTCTGGCGCACTTCTGGGGACAAACGCATCGGAAAATCATCTAGTGCCTGAACCTTCTTGTTCCAGGCAGACAGGATACTGTTTTGCAGCAGTCTCAAATGAAATTGAGCATAGATAGGGAACCGCTTCGAATGAAGCCACCATCTTTCCCAACAACCTTTCTTCACTCTGACCACCTGAACCAGCTCCTTTATGCTGCTGATCTTTGCCTGGGGTAAAAACACCCTCTTCTGGGCTGTATCTATGATTAGACCCAAGTACTCCAGTCTTCTTACTGGCTTTAAGGAAGATTTCTCTCGGTTGAGGACCCAACCTAGGTATTCCAGGTAGTTGACTGTGGTGACCCTGTTTTGGTCTAAGCGGGCTACCGACCAGACATGGGATGTCTAAAAGAAAAGCCCTCCTTCCAAAATCTTACCTGAGGCTTGAGACTGGAGGAAGAGTGCAGCTTGTACTGACATAGCGAGACTGACAAGCATGGAACAGGTACGTGCTCTTGACAGCCCCCAGTGGTGACTTTAGGCATGACAACATTTACTTAAAGGAGAAACCCCATAAGAATTAGAAAAATTCCTTAGAAATCTCCACTTGCCTTATCCAGCTGCAGGGTCCTGTGGTAAACCAGACAGACCCAATCTTCACCACTCACGGTGGGCTCCGTTTAAAAAAAAAACCTTCAAGGACCAGGCCCCCTTTTTATCGGGGGTTCCACACCCTTGGACCCGTAAAGCACTCCACCAGGAAATATGGCTGAAAAAACCAAGCACTGGATCCCGGGGTCCAGCTCTCTAAAAAGAGAAGCGTCACAGGCAAAACCTTGTTTCTTCCGACACAAGGCCCAGGTACCATTAAATTCGGCCTGAAAAAGACACTTAGAATGGATCCGGTTGCATACAGTGGCGGAATTATAGGGGTCGCTGCGATCGCCATGGCAACCGGGCCCCTTGCTGCAGGGGGCCCTCAGGGCCCCCCTGTACCCTTCACTAGGAGCGGCGTCTGAGAGGAGCTCCCCGATCGCCGATTCCAAACTGTAATCGGCGCTGTGCAGGGAGCTCCTCACATTAGGCTAAAGTGAAAGCACAGTGTGTGCTGTGCTCTTTGTCTCCCCTACAGTGCAGTACTCGGCAGGAAGAGACTGTCGTTTTTTTTTTGCCGTTTTTTTTGTTTTGTTTTTATATAAGACTATCTATCTACTGTATGTGTGTGTGTGTCTGTGCATGCATGTATTTGTGTGCAATGCATGATGCATGTATGTCTGTGTGTGTGCATGATGCATGTGTGTGTGTGTGTGTGTGTGTGTGCATGATGCATGTGTGTGTGCATGATGCATGTGTGTGTGCAGGATGCATGCATGTGTGCAGGATGCATGCATGTGTGTGTGTGCATGATGCATTTGTGTGTGTGCATGATGCATGCATGTGTGTGTGCGCATGATGCATGTATGTGTGTGTGCATGTATGTGTGCGTGCATGATGCATAAGTGTGTGTGCGCATGATGCATGTGTGTGTGTGTGTGCGTGCATGATGCATGTGTGTGTGCAGGATGCATGTGTGTGTGCGTGTGTGCATGATGCATGTGTGTGTGTGCATGATGCATGTGTGTGTGCATGATGCGTGTGTGTGCGCATGCACGTGTGTGTGTGCATATATGTGAGTGGATGTATGTATTATGTATGTGAATGTGCATGTGTTTATCAGTGGCGGTGCGTCCAAAAGGGCGCACAGGTGCCACCCCCTCTCTCCAGCCACTCCCTCTATGAGAAATGGATAGATTCATGCATAGCATGATTCTATCCATGGCCCCTGCTGCCACCCCCATATTTAGGTGTCCGGTCCCTTTTGGGGCGCTGGGCGCCTGAATTACAGTGGCAGGGGGTGTTTTTGAAGCACCTGATTAGAACCATAGGCTCTAATAGGCTTCATAATAGGTGAACTGCGAGCGCCATGCTTGACGCTCACAGTCCACCCAGGTGTGTTAGAAAAGCAAAATAATAACACTGAACCGCATCTCCACCAATCAGGTGTGCGGGTCTGTTACCCGTCACCTGATTGGCTGAAACGATAGGTGCAGCTATTGGACACCTATCAGGAGGCGAGGACAGGAGATGAGGATGGCAGGAGACGCAAGGAGGACCCCACTCGTGGCCGTCACCCGCTGCCCCACCAAGACAGGCTAAGTGCCGGGCAGACAGCGAGCAGGGGGGGGGATTCACAGTGGCAGCATTTGATGGCACACTGCCAGCATTTAATGGGCACAGTGGCAGCATTTTTTTGGCACAGTGGTGGCATTTGATGGCACAGTGGCAGAGCTTGATGGGCACAGTGGCAGCATTTGATGGGCACAGTGGCAGCATTTGATGGGCACAGTGGCAGCATTTGATGGGCACAGTGGCGGCATTTGATAGCACAGTGGCGGCATTTGGTGGCACAGTGGCGGCATTTGATATGCACTTTATATGCAGCCACCCACTTGTGACAGGGCCCTGGTGTTCTGCCATCGGGCTCGGAGAAAAGAGCTTTGTCCGGACGTCGGGGGGGGGGGGGGGGTGGTTTCTTGCATCGGGGCCCCGGAGCTCAGTATAGCACATCTTTACTCGTGACCAACGCCTAAGACAATGGCGAAAAAACTGAGGTACTCCCAGTAAGGGGAGGGGTTATATAGGGAGCTATACTTCCTGTCTAGGGTGTGCCAGTGTCAATCACCTAAAGGTGCCTATATAACCCATACAGTAATTACTGTGGCTCTGTGTCCCGTGATGGATGTATGATAAAGAAATTTATATTTTTAAAAAGACTCTTGGACGTGCATCTTAAAGAACACAACTGTGATGGGGGTGTAGGTGGAACAGACACACACACAGAGTAGAAGCACCCACAAAGCTTTTATTGAACGGTAAAGATGTTGGCACGCAGCCAGGTAGCAGGAATTACAGACAGGCAAAAGCAAGGGGCAGATGCACAGCGGGGTTAACAGAGTTCCGACAGGTAAAGGGTAATCCGCACTAGGCCGGACAAACAGGAGGGATAACAGAGTTCTGGCAGGTAGGAATAGTCCGTACACAGGGCACACAGCAGGGTTGGTAGAGTTCTGGAAGACAAAGGGTAATCCGTACACAGTTCTGGGCACACAATGGCAGAGTTCTGATAAGCAAAGAGTCACTTTACTCACAACACTGGCAGCCACAGGGTTAATCCGCTCACAGGATGGAGTGAGCAGGGTTGGCAGGCACAGGGTTAATCCGCTCACAGGATGGAGTGTGCAGGGTTGGCAGGCACAGGGTTAATCCGCTCACAGGATGGCACACAGCATGGTTGGTAGGCACAGGGTTAATCTGCTCACAGAATGGAGTCTGCAGGGCTGACAGGCTTGGTAGCTTGGATGGGGAGGCAAGTGGGGTGGTCGGGAGTCTCTGGCCGTAGCCCAGGACCAAGGCAGTGAAGAGAGGGAGAGAGCAGGAGCTGGGATGGGGTCTTTGATCTCCGCAGCCCTGCTCCGGTATTTATCTCCAGAGCTGGGGCGTGTGCTGGTGTCTAGGCAACCCTCAGTCTGGCATCGGGTTGCCATGGTAACAAGCCCCGCCCCTTCATTCCGGGCCCACACAGGGAGCGCGGCCCTTGTACCCCCAGCGTTCACGGAGCGCGGGACTGCGCTGTGCCCACGGAGACGGGGGGATGCGCGCATCGACAGGCCGGTAGCCTGCATGTGGCGAATCCAGCAGGTGCGGTGGGGAGGCAGACCTCCTGGCGCCTAGCCGTGAAGAGGATGCTGACAAAGCAGGGGGCAGGTCCCTGGCACCCAGCACTGATTTCTACGTGTGGGCACTGGGTAAGGCAATGGGTTAAGTGGCCAGTGGGGAATCCCATGCAGGAAAATGAGGGGCACAGCCATGGGCGTCCACAGAACTTTTTTCAGGGGGGGGGCATCATTTTAGGGTCACCCATGCACCGCCCCTTTTCGACAATGTCATTATCACATTATCATGGTCAGAGTCTGCAGATGTAGTACAGTCCCTAGGATAAGTAATGGATATTGGCCAACAGGCCCTTTTACCAGACCCAGCAAAATGACAGCAGTGATTCCTCCAGCTGGATGATCGCTCACTCTGGGTTCCCCGGGGGCGACTCTGGTCAGTAGTGTAGCATGACTGTACCCTGGTAGTGGCTCAGTCTTTCTCTCTCTGGTGGCGCTGGGCAGCGTGGCTCTCTCTCTCTCTGGTGGCACTGGGCAGTGTGGCTCTCTTTCTGGTGGCACTGGGCAGCGTGGCTCTCTCTCTGGCTTCCACCCAGCACACTCCTCGCTCTTTGTCCTGTTTCACTCTCTCTCTCAGATTTTTTCCAGGCTGCAGTCTCTTGAGCGAGCTGTAGCCTCCTCGCTGTGAAAAAAGGGGACCACCAATCTTTGGGACTACATGTCCCATGATGCTCTCCTCTCCTAGTGTCCTTTGATTGGCCCTCAGCTATGGCCAATAGGAAAGGAACGGAGTGGGCAGGAAGCTGGGCAGAGAATCTGGTGAGAGCCGCCATCTCTTCTCCCTGACAGCCGAGTTTTCTGCTGGACTGGGCAGGGAAAAGAGCCTGAAGTTAGACTACACTGATGGGGGGGCTTGACAGCACCTTGATGGTGTCACCCCACTGGCAGATGGCACCCATACCCCAATAGCAATGCAACTGTACTGAATTTAAGATCCGATCCCTGATTCCAGGGGGGGGCACTTGACCCCCCTGGCCCCTATCTGCGGATGCCCATGGGCACAGCTCTGTCGGTGCAGGAAACAAGAAGGGGGGAGGGGGGGCAGAGACCGTGATAGCCCCTCCCCCTTTTAGTTTACAATTGCCGGCAAGAGGACCTCGGCAGGTCTCCTAGAAGGTTGTGGAAAGTATGCTCACCTACTGGGGGTCTTGCTGTCGGGATAACCCGTCGGCATTTTGCTGTTGGCTCCCACGCCGATATTGAATGGTAAAGTTGTAAGGTTGGATAGCTAGGCTCCAACTTAGGAGGCGCCCATTATCCCCAGACACACTATTGAGCCATGTGAGCGGGTTGTAATCAGTAAGGATTGTGAATTCTCGGCCATACAGATAGGGTTGAAGTTTCTTTAAGGCCCAGACAATGGCCAGACACTCTCTTTCGTATGCCACCTCCCTGTCCAGAAGCTTTCAGCTGATGAAGGCGATAGGGTGCTCTTCTCCTGCATCGTTCACTTGACTAAGGATGGCTCCCAGTCCATAGGTGGAGGCATCTGTTTGTACCACAAAACATTGGTTGTAGTCAGGAGCAGCCAGAATGGGGTTACTTGCAAGGGCAGATTTGAGCTTGTGGAAGGCGGAGTCACAGGTTGGTGTCCAGTTCATCATCCTAGGGCTGCTCTTCTGGGTGAGGTCGGTCAGAGGTTTCGCTAGCATGCTAAAATAGGGGACAAATTTGCGATAATAACTTGCTGTGCCAAGAAAATACATTATTTGTTTTTTGGTCTGGGGGTAGGCCAGTCATGAATGGCTTGAACTTTTGCGGGTTCGGGTTACATTCTCCCCCCCCCTACTCTGGGACCTAAGTACTGCACCTCAGCAATTCCCAGCTGCCATATGTCTGGTCTTATGGTCAGCCCTGCCCTGGAAATGCGGTTCAAAATGGTCCTTACATGCAGCAAGTGCTCCTCCCATGTGTCACTAAAGATGACTATAGCCCCATACACACGCTCGGATTATCCAAGGACCAGGTCCGTCGGATCATGTCCGTCATACTTTGTCCGATGTTGGTTTTGCGTACACATGGTCGGACAAAGTTGTTGGAAAATCCGATCATTCTGAACGTGGTGACGTTTGTTGCCTACTACGTAGAGGCTAGTAGCCAATAGCTTTGGTCTTGTAATGTGATCTGAGCATGCGTAGCACTTTGTCCGTCGGACAACGGTACACACGATCGGATTTGGTGTGATCGGACCGTGTTGTCGGAAAATCTATCCAGCAGGAGATAGGACTTTGTCCGTCGGACAATCCGACGTACACTGTCCGATGGTGCATACACACGGTCGGATTTTTCAACAACATTGTCCGATCGGACAGAATCCATGCGAAAATCCTACCGTGTGTATGGGGCTTATGTCAACTAAGTAGGCAGAAGAAAATCCCTGGGATTCCTCTAACAATTGGTCCACGACTCGCTGAAAGGTGGCAGGTGCCTTTTTCATCCCAAAGGGCATCACCAGGAATTCAAAGAGTCCGAAAGGGGTAATGAAGGCAGAGCATCTATGCCACCTATGCCTTACTGAGGTCCAGGGTGCTGACTTATTGGGCCCGGCCTGTCGATCCTGTAGCTCAACTATGCATGGCAGGGGGTAGGCGTCGCTAACAGTGTAGACATTAAGTCGTCTGTAGTCTATGCAAAACCGGGTGCTCCCATCCTTTTTAGGCACTAGCACCACTGGGGAAGCCCAAGGGCTGCGGGAGGGCCAGATGATCCCCAGCTGGAGCATCTCAGTGAGTTATGCTTGTATGGCTGCCTTTACGGACTTGGGGACTCAGTAGGGGGCCTGTTGTATTTGTTTTTGTCCCTGGGTCTCTATGTGGTGAAGGGCCAGATCAGTTCGCCATGGGGCTGCCGAGAATGCAATGGACTTGTTGCTTCTCAGTGAACTCTCGTCTGAGGGAACTACGGTCATACCGGGTCTTCTGTCGTATTTGGGCTGCTTTGAGGTGACTGGGCCATGCCAGCAAGTCGGGATAGCTGCTCTCGCAGCTCCAGCACATAGGATACAACTGGGGTGCCTGTGTCATCAACCTCCCCTTCCCAATGTTCCTGCAGTGAGGTTAAAGGGCGTCTGTACAGGAGTTCAAAGGGGGAAAAGCCTGTGGAATCTTGCGGCACCTCCTGGTATGCCAACAGAAGATGGGAAAGAAGGTTTTTACCAGTCCGCCTCACTGTCTACAAAGGCTTTCAGCATGACTTTAACCACTTCAGCCCCGGAAGGATTTACCCCCTTCCTGACCAGAGCGTTTTTTTGGGATTCAGCACTGTGTCGCTTTAACTGACAATTGCGCAGTTGTGCGACGTGGCTCCCAAACTAAATTTACGTCTTTTTTTTCCCACAAATAGAGCTTTCTTTTGGTGGTATTTGATCACCTCTGTGGTTTTTATTTTTTGCGCTATAAACAAAAACAATTTTGAAAAAATTTTTACTTTTTGCTATAAAAAATATAAAAATAAAAAAAATATTTTTTTCCCTCAGTTTAGGCCGATGTATTCTTCTACTATTTTTGGTAAAGAAAAAAATCACAATAAGCGTTTATTGATTGGTTTGCGCAAAAGTTATAGTGTCTACAAAACAGGGGATAGTTTTATGGCATTTTTATTAATATTATTTTTTTACTAGTAATGGCGGCGATCAGTGATTTTTATGATGACAGCGACATTATGGCAGACACATCGGGCATTTTGACACATTTTTGGGACCATTGGCATTAATACAGCGATCGATGCTATAAAATTGCATTGATTACTGTAAAAATGTCACTGGCAGTGAAGGGGTTAACCACTAGGGGGCGGGGAGGGGTTAAGTGTGTCCTGGGGACTTGTTTCTAACTGTCTGGGGGCGTGGCTGTGTGTGATACCACACTGATCACTGCTCCTGAGCAGACGATCAGTGTGCTGTCACTAGGCAGAACGAGGAGATGCTGTTTACATCGGCATCTCCCTGTTCTTTAGCTCCGTGACGCGATCGCGAGTATCCCCGTGGGCACGGTCACGGAGCTCGCGGCAGGCTGGCGCATGCGTGCACGGCGGGAAATTCAAAGTAACGTATGGGTACGTTACTTTGCCCAGCCGTGCCATTCTGCCAATGTATATGTGCTGACAGCGGTTGGCAAGTGGTTAAGGGTCCCGTTAAAGCATTCACAAAGGCCATTGGTCTGGGGGTGGTCCGGATGGCCCTTACCCCACATGTGCGCCACAGAGATTGGCACTGGGTGCCCTGATCAGTCAGGATCTCACTTAGGAATCCCACGTGGGAAAATACGGTGCTACCTTGGGTGCTGAAATGCTGGACAGGGTTACCACCTCTGGGTAACGTGTTGCATAGTCGACTATAGTTAGGATGTATCCTTTGCCTGACTTACTGGGCCGAGCCAGAGGGCCAATGATGTCCACCACCACCATCTGAAAGGGTTCCTTGATGATGTGCAGGGGGCAGAGCGGGGCCCTAGGGTGGTCCCCAGGCCGCCCCTTTCTTTGACAAATGTCACAGATCCGACAGAAGGTAGCAATGGACTGGGAAATGCCTGGCCAGTAGAATGCTTGAGTTAGTCTTTTCTCTGTTCTCCTTTTCCCCATGTGTCTAGCTAAGGGAATGTCGTGGGCAATTTGGAGCATCTGGAACCGAAACAGCTTGGGGAACTATCAGCTGTTTGGTAGCAGTCCAGGGCTGGTTGGGTGGCTAGGATCCGTAAGACGATAAAGTAGCCCTTGCTCCCAGAGGATTCGTTCCCTGCCCTCTAATTGTCCAGCATCTGCTCGGGCCCGAAATTTGCTCAATGTGGGGTCAGTCTAGTTCTTGTCTAAATTTTTTCCCTTTTTCCCTGTCCCAGGTCAGGGTGGTATTCGGGTCAGTGTTGGTAGCACTCACTGGATCCAGGGCAGGAGGGGTTTCCAGTTGGACTTCCTTGGCCAGCAGACCTCGGCAGGCTTGGTTACTTGTCACAGCCCCAATGTAATGGAACCGCAGCTCTTCTAAATCGTTTCCAAGCAGGACGTCTGCAGGGAGCCTGCTCATAACTCAAATCTGGCAGCGCTTTTCCCCAAAGCCATAGTCGAGACAAACCGAGGCTCTGGGAATGTGCTTTCTGGCTCCACCCGCCAGTTCAATAGAGAATTTGGGCCCTGGTTCGATGGCATCCGGCTTTACCACGCAGGGGTCAGCGAGGGTAAGAAAGATCCCGTAGTTTGTTGCCCATCGATCAGGACCATTTGCAGGTGGCGCTGCATCTGCTTAGGGTAGAGTGGAATAAGTGGATGGACACTGTAGACTCTGCAGGGTGTTGTCAGGTACTCACAGAGGCCAAGTTGCTGAGAACAGCTCCCCTTGCAACTAGGTGTACAGTGCCCCTGAAGGTAGAACAGTGGGCACTGGGCACGGAGGGACACGGGTTGCCAGCAGGTGGATAGAAGGACTCTGGAGGCTTGAGACACCCGTGCAGGAGGAACCTCGCCCGTGTTAGTGCAATACTGTGTGAAGGAGCGCGCCATGCTGAGTTACTATGCGCGAGAGGACTATCTCTTTCGTGCACCCATGTGCGCACACCCGCTACCACGCGCACCCGTATGCGCCGATGCGCCAATCTACCCCAGAGGCGCACAGGGAAGCACCGATGCTGCTGCCTGATCGTTCCCTGACAGTGCCCCCCCCCCCCCCAAGGGGCAGCCTCCGGATGCCCAATCTGGCTGATGGACCTGGATGTCTTCGGTGGAAGTCCCGTATGTTATGGGCATGTATGTTGCGGGAAGGCTCCCAAGAGTTGTCTTCGGGGGGGGTACCCCTTCCATTTTACCAGGTATTGGATCAAGTTACCTCTCTTCCTAACATCCACGATTGCCTCTACCTTGAATTCTTCTTCTCCCTCGATTTCCACTGGAGGAGGTGGTGGCAATTCTCTACCGACGAAAGGGTTTGAGGTCACAGGTTTCAGTAGGGCTGCGTGGAACACTGGATGAATCCTATAGGTGCTGGGTAAGGCAAGTTCAAAGGCTACTGGGTTAATTATCCTTTTAATCTCAAACGGACCAATGAATTTGGGACCGAGTTCCCGGGATGGGTAAGGCAGTTTTAGGTTAATAGTGGATACCCATACCTTTTCCCCGATCTTGAAATTTGGGCAGTCCTTCCTCCCTTGGTTATAATATTCTTCGTAGTCTTTCTGGGCCTTTTTCATGGTCTCCTGGATTTGAGAGAAGTTATCTTGAATTGATTTCACTCATTATTGAACCGCAGGGACGGAAACTTCAGGCACGGAATCTGGTAGGAAGGAAGGGTGAAAACCGTAGTTAGCCCAAAAAGGTGATTGGTTGGTGGCGAAGTCTATGGAGTTGTTGTAAGCGAATTCTGCATAAGGGAGGAGAGAGTACCAGTTGTCTTGAGAGTGAGAGCAGAAGCAGCAGAGATACTGTTCTAGCGTCTGGTTGGTACGCTCAGTTTGGCCGTTGCTCTGTGGGTGGTAAGCTACTTGACTTTCAAGGCTTTACAGAGATCTTTCCAGAATTTTGAAGTAAATTGAATTCCCCTATCGGACGCGATGTTGGCAGGGACGCCATGTAATCTTACCACCTCTTTTATAAAGGTGTTTGCCGTGGCGGCGGCAGAGGGAGTACCCACCATGGGGAGAAAGTGTGCCATCTTGGAGAGGCGGTCCACGATTACTAGAATGGTCGTGAATTTGTCTGAAAGTGGCAGGTCAACGATGAAATCCATCGAGATTTCCCTCCAGGGACGTTCAGGGATGGACAAGGATCTCAAGAGTCCCCAGGCCTTAATGTTTGACCCCTTGTTGCGCTGGCAGATGACACAAGACTGGACATAATTTTTGCAGTCCCGCCTCCATCCTGACCACCAGAAAGAACGGTTAACTAGCTCGTCAGTCTTTTGGATTCCAAAATGTCCCGACATTTTATGGTCATGGAAGACCTGTAGAACCTGGAGTCTCACTGAGGGGGGAATGAACACTTTACCGTTTGCCCATAGTAGGCCATCCTTTCTCTCCAGAGATGGTACCCCCCTTTTGTGGAATTGGTTAGTGGCTTGCTTGATGGTGGTTTTCAGGTCCGGTTGGATAAGTTGCAGAAAATTGTGTGAACATAGGATAGTTGCGGGTTCAGGTGGACCGTTGGTTTCGGGGAACATCCGGGAGAGTGCGTCCGCATTTCCATTTTTTGAACCAGGACGGAAGGTTATGTGGAAATTTAACCTGGAGAAAAAGAGGGCACAGTGTGCTTGTCGGGGGTCTGAGGCGTTTGGCATCTCGCAGGTATTCCAGGTTTCGGTGGTCTGTGAAGATCATAATGGGTTGGGACGCACCTTCTAGTAAGTATCTCTCCATTCTTCTAGAGCAAACTTTATGACAAGAAGTTCCCTATCACCGACATCATAATTCCTCTCTGGAGGACTGAGTCTTCGTGAGGCAAAGGCGACTGGATGAAGAAGGGCCTTGGGACCACTTCTTTGAGACAGAATGGCTCCAATTGCAGACTCGGAGGCGTCTACCTCTAACACATAAGGGATACTGGGATCCAGGTGTTGAAGCATGGGAGCTGAGATGAAGAGCCTTTTTAATTCCTCGAAGGCCTCCTGGCTTTGCTGGGAACATTGAAATCTTGTTTGCTGACGGGTTAACTGGGTGATGGGGGAGATTGTGGTGGAGAACCCCTTAATGAATCTGCGATAAAAATTGGCAAAGCCAACGAATCGCTGCACTGCTTTTTTATCTGAGGGGGCCGGCCATTCCTGGATAGCGCTGACCTTCTGTGGGTCCATTGAAATCCCTCCAGTGGAAATGATGAACCCGAGGAACTGGATGGTATCCTTCTCATATTCACATTTCTCCCCTTTTAGATAGAGTCCGTGTTGCCTGAGAATGAGGAGGACCTTCTTGACATGGGTGCGGTGAAGTTCTAGTGTGTTGGAAAAAATCAAGATAAACAATAATAAAGTTGTCTAGATACTCACGGAAGATGTCATTGACCAGGTGTTGGAATGTGGCCGGAGCATTGCAGAGCCCAAAGGGCATTACCAAGTACTCGAAATGTCCGAATCTGGATCTGAAGGCTCATCCCCGTCACGGATTCGGACTAAATTGTATGCTTTCCGAAGATCTAGTTTGAATACTCGTGCCGTTCTTAAACGTTGGAATAATTCAGGGATGAGTGGAAGCGGGTACCTATTCTTAATGGTGATTTTATTGAGCTCCCTGTAGTCCACACAGGGTCTAAGGGAACCATCCTTCTTTTCAACGAAAAAGATGCCTGCGCCGGCTGGAGAGGAAGATGGTCGAATGAATTTCTTTTCCAGGTTTTCGTCTATATAGGAACGTAGTGCCTCCAATTCAGTCTCTGACAGAGGGAAAATCCGACCGAATGGAATCTCGGAACCAGGCAATAAGTCAATTGGGCAATCGTAAGGCCGATGGGGCGGCAGACAGTCGGCCTTCTTTTTGTCAAAAATATCCAGGAAATCTTGATAGGCTGGAGGGACATGTTGAAGGTTCTCGGAGATAGTCTGAATAGTTAGGCAGGAGGTGGCCTCCTTGGAGGCTTTCAGGAAACAGTGCTGTATGCAGTAGGCAGAGGAAAAGCACACCTTCTTCTTGTCCCAGCTGATCTGTGGGTTGTGAGCTTGCAGCCAGGGGAACCAGAGGATGATCGGGAACATGGGGGAGTAAATAATGTCAAAGCGAAGAAGTTTGCGGTGCCCGGAGTCTGTAGAGGTAGGAATAGGTTCAGTCTCTTAAGTCACTGGGCCGAAATGGTGCAGAGCCATCAGCTAGATGGATTTAAAGATGATGCTTCTTGGTACGGAGTGGAATGCGCAGATGTTGAGCTAGCGTTATGTCCATAGGACAAGGTGAGACTGGGTGGAACCCGCAATCTGAGAGTTTCCGGTAACGTGAGGGTGGCACTTACGGGGCACTTACTGGACACTTGCGTAAGAAGTGGCCCGCTTCCCCACAATACAGGCAAAGATTGGCTTGACGCAGACAGAGTTTCTCTTCGGGGGTGAGTGGAGCCCGGACTAGCCCCAGCTGCATGGGTTCACCGTCTGGAGAAGGAGTGGAGACTGGAACAGGTGCGGGTACACGAGGTACCCGGGGTAACATCCATGTAGGTCTGGATGACTGGAAGCGCTCAGAACGGCGCTCCCGCAGACGTTGGTCGATCTTAGTGACCAACTGAACCGACTCTTCCAAGAACGCTGGCGTGTCTACTCGGGCTAATTCATCCTTTAAAGTCTCTGAAAGGCCCAGACAAAACTGATATTTAAGAGCAGCCTCATTCCAGGTAGTGTCGCTGGACCATTTCCGGAATTCCACAATGTAGTCCTCTACCGGTCTCTTCCCCCTGGGTTAGGGAATGCAAGATGGCTTCAGCTGTGGTGGTGCGTTGAGGGTCATCATACAACTGTGACATAGCTCCAAAAAAGGTTTCTACTGAGTCCAGTAAGGGGCTCTTCTGCTCCAAGAGGCTATGTGCCCACGACTGAGGTTCATCAGATAACAGTGCAATGACAAATCCCACTTTCACTGAGTCCGAGTGGAAGGTCCTGGGTTGAAGGGCCAGATGCAGGAGACATGCATTCTTGAAAGCCCTGAACTTCTTCCTGTTACCAGAAAAGCGTTCAGGTGGAGGGACCCTGGGCTCAAGAAGGGTCATGAGAACTAAGGGTGTAGAAGTGCCTTGGACCGGTAGAGAAAAAGGGCTGCTGGCTGCAGAGGACGAGGCATCTGGTGGACCAGGAAAGGCAGTCAGGTGCTGTAGGCGACCCTCAATCTGGAAGTAGCCATCTTGGAGGCGCTGAACCGCTTGGGAGAGGGCTGCCACCTGCTGGCAGAAGGCTTCAAGGGGAGAGCCCGTTCTGTCGGCCTCTGACATGGCTGGTGTATACTGTCAGGTACTCACAGAGGCCAAGTTGCTGAGAACAGCTCCCCTTGCAACTAGGTGCACAGTGCCCCTGAAGGTGGAACAGTGGGCACTGGGCACAGAGGGGCACGGGTTGCCAGCAGGTGGATAGAAGGACTCTGGAGACTTGAGACACCCGTGCAGGAGGAACCTTAGTACTTGGAGAAGAGGAAGCCCGACTGAGCTCTAGCACAACAGGAGGCTGGGGATCCAACACAGGTGAGGTTCCAATGGGACAGAGTCTGTGGAAGCAAGCCGTAGTCAAACACAGGAAATCAGGAGAAGCAAGCATCAAGTACAGGGATTAGGCTGAGACAAGTCCAGGTGGAGGCCGAGGGTCAAACACAGTAATGATCAAGAGGGGGATATCCAGGAGGCAAGCCGAGGTCAATCACAGGAGAAGTTCAAGAGAGGTCAGGTACAGTCCGGGTCACAACAGGTAGGTACAGGAAGCAAGATCAGGCACTGAAAATACAGGAGCTGAAGAGATACACCAGCAATGAGACAGAGCACACTGTCTGCTTTTATAGGCCTGTCAGGGTCACATGGTGCACCTAGTCGTGCGCGCAGCCGTGCGCATAGCCGCGCGCCCGTGTTAGTGCAATACTGTGTGAAGGAGCGCGCCGTGCTGAGTTACTATGCGCGAGAGGATCTCTTTCGCGCACCTGTGTGTGCACACCCGCTACATCGCGCACCCGTATGCGCCGCTGGGCCACTCTACCCCGCAGGTGCACAGGGAAGCACCGAAGCTGCTGCCTGATCGTTCCCTGACAGGTGTACTGGTAGTCGTGGATGTCACCCAGTCACTGGGGGGTGTGGAAAGCGGCTCCTCCTCCAGTGGCAGTTCAACATGGTTGACCAGCCGAGTGGGGCGGCGGTTCCTGGGGCAGCTGGCCTGGAGGTGCCCAGTCTGGTTACACCCATAGCACCGATGCTCCAGGAGTGGCCCAGATGGTCGGGCCCGGTAGGGAGGTGGTGGAGAGGGTCCCAGGGCTGGGAGACCATGTCGCCGGAAAAGGGGGCTTATGGAGGGGTCGGGCAGTATTCTGTGGCTTAGGTGGTTCAGCCACCCATTTTTTCCAATGTGGCTTGATGGTGAGGACCTCATCCGCCAGGGCAGCAGCCCGCTGGAGCGTGGCAGGGTTCCTTTCTTTCACCCACCCTCGCACTTCGGCGGGACATTTGTTATAGAATTGCTCCTTCAGAAAGGCCCAAATAACGTGTTCATGGGTTAGGGCCTGTTGTCCCTCCAGCCAGCACAGGCAGGCCTGGGATATCTTGTGTGCATACATTTTGAAGGATGGCTCAGAGTGACAAGAAAGGTCCCGGAATTGGATCCCGTTGGGTTTCTGGGGTTACAGCGTAGTGTTCTAGCACAGTCTGTCTGCCCCTATGGTAGTCCCGATTCCATTGGGTGTCCATTGTCCGGTATGCGGCAGCTGCACCCCCTTCCAGCAGGCCGACCAGGTGACGCACCCAGTCTGCACAGGGCACATCCAGTAGTTGACATAGATGTTCAAAGTCCTGGAAAAATACTTCCACATCCCCTGTAGCTTCACAAAAGGGCTTAAAGTCCTTACGAGTCACCCTTGGTGGGTCAGGTTCAAGAGCTCTTGGGCTGCAGAGAGAATCTTATCCTCTAAGGCCTACCAGGGTTCCCTCTCATGAGCTCTCCAGATAGCCTCTCGCCTGTCCTCTATGGTGGCTTCGGAACCCAGGATGGACATCTCCTCCTCATACCAGGTATAAGCAAAAGGAAGGTGGGACTTTAAATGAGGCTATTGATTTGTGGGGGTGACATAATTGACATATTGGGTCTGACAATACATAACACTGATGCACATAGTAGAAAAGGTTTAGTATGTATACACACACACACACATACATGGTGTTGACCTCATAAATACATTACATATACATATCAAAGGGGCGGCATATAAAATTGACAAAAGATTTAATATGGATAAAAGGAATTATTGCAAATTCATATGTGTACACGCCATCTAAATGGCACTATGCAGTGTAATTAATGGTAAGAAAGACAGTATACTCATTTGGTTGTAGATATTGAGTCTAAGTAGGTTACCATCAGTAGGGATAAGAATGCAACCTATGAACCCGACGCGTTTCGTGGATAATACCACTCTTCAGGGGCAGATGCATGTAACTCTATAAAAGACAACAAAACATGAGTAGACCAGTATGATCAAACGTTTTACTCCTCAACGGGGAGGATGTGTACAAGAGAAAAGGGAGAGAGTTACTCATCCCTTTGAGTACTTGCATCATGATAAGTCTGGAAAATGGGGGACAAGGAATCAGAGGCTGTCCCAATTGTCTGTACCAGGAGCTGTGGAAGGAGCCCACAGGAAAGGGACCGGGTGCACAAAACATCATCCCCAAGGAAAATGAAAGGCAGAAATCCAGATAGTGGTATGAGTGGGCTTCATGTCTAAAAATATATACATATATAGGGTATACTATAAATACTCTAAATTGTGGGTAGTCGCTAGAGCCCAATGCCAAAGTGCAGGTGGACAAGTGAATGTGAAAAGAAGAAGTGTGTGAAGAGAGAAAAAATAAAAAAGGGAGAAAAAAAGAAAGAAAGAAGGAAAAGAAAAAGGGAGAGGAAGAAAGAGAGAAAAAGAAAAAATGTGAGAAAAGAAGACCTTGAGACAGGTATAGATGACAAAAAACAAAAGTGAGCATATGTGAGCATAAACAGGAAAAGAAAAACCATGTAATTTCCTGTTCCTGTTTCCCAGATATAAAAAAGTACAGTGCCATGTAGTGTGCAGTGTGCACAGAGAGGACTGGCTAGCACAGAGTGAGGATGTTAAATACACTCAGCACCCACCCACAGGCTCCTCCCAACATCACACAGGTGCATCAAAAGAGGAAGAGAGGCGTCTACGCCCGAGCAGCAGCCGCTGCCCATGGAGGCTGGAGACGCCCTCCTCCATATGTTGACACCAGATAGAAAAATTCAGACACACCAGTGCCAGGAAGCCCTATGGGGACATTGTGCTCATGGAAGGTTTGCCATAGAAATTCATGTCAATGGTGCCGTCATGGCCTAGGTGTATGGACCTCGTATTTTGGTACATTAATTTACCAAAATACAGGGTCCATACACCCAGGCCATGACAGCACCATTGACATGAATTTCTATGGCACATCTTGCATGCGCACAATGTCACATTAGGGCTTCCTGGCACTGGTGTGTCTGAATTTACACCTTGCATCATACCAATTGTGTGGGTCTGGTTTATTGTGGAACCGGGATTTGTTGTGCTGTTCCTGTTTTTGTCCTTTGTCCGGGAGCTGCGATTTGGGGTGCTGGCGCCTTCCCCCTCCCCCCATTTGTGCATCAGGTGATGCAGGAGATTGGGTGGGCCTGTCTCTATCTAGCAAATCGGCATCACACTTCCACGCCATGCGCGTAATCAGACAGGTTAATGATGCTAAGGCTATCATCAGTATGAACAAAGGAGAGAAATACTCAGCGCAGTCATGCAATAAATAATAAAATAAAATAAAATATAACCCTAGAATGCCTGCTGACACTCAAGGTAAATTCAGGAACACCTCATATAGACTCAAAAAATTTAATAGTGCAGCGCAAAAAAGATAATCTAAGAAATAAATAAATATAAAATCGCATATAATCGCATAAAATGATCATGGAATGTCCCATAAAGAATCATTAAAATTGCAGAGATATTAAATATAGTTGCAAGAAATGATCACGGACTGTCCCAGAGATAATCATATATGTAGTCCAAAATATAAAGTGCAAGTGCATGAAGACTAAATGCAGCTTTAAGTGAAGTGATGACAAAATTGTCCAGTAAAATATTAGTGCTGGTGATCCCTTCACCGAATAAAGTAAGGGTGGCCTCTCACCTCCCTGCTTCGACCTACAATAGGTCACAAAGCAGTAAGTAGTGGGTTAAAACTCTGCTCTCTCACACCACCAGGAATTCATCTCCAGCAGGGGGAAGTTTCACAATACTCCAGCAGCAACCTCACCAAAATTCCAGCAGTAGCAGCATACATATGTAAAGTAAGAGGGGACAATCTAGTGCTCTCCGTTTTGAATATATTTAATATGCACAAATAACACACATAGGAAATACACTCACATTAATCGGCACTCTACCGCGAGTGCCAGCGCTGAATGTGTACAATAGAAAACTCCAAGATGGCCGCGGGTGACGTCACTCGCGCTCCCTGACCCTCGTACGCGTTACGTCCTGGGCAAGACTTCATCAGCGTGGGGCAGGGTCAGGTTTTTGTATCATCAGTATGCTCATCTTGTATCCTATGTCAATAAGCCTCCGTGGGTCCGCCTGCGGAAGATACCATAGGGGGATCCACCGATTGGTGTCCCTGCCCAGATGGGCCACCACGTGCATTACGTGCCCTGGCTGTGTGTTCAGTACCCACCACCATTGGAGTTTATGATTATTTACTGTCAGATGACGAGGCTACAATATTGAGGAAAGGCCTCAATTTTTGTCCAGCTTCAAATATAGACACATTTGAAGCCATAGAAGATTTACATCTTTTTGCCCGAAAATGTATTTTAAAATGTCTATTCACTAAACCTGTACAAGGTGATGAATCATCTGCACAAGAAAAGAAAGCGCTCAATGACCTGATCTCCCTACTGGAGGATCAGGAAAACCATGATCTGTTGGATAGAATAGACATTGAATCGCTACTGGCAGAACAAATTTCTCCCACCACCAGTGGCATTTCAGGCAAATCGATACTCAAAAAGAAATCAAATAAATTTCCAACTCCTAATTTGAATTCTAACTTAAAGGCCTTTCTCGCTATGACTACAAAGGGAAATTGAGACTCTTAAACTGAACCTGTCACCTGACAATATATCAGACAGGGAGATGAAAGCATTGGAAAAACTTACCAAACAATACCAATTGACAATTAAACCCTCAGATAAGGGGGGAATATCGTAATTATGAACAACTCCCAATATCAATCGATGTGTAAAAAAATCTTATCCAACAAGGAATGGTACTAACCTATATCCAAACTAACAATTGATAAACCTGGCTTAATCTTGGTCACTGTGGACATAGAGGCCTTATACAGCTCGATTCCACACATCAAGGGGATTGAGGTAATAAAACACTTTATCTCCCAATCACACAGAGATGACAAGCCATTACACCGGTTTATCTTGTCAGCTTTGGATTTTATTTTGCTACACAATGCATTTTCTTTTAATGGCTCCCACTTCCTCCAGATACAGGGGGTAGCGATGGGGACATGTTGTGCCTCATCGTACGCCAACCTGTAACTGGGGGAGTGGGAGAACTCTTTCCTATCTGATGAGAGGTCCAGTGCATTTACTGAGAAGATATCAGTCTGGTATAGATATATCGACTATATTTTTCTCATCTGGAATGGCTCAGTTGATATGCTCAGTGTCAGTGGTGGCTGGTGATCAAAATTTTTTGGGGGGGCGCAAACAAACAGCCTCACTGTGCCATCAAACGCTGCCACTGTGCCTATTAAACACTGCCACTGTGCCCATTAAACGCTGCCACTGTGCCCATTAAATGCGGCCACTGTGCCCATTAAACGCTGCCACTGTGCCCATCTAACGCTGCCACTGTGCCCATCTAACGCTGCCACTGTGCCCCAAGTGCTGCCATTGGGCCTCAAATGCTGCCACTGTGCCCATCTAACGCTGCCATTGTGCCTCAAATGCTGCCACTGTGCCCATTAAATGCTGCCACTGTGCCCCAAGTGCTGCCACTGTGCCTATCTAACGCTGCCACTGTGCCCCAAATGCTGTCACTGTGCCCATTAAATGCTGCCAATGTGCCCTCTGCCCGCCATCTACCGGCACTTACCTTGTCTCGGTGTGCAGCTGGTGACGGCGTCAGGCGGCAAGCAGTGTCTCCTCATCGATCCGACATCTTCTCCCGCGCTCCTCCTGTCTTCTGCAACGATTGGACGCGCCTGTGACTTCAGCCAATCAGGTGACCGGTAACACAGACCCGGCAACCTGATTGGCTGAGAGGCGGGTCTGTGTTAGGGAAGCAATGTATTCGCTTCTCTAACACAATACTGTGTAAACAGCGAACGCTCAGCATTGCGCCCGCTGTTTACACTTATGGAAGCCTATTAGAGCCCACCGCTCTAATCAGGTCCCCTATTAGAGCTTACAGCTCTAATAGGGCGCTTCCAAAAACACCCCCCCGCTGTAATTCAGATGCCCGGCACCCGACAAGGGGCCGGACACCTGAATAGGGGGCGGCAGCGGTGACAATAGATAGATTCATGCAATGCATGAATCTATCTATTGGTGATAGAGCGGTGCAGGAGAGAGGGGGCGGCGCTCCTGCGCCCTCTATGCACGCACCGCCACTGCTCAGTGTATTGCGTCAATGGGTCGTAATGACTTCAATTTTTAGGACGTCACCATTCAAAAAAAAACACATGGTCACCTTTCGAGTGTATTGTACCGCAAAGAGACAGCGGTAATACAATCTTACACGCCACTAGCTTTCATCCTGCCTCACTTATTAAGTCTATTCCTTATACACAATACTTGCGGATTCGCCGGAATTGCTCTGAAGATAGCAAATTTCCAAAGAGTTCCAAATAGAAGCAAATAAATTACAAACCAGACTTTGACAATGGGGATATTCCCTCACAGGCCTGAAAAAGGCCTACTAAAGAGCCAAATAAAAATCTCGACATGACTTGCTATTTGACACCTCTAAAAGGGGACGAAATTCAATGAGAGAAGATTCACAAATAAGAGTTATTACTACATTTAACAAACAACATAAATGTTTTAAAAGAATCTTAGAAAGACATTGGCATATTCTCCGTATTGACCCTATACTAAACCAATTTATACCCCCTGATCACGTACAAACGTACACAATCACTGAAGGACAGATTTGTTACCAGTGAGTACACTGGGGAATTCAGGCGTGACCCCTGTAAGAGACGGGGCACATTTAGATGTGGGGGATGCTCTTACTGCCGAATCATTAACATCGGGACTGACTACCTACTACCTAACGGCCTCAAGCATAAACCTTCCCATTATGCCAACTGTCACACACCTGGGGTAGTTTATCTGCTAACTTGCCCCTGCGGGTGTTTTTACGTTGGAAAACCAAGCTAGAGTTACACAAAAAAATGTACAGACATATACATAGTATGCGCACATGCAACCCAGATCTCCCACTGGGCAGACACACTCAGGATGTGCATCAGGGGCATTTTACCCATATAATTTTTTTTATATTGGACCGTGTTCATCTCATCAATAGAGGGGGTGACTGGGACAAAACCCTTTTACAGAGAGAAACAAGGTAGATAGTGGCCCTACGAGCCACCTTACCACCAGGTCTCAATGACTGTATCAGTTATCGCCCGTTCCTGGAAGGATTTTCATCTGGTGTTTGGGACGGAATGGGGTAGATATTATAAGACCATATTTTTGGCTAGTATTGCAGATAAGTACTTGAATCATATTGCAATTCTGGTTCGGTAGTATAATAGGATTTATCTCTGTTTATGGGTAGTCTGCTTTGTTTACTCTACATACCATCAAGTATAATTCCCCCTTTTTCTGACGTAATTCCCTGCCTTTAACTACTGTGAGGGGTTAGCTCAGCAGCGGGTGTGTGTGACCCCCCTGGATGGGTTCACCACACAAAATCAGGCACTGCAGACAGCGTTGTAGGTGAAAAAAAAACAAAGGTGTGGTTTATTTATACTATATGCAAGGAAAAATATATCAGCAAAACAAAAAGAAACATGAAAAGAAATCCTGGTCAGCTTGACCGCTTACTACACACGTAGATTCCCTATCTAACAACTAGGTGCAGCCTTGTGCTGCCCCAGCCCTATCTCCCTGTTTTTAGAAGTTTGCCACACAGGCGTTAACTCACCGCACAGAACAGATGCCACACTCCCCAGTCTACACAAACACAGAACTGGTTCCAGGATGGAGCATCTCCCTAAGCATGCTGTTTTTTTTTTTTGTAGAGGTCTTAATGATCCCACTTACTTCAGCTGGGCTCATTAACTCTTCCCCTGTAGGACACCCAGCACTCCCTCTAGTGGTATAAGTCGGCATAAGCCTGAATCTAGGGCATACAGATTTTCCATCCTGGATGCAACCAGGTGATTTTACCTTTACCTGCCCTCTTGTTTCAACCTTGGGGTTGGAACACAAGCAGTCAGGCACTCATGTATCCGAGACAAAGCATTCACATTACCCATTTTAATGCCAGGGCGATGCTTAACTGTAAAGTTGAATTCCTGTAGGGCCAGGAACCACCTATTTACCCTTTTATTGGTCTCCTTGTTTTGAGCCATCCACTTTAAAGGAACGTGATCAGTCACCAGGTCAAAGTGCCTACCTAGAAGATAGTACCGAAGGGAGTCTAGAGCCCACTTCACCGCTAAACATTCCTTCTCAATCATGGCGTAATTTACCTCATGGGACTTCAACTTCCTGCTGAGGTAAATGACAGGGTGCTCTTCCCCATTCCAGACCTGGGACAACACTGCTCCCAACCCAACGTCTGATGCATCAGTTTGTACAACAAAATCCTTAGAGAAGTCTGGTGAGTACAACACTGGCTGGCTACATAAGGCTGTTTTTAAGAACTGGAATGCTGCTTCAGCCTCTGGGGACCATTTAACCATGACAGACACTTTCCCTTTTGTCAGGTTGGTTAGGGGCACAGCCTGGGAAGCAAAATGGGGAATGAATCGCAGATAATAGCCAGCGATTCCCAAAAAGGCTCGTACCTGCTTCTTGCTGTTGGGACGTGGCCAGCTCTGTATGGCCTCAACTTTATTGACTTGAGGTTTTATTACTCCCCTCCCAATAGTGTACCCCAGATATTTGGCCTCCTCCTGTCCAATGGTACAACTTTTTTGGATTGGCCGTAAACCCAGCTTCCCCGATAGAGTCTAAGACTGCTTGCACTTTTGGCAGATGTGAGACCCAATCTGTGCTATGGATAATCACATCATCCAGGTAAGCTGCAGCATACTTTTGGTGGGGCCTCAGAATCTTGTCCATTTTCCACTGGAATGTTGCCGGTGCATTCTGTAACCCAAACGGCATTCTCTTATATTGAAACGCCCCATCTGGGGTTACAAATGCAGTTTTCTTCTTGGCCGACTCGGCCAGGGGAATTTGCCAATACCCTTTGGTGAGATCGAGAGTTGTCATATATCGGGCTGTTCCCAACCGGTCTATCAACTCATCTATACGCGGCATGGGGTAGGTGTCAAATTTTGTAACTTTATTCAGTTGTCGAAAATCATTACAAAACCGCCAGCTCCCATCAGGTTTGGGCACTAGTGCAATAGGACTGGACCAGTCACTCTGGGACTCCTCTATAACACCCAATTCCAGCATCCTTTGAACCTCCTCGCGTATTGCCTCCCGTCGGGCCTCTGGTAATTCTATAAGGTTTTAGTTTTACCCTTTCTCCTGGCGGGGTGATAATGTCATGCTCTACGCCAGATGTTTGTCCCGGCAGCTCAGAAAAAATCTCTTTGTTGCGAAGTACAAACTCTTTAACCCCCTGTTGTTGGGGTTTCGATAAGGTGACTGCGATTCCAACCTCAGGAACTAAGCAATCAGACTGGGCCCGTGAAAAAGTCTCTGTGACTAGGGATTCCCTATCCCTCCAGGCTTTCAGCAGATTTACGTGATATACCTGTTCCGGCTTTCGCCTTCCTGGCTGTCGACCCTGTAGTTCACCTCACTCACTTTTTCAATTATTTTGTATGGACCTTGCCATTTGGCTAGGAATTTGCTTTCAACCGTAGGGACTAGCCCCAATACCTTATCCCCGGGGAAAAGTACGGGTCTTGGCCCCATGGTTGTACACTCTCTGCTGTGCTAACTGCGCTTGAGCCAAATGTTCCTTTACGATTGGCATTACCTGTGCAATTCTATCTTGCATCAGGGTGACATGCTCAGTCACACTCCTGTGGGGAGAAGTCTAATTTTCCCATGTTTCCTTGGCGATATCCAGCAGCCCTCTTGGGTGTCTCCCATAGAGTAACTCAAAGGGTGAAAAACCCATAGAGGATTGGGGTGCCTTCCTAATGGCAAACATCAAATAGGGTATTAGACAGTCCCAATTCTTTCCATTTCTATCAACCACCTTCTTTAACATTTGTTTTAGGGTTTTGTTGAATCTTTCAACCAACCCATCTGTTTGGGGGTGATACACAGATGTACGTAATTGTGTCACTTTGAACAACTTGCATAGTTCTTTCATAACCCTGGACATAAAGGGTGCACCTTGGTCCGTAAGCAGTTCCTTACAAATACCCACGCGGCTAAAAACAAGAGATAGCTCTTTGGCTATGGTTTTGTCCGAGGTATTTTGAAGAGAAATCACTTCTGGATAACGGGTGGCATAGTCCAATATAACCAAAATGTACTGGTGCCCCCTAGCGGACTTCATTATCGGACCTACCAAATCCATTGCGATCCTCTCAAAAGGGACCTCAATGATAGGAAGAGGTACCAGCGGGTTACGGAAATGTGGCATAGGTGCCGACTTCTGACACACAGGGCAGGAGGAACAATAATTTTCTGTTTCCTTCATGACCCCAGGCCAATAGAATCTCTGCAATACTCTCTCTCTGGTTTTCTCTGTCCCCAGATGACCTCCAAGAATGTGCCCATGGGCCAATTCTAACACCAAGTTCCTGTAAGGTTTGGGCACCACAAGTTGCTCAATGGTTTCTTCTGCCCTTTGAGCCACTCGATACAGCAGGTCCCTTTCCACAATGAAGTACAGGTAAGTGCAAGTCTTATCTGGGTTCACTAACTTGCCATCTATTTTCACATTTTTCATGCCTTTATTAGGGTGGGGTCTTTTAACTGTTCTCTGTCAAAATTTTCCCTGTGAACCTCAAGATCCGAAAACTCCATGTTTTCGTCTGAGGATGTTGGCTCCTCCCCAGTTTCCCAGAGTTTCTCCCGCCAATACCGACAAGGGAAAATCTGGAGAGTCCTCACCACTCTCAGAAAAATTCTGGTCATCCCTTCCCACAATGGCATCATGTGGTAAGTGAGACACTAACCCCACCTGATGAGAGAGGTTACCTTTGAGGGTCTCAAAAAACACTGAAGTCACAGGATACCACCACAGCCACCTTGTTATTCCCAGAGACCTCTGTAGTAACTAATTCAGCTTTTATCAATGTCACCAGGCTACCTGAATCCAGCAACACAACAACATTTCTGCCATTAACCCCTTCCCGCCGAGCGTACGCAGATATGCATACTCGGCTTGCGGGTGTTATACCGGGATGATGCCCGCAGCTGCAGGCATCATCCCATTACCGTTGTTTAGAGCCGGTGATCGGCTTTACAGATATAACAACCGATGCGGCTAAAAGCCGATCGGCTGTTATACCGGAGGAGCGGGAGGGGACGTCCCCCCCCTCGCGCCACTCTTACCGGGCCTCCCATTAGATCGGGAGGCCCGATCTAACATCCGCCGCTTCCGGTGGCTAGTAAGGGACTGGAGCGAAGCCGGAAACGGCTTGGTTCCAGTCTCCTTGATGTAAACACGGAAGCGACGTCACAACGTCACTTCCTGTTTACTCGCTGCCAATGGCGCCGAATTTAAAAAAGTACACAGTATTCAGATACACCGTTTTCGGTGATCTGAATACTTTGAAGTGCAAAGGAGGGATTTGGGGTCTTTTAGACCCCCGATCCCTCCATAAAGAGTACCATGTCACCACCTATTACTGTCACAAGGAATGTTTACATTCCTTGTGACAGCAATAAAAGTGATCATTTTTTTTTTTTAAAACACAAATGAATTATCTAAAAAAAAAAAAAAAATAAGAAAAAAAAAAATTCTAAAGCGCCCCCTTCCCCGCGAGCTCGCGCAGCAAAGAAAACGCATACGGAAGTCGCATATGTAAACGGTGTTCAAATCACACATGTGAGGTATCTTTGCGATCGTCAGAGTGAGAGCAATAATTCTAGCACTATACCTCCTCCGTAAGTCCGTAACCTGGTAACCGTAAAACATTTTTAAAGCGTCGCCTATGGAGATTTTTAGGTACCGTATTTTGTCGCCATTTCACACGTGCAATTATAAAGCGTGACATGTTTGTTATCTATTTACTCGGCATAATCATCTTTCACATTATACAAAAAAATTGGGCTAATTTTACTGTTTTGTTTTTTAAAAATTCATGAAAGTATCTTTTTCCCAAAAAGTTGCGCTTAAAACACCGCTGCACAAATACTGTGTGACATAAAATATTGCAACAATCGCCATTTTATTCTCTAGAGTCTCTGCTAAAAATATATATATAATGTTTGGGGGTTCTAAGTCATTTTATAGCAAAAAATACAGATTTTAACTTGTAAACACCAAATGTCAGAAATAGGCTTAGTCATGAAAGGGCTAATACACATTTTACATAAATGTTTCTCAGGTCCCCGAATGGCAGTGCATGCAACTGTCGCAAACAGCGACTGACGTCTCTCCCTTATAAAGTCACATTGAATAGGCTCATCCACAACTGGGCAGTTGGCTGCAATATGTCCCTCTTGCCGACAGCGGTAGCAAATAATCTTTTCCGCTGCCTCTTGCAGCCTGGGCTTCCTGGGCTGCTCCCGCCAGACATTAGGTAGAACTCCCACCCTCTCACTCTCTCCACCCTCACCCCTTGGAGTCATCTTACCCGCCACTGGGGATGGTCTGGTCTTAGGGTGGAAAGTCCGTGAGTCCCTGGAAAAGGCAGTCAGGTTCTCTGTAGCCAAGTACCTCTTAACCAGATCCACAAGCTTATCTGCAGTTTCTGGGTCTCCATGGTTTACCCACTTTTGGATGGCAGTAGGAAGAGCTCTCAAGAAACGATCCATAACAACACGTTCCACAATCTTTGGTGCGGTCAAAGTCTCTGGCTGCAGCCACTTCCTGCTCAGGTGAATGAGATCATACATTTGAGACCTGGGGGGTTTTCCAAGCCGGAAAGTTCAGTTATGCACATGCTGAGCCCGGATGGCCAGGGTGACACCCAGCCGTGCCAATATTTCTGTTTTTAGCACCACATAGTCTTTTGCTTGGTCAGGCTCTAGGTTGTAATAGCTTTCTGTGATTCCCCAGTTAACAGAGGGGCCACCAGTTCAGCCCACTGCTCCTTAGGCCACTTTTCCCTTTCAGCAGTCCTTTCAAATGTGGTCAAAAACACCTCCAGATCATGGCTCACACCAAAGCATGCAGTATTAGTGGAACCACTTGCCTCACTGGTCTGCGGACGTTGCTGCATTAATGTCTCCATTTGTTGCTGGAGACTCTGCTCTTGCTTCTGTAACAGGTCTATGAAGCGGGCCTCAGATTGCTGCTGGGCTTGTTGCTGAGCTTCCAAACTCTGCTGCAAAGTTGCATTTGTCTGCTGCTGGGTTCCGAGGCTCTGTTGTTGAGCTGCAAGGCTCTTTTGCAAACTTGCATTTGTCTGCTGCTGATTTGCATTTGCAAGAGCCAGCTGTCTCAGTATCTCCTCCATGCTGGTCTTAAAAAAATAAACTGCCCCTGCTTCTCCACCAACTGTAAGGGGTTAGCTCGGCAGCGGGTGTGTGTGACCCCCTGGATGGGTTCACCACACAAAATCAGGCACAGCAGACAGCGTAGTAGGTGAAAAAACAAAGGTGCTATTTATTTATACTATATGCAAGGAAAAATATAACAGCAAAACAAAAAGAAACATGAAATGAAATCCTGGTCAGCTTGACCGCTTACTACACGTAGATTCCCTATCTAACAACTAGGTGCAGCCTTGTGCTGCCCCAGCCCTATCTCTCTGTTTTTAGAAGTTTGCCACACAGGCGTTAACTCACCGCACAGAACAGAACAGATGCCACACTCCCCAGTCTACACAAACACAGAACTGGTTCCAGGATGGAGCATCTCCCTAAGCATGCCGTTTTTTTTTTTTGTAGAGGTCTTAATGAGCCTACTTCAGCTGGGCTTACTAATTCTTCCCTGTAGGACTCCCAGCACTCCCTCTAGTGGTATAAGTCGGCATAAAGCCTGAATCTAGGGCAGGGGTGCCCAACCTTTTGAAGAGCGAGGGCCATCGAAGCCACTTGGTAACCGGTCGCGGGCCAAAATAAGTGTAATGGGTGGAGGACAGGTCTGTATCTATGCTGCATATGCAGAACGGATATGGACACAGGTAAGCAGGGGTAAATGGACATAGAGGTGAATGGAGGGTCCGATTGGGTCCTAAGGCTGCTTTCACACTAATGCTCCACGTGCACCTGTGGCTTTCCTGCAGGTTAGCTGCACTTTGCCATAGACTTCTATTATATCCTGATAGTATAGTGCACTTTCTGAGGCTCAGTGCAGGTAACCCGCAGGTGCAGGATTAGTTTAACAGCAGCCTAGTAACCACTGAAGAACAGATATGCCCATATATACACTGATTTCAGTAACAAACACACCTTTAATAACAGTCTTCCATTAATTTTTCCCAGGCTGTTACTGTCCCAGGCAGAGTGCATTTGGTATCGATTGTGACAGGAGCTGGCGCTATACAGGAAGCATCAGCTTATGCGGATCTGCTCTTTCTCTACCGCTGGCTTCATTCACAACACTGATGCTCTGGGATGGTGGGTTGGCAACCTGCGATCTGGGCTTGTCAAACCACCATCCCAGAGCAGGAGGTCGCAGGCCACATCAGAGGGCTCCGCGGGCCACATGTGGCCCCCGGGCCACTGGTTGGGCACCCCTGATCTAGGGCATACATAGTTTCCATCCTGGATGCAACCAAGTGATATTACCTGCCTGCTGTCACACAACATACCCAACAAATTTGCACCAATGTCAGGTTGTAGTTACACACAATCAGCATCTAGGCTGTATACATGCCTGTTTTTGTTAAGGATTTCATATTTGACATGTGTTGTTTTACATATATATAAATAATCACATTTTATTTTTATTTTCCTCTAGGTGGCACTATAACTATGGGGACATACCTGTGCGCCTTACTAGCAGATTTTTTTACCTCTAGGCATTCTATAATAATATTCAGTGTCGGTGACTTAACATAGTATAGAAAAGTGTGCAATCCTTCCTCCCTCCTATATATGTTTCTAGCTTGGTGGCTGTTTTTTGTTTTTTATTTTTTGTTTGCGGCTTGTCTATTTCAGCCGCTGCCTCTGTGGGGATTTTCCATGCTTGGAGCGCACATCACCGCCTCCTCCTCTGAGGGAGGAAGTGGCTTGCGTTCCAGCTCCCTTTGGGATTGTGGCGCTGCTCGTGCGTGCGCCCTGCCATCATTTTACCACGCATGCGTGGGCACGGCAGTTCAGTGTGCATGCCAGGGGCGTAACTATAGGGGGTGCAGCAGTCGCAAGCGCAACCGGGCCCTGTGCTGCAAGGGGCCCATGTGGCCCCCCTCTACATATGGCCGGTGGCAGCATAGGCGGTTAGGCACCGGGCGCACGGGTGGCTGGAGGTGGGGGGTGACTAGCAGAGCTCCATGCTCGACTACTGCTCTGGATGCTCTTTATTTGTGCATTCCCCACACAACCTGTGTCCTCTGCCACTCCTCCGGGTTCCCCTCTCCTGCTCCATGCAGTGCTGCTCAGTCCGGTGTCTGTCCTCCCCAGCCAGAGTCCCGCCCCCTGAGTCCGGCTCACACTGCACTGCATGCTTCTCCCGGGCAAACAAACTTTAAGCACACAGATGCAGTGCAGCCCTATGAGAGCCGGCTCCCCAAAGGACACCGCAGGCTTGTCTGCCAGCACCCCCCCTCCTCCCCGTCATACACAGATGTTGACATGTCTTTCTGGGAGATATGTCCCCTAAGGACAGGGACTCCATCTCCCCTGGGGACAGGGCCCAGTTCTCCCTAAAGGACAGGGACCCCATTTCCCTTGGGGACAAGGACCCCATCTCCTCTGGGGACAGGGCCCACTTCTCCCCAGAGGACAGGCACCCCATTTCCCTTAGGGACAGGGACTCCTACTTACATGGGGACAGGGACACCATCTCCCCTAAAGACAAGGACCCAATCTCTCCTGGGGACAGGGCCCACTTCTCCCCAGAGGACAGGGACCCAATTTCTCTTTCCCTTCTTCCTCTTTGTCTCAAAGGTGTAACATCATAGGTCTGTTTAGACCTCTGTTATCTCACCAAAGTCCCCCAATGGGACTCCTAAAAAATTGTAAAAAATAATAAAAAACTGCTGATACCAGTGGTGGAACTACAGGGCTCACAAAAGTCGTACCTGTGACCGAGCCCTGGAGTTCCACCACCGGACTCGGAGGGAAGGGCCTCGGCTGGGGTTCAGGGGGGCCCTTCATGGTTTCTTGCACCGGGGCCCTGAAGGTTCTAGTTACACCACTGGTGCATGCATAGACGTCTGGTGCCATGATACAAATAGATCCCTGTTCTGGTAGTCTGACGAGCACTGCAGAGCAGGGAGACGCCATCCTCAGGGACCCACACACATCTGCATGGTGAGCAACTTCTTCCATCTCTCATGGGCAAGTTTGATAGCTTAAGGGCCGTCTGTTAATGGCTTTTTACTCTTGGTTACTCTTGGTTAATATATTATATTTTTGAATTGCTCTTTTGTCCCCTAACAGGGATGATACATACGTATAATTTTTGGAACCCCTGGTGTTACTGACTAGAAGATTTATTTAAAGCTCTGACCAGTTATTACTATTGGCTATTGGACACCGGTAATTAAATACATTTATTTATGCAATTTTATTCATATGTTCATAGATGGTTTTGCATTTTTATATATATACCATTACTCCTTGGTAAATGCTCCTTGGGGCCATGCGTGTTATGTCATAGGCACTGTTTGTTCTTTTGTAACATGCTTTGTGGATTTTTTTTTGGTTTTCTGTGCCTTCTTTTTTCATTGTTAGTCCTGTAAAGCTATCAGAATCCAGTCTCTGCTACCTAGCAGGTAGACATCTAACCTGGAATGTATTTTTTTCTATTTACCGCTTCTTGTTTGATGCCCACCTATGCCCCCTCTGGTACAGTTGCCTCACCTATTTTTTATTATTTTGCATGGTATGTATACCTCTTTGGATGTTCTGACTGTTGTGTGATGGCTAATATAGATGTTGCTCTCTACTCTTTACCATTATGACATGTCCTTTTTATCTTTCATAGTTAAAAACATATTGTGACTATACTTACTCCTATCCTATACTTATATATTCATACCTATATTTACTGGAGAGTATTATTATATTGTCATACTGTTCATGTAAATTGTTGTTTTGTGTTTTTTTCTTTTTTTTTGCATGTATATTTTTCTGTATAAACTATTTTGATGGTTTATAATCATCGATCATTTTTTTGATCGAATATTTTTATGTATATTCAATAAAATTTACTTTTTTGTACTATCCTAGTGTATGTTGCCTTTAAAGTCCCAATGAAGGGGGATCTCTCTTTTTCCTAAAGGAAATTCTTTGGAACATCTAGAGAATCCAGTGTTCCAGTGTGCCCAGGGTAGCATAGAGATGCAAGACATCATTGTTTCCAGGAGACCCCTGCATTGGGAAGCTGACAACTGCTTGGCCCATTCAAAGAAGGAGAAAAGTACTCACTTAAGCACGGAACTGGGCCTCCGTATTGATGACTAGCCAGGTCTGCTCCAACTGTCTTGACAACTTCTATCCAGCCAAACTTCTCCGGCTGGTCAAAAGAGTCATCTGGACTCTGAGCAAACAGTAGAATACCATCCAAGTAATGATCAATTTGAAGCATCCCCGTTTCCTCAGAGGGGGCTACACAGAGATTAGGAGTTCCATAAAGGTCATAAAGGTCATCGGTGAGGTGGAGAGCCCTGAAAGGAAGACACACAAACTGAAAATGTCCATCTCCCATCGAGACTCAGTTTCTTTAAATTCAACACTGTCTCTTGTGCAAAGAAGACCAGAGGAGAATAAAAGCCTGTAAATCTCTCTGAGGGACGGAATTCGAATCATTCCCCATTGCAGTTTGATAGCTTAAGGGCCGTCTGTTAATGGCTTTTTACTCTTGGTTAATATATTATATTTTTGAATTGCTCTTTTGTCCCCTAACAGGGATGATACATACGTATAATTTTTGGAACCCCTGGTGTTACTGACTAGAAGATTTATTTAAAGCTCTGACCAGTTATTACTATTGGCTATTGGACAACGGTAATTAAATACATTTATTTATGCAATTTTATTCATATGTTCATAGATGGTTTTGCATTTTTATATATATACCATTACTCCTTGGTAAATGCTCCTTGGGGCCATGCGTGTTATGTCATAGGCACTGTTTGTTCTTTTGTAACATGCTTTGTGGATTTTTTTTTGGTTTTCTGTGCCTTCTTTTTTCATTGTTAGTCCTGTAAAGCTACCAGAATCCAGTCTCTGCTACCTAGCAGGTAGACATCTAACCTGGAATGTATTTTTTTCTATTTACCGCTTCTTGTTTGATGCCCACCTATGCCCCCTCTGGTACAGTTGCCTCACCTATTTTTTATTATTTTGCATGGTATGTATACCTCTTTGGATGTTCTGACTGTTGTGTGATGGCTAATATAGATGTTGCTCTCTACTCTTTACCATTATGACATGTCCTTTTTATCTTTCATAGTTAAAAACATATTGTGACTATACTTACTCCTATCCTATACTTATATATTCATACCTATATTTACTGGAGAGTATTATTATATTGTCATACTGTTCATGTAAATTGTTGTTTTGTGTTTTTTTCTTTTTTTTTGCATGTATATTTTTCTGTATAAACTATTTTGATGGTTTATAATCATCGATCATTTTTTTGATCGAATATTTTTATGTATATTCAATAAAATTTACTTTTTTGTACTATCCTAGTGTATGTTGCCTTTAAAGTCCCAATGAAGGGGGATCTCTCTTTTTCCTAAAGGAAATTCTTTGGAACATCTAGAGAATCCAGTGTTCCAGTGTGCCCAGGGTAGCATAGAGATGCAAGACATCATTGTTTCCAGGAGACCCCTGCATTGGGAAGCTGACAACTGCTTGGCCCATTCAAAGAAGGAGAAAAGTACTCACTTAAGCACGGAACTGGGCCTCCGTATTGATGACTAGCCAGGTCTGCTCCAACTGTCTTGACAACTTCTATCCAGCCAAACTTCTCCGGCTGGTCAAAAGAGTCATCTGGACTCTGAGCAAACAGTAGAATACCATCCAAGTAATGATCAATTTGAAGCATCCCCGTTTCCTCAGAGGGGGCTACACAGAGATTAGGAGTTCCATAAAGGTCATAAAGGTCATCGGTGAGGTGGAGAGCCCTGAAAGGAAGACACACAAACTGAAAATGTCCATCTCCCATCGAGACTCAGTTTCTTTAAATTCAACACTGTCTCTTGTGCAAAGAAGACCAGAGGAGAATAAAAGCCTGTAAATCTCTCTGAGGGACGGAATTCGAATCATTCCCCATTGCAGTCTTATAATATTGATGTAATCAGAGAGGACATCCACCTCCTGAGCTGAATGTGCTATTCTGGTCAGGATGAAGAAAGGTTCTGGAGGGTGATGTCTGAAGCAACGAAAGTAACAGAGTTTTACCAAAGAAGGCACCCATGGGTCCCACAAAAATGGGCTTTACCCTCTGTGCTCACAATCAGCTGCCCTGGCCCTCACCACACTAGTTTGGGGGAGGAGGGGGGTCTCCTATCAACCAGATTCCTGTAGGGGGTGAAAGGATTGAAAAGGTCCTTGGCTGTGCATCCTTCAGAAAGGTGCCCTTGCACATCTTTCCATTCGCTCTTGAAGTTTTCAATTCTGGCAAGGACTTTAAATCATACGTTTTCAATGCTAAACTCACTTATTGATGCGATCCATACTAGTCTGTATCTAGCTGCACCAGAATCTCTGCAGCCTAAGCACATCCATATGGGTACAAAACTGCTGGTGAAGTTTAACCCATTCACGCCGACCATACCCAAATATGTGTCCCCACTGGATTGGGTTTTTTTCCATGGGGCCGCATATTTGCCTTTGTGCTGGGAGCGTGCTGCATGGCGCACTCCCAACACAGAAATTTGTGATTTCACGAAGAGCCCCGGGCCTTGTACTAACATTTGGAACCCAGATCTCCTGATTCCGTGTCACCTGATTGCTGTGATGTCCTCTGATTGATCAGTCACTGTGAAGCTCGCCCCAATGTTTTCTTTCTCTGTGAATAGAGGAGAGAGTGAATGGTCACTGGTCTCCCATTCCTGTTACTTACCCGGAAGCGATGTGTAAAACGCCACTTCTGATCTGCACTGCATTCGTTTCATTGGTGGACAAGTGAGACATCAAGAGTCTTTGCAACCCCCAATGTCTCATTAAAATTAAATTAAAAGACTTTTTGTCCCCCATGTGATGAAAAAAATATTAGTACATAAAAAATTAATAAATAAACAAGGGTGTAAAAAAATTAAAGGTACACCCAAGCACCTACCCCCCCCCCCCCATACCCATATATTTGCGCGTAGGAATGAAAATGCACCTCATGGGATACTACACATGGAAAAAATATTTGTGCTGTTACATACAACTGGCCCATTATTCACGATTAACAATAAACTGATGATTTGTAGGGGCTTTTAAAGCATCTCCTTTGGGAAATAGGGTACTGAAGTTTGTTGTTATTTCATGGACACCCGTCATTTTAAGGCTTGACTTGGGTATATATTTACTTGACGTAACCTCAATTTGTATATTACCAAAAAATTGGGTAATATGTTATGTGCCCTAAAATTATCTTTAGTGTATTTTTTACAGAAATTTTGTGTTTCATAAACCGTTATGTGACATAAAAAATTTGAACTACCCCTTTTTTATTCTCTAGGAATGAAATTATATACTGTTTGGGGGTTTTACACAATCTTCAAGCCTAAAAAAGATTTTTTTTTTTTTATTACAAACGTTTTTATTGAAAAGGCAATAGAAAAATACAGACATTTGACAGTCGGTATTGCATAGAACTTCCATCAAAATACAAGTATATACCTGTCAAAATAGTGACAACAAGAAAAATAAAGAACATACAGAAAAATAGAAAAAAAATAAAAAATAAACTGTGAAGCATCCGAGAAATGTGGCTGCAAACAATATAGCATATATGGGGAGCACAACCTTATATAAACCAGATTGTGGGATTAAGGGCATGCAGTAGCGTACCATGGTCCAGAGCAGTTTAATGACCCGACTAGAGGTCAAGATTATGGCAAAAGGGTTTGTCTATGAGATTTCCAGGGAGTCCATCTCTGGTCGAATAGGTGCACCTATTCGACCAGAGATGGACTCCCTGGAAATCTCATAGACAAACCCTTTTGCCATAATCTTGACCTCTAGTCGAAAAAAATCATCATTTTCAATCAATCATCAATCATATCATTCAGCGTATAAAGTATCCTTTCCATCAACATAACAGTATCTATCCTGTGAATGATGGAGGAGATAGGGACTGTGGGGGCCTTCCAGTGTAGGGCAATGGCCCACAGAGTGGCCAGGCAGACAGTGTGAATAAGGCATTCCTCAGAACGAAGCACGCCCGGGATAGATGCTCCAAGTAGGCTCATAGAGGGTGTAAGTTGTACAGGGGTCCCTGCAATTGCTGATGCTATAGTCATCACTGTGTTCCAAATGGTGGAGAGCCTAGGACAGTCCCAAAATATATGCATCAGGAAGTTGACATCCTCTGAAACAGAGTTCAGAGGTCCCAGGGAAGATGGAATGAAGTCTGGAGGGGGTATAATACCATCTGGTTAAAACTTTGTACGCTGTTTCTCTGACAGCCAGGAATTTAGAGGCTTTGCGCAAATTGGTCAGCATTGTGTCCCAGTCGTCCGAATCAAAAGTTTTGTTGCAATCAGCCTCCCATTTGTGTTTATATGGGATAGCCCCAGGAAATACTGCAGTTAGGGCTGATCTGTAGAGAATAGAAATAAGGCCCTTTCCTCTGGGGGAGTCACGGCAAAGCTGCTCAAATGTAGTAGAGGGGGATGATGGAGAGAGAGCAAAGTGGGAGATATAAAAGTGTCTAATCTGCATGTAGCGGAGGTGTCCTCTTAGTGGGATTTGTTTATGTGTACGAAGAAGATCAAATGAGGCAAACAAGTTCCCCATTTGTAAGTCAGCTAATGTGTCCATAGAGTTGGAGATCCCTAAAAAAGATTTTTAAACTTGTGTGCAAAAACTGCTCTTTGAGTGAAAGTGTTAAAGTGGTTCTAAAGGCTAGACATTTTTTTTTACCTTCAATACATTCCCTGCATTAAGTTAAAAAATGTCCTAGTATTTGTATCTTGGCGCACACTCCGCCCCTTTCCCAGCATGGTCTGTGGGGGCAGCCAGCACATTCCATGCAAGGAATGCAGGCTGATGCTTCTTTCCAGGTCCAGTCCAGCTCAGCAGCGCTTTTGGATTCCGGGACCTTCTCTTCTCCAGCCATGCTTTCTGCTGAAATCTCTGCTATGGAGAAGGGAGGACCAGCAGCAGTGGGGGGCAGGCTCAGGCACCAGCAGGGCCCAGGTAAATTACTGGGAAAGTTTCTTTTTACACCGTCTCTATACCTCCGGTGTATGGGGCTTGTATGTGCACAAGGAAGCAGGTTTATTTTCCTAGTGCACTTGGGTGTTTATTTCGTTTTGAGTAGCAATCTTTTTCAAACTGTACCCCTGTTTTCTTTTCTTCTGTTTAGTTGCAGGCAAAAAGCTCTGTCCAGCCGGTCAAGAATAGATGTCTTGCATGCCAGGGTGTCATGGTCCAAACCTCTCTGTGTATTTTTTATCGCAGATTTGGTTAAAAAGGAGTCCTCGGCTATATGCAGCAATCTCATTACCTCTTTAAAGAATGATCTTTACGCTACTTTTCAGTCTTTCCAGTCTAGCCTTGCGGGAAAAGGGTCCCTCTGAGACTCCCACTTATCTTTAATCCTCTGTTCCTTAGGTTGCCCTATTGGTGGAAGCTGAGGCTAAGGGGCCCACTACACTCTGTGGCAGACTCTGGGGAGGATGAGTAAGGGGATGATCCTGATGTGCCTTCTACATAAAAAATGCCGCTAGAGGATGCAGGGGGGCTTCTTAAAGCAGATCATGCTACCTTTAAGGAAAGAAGAAAAGAGCTGTCTTTGCATGACCGAATGTACTTAGGTCTGGATGATCCTAAGGACCATACGTTCCTGGTCCATTCTCTTATCTCGGATATGATTAAGAGAGAATGCCAGTAACCAGAAAAGGATCAATTCTTTTCGAAAACCCATAAAAGATTTCTCATCGAGGAAGTTCCAAAAATTTGTAGAGGCCTTCTCCCAGATCTTATATTTTAATAATTTTTATTGAAGTAACAAGATACCATAGTATAAAATACATCAATAAATAAATAAAACAATAGTGCAAACAGATGCTCAAGTCACTGCCATTACAGAGATATACGTTCTTCAAAATATCACTGTATACGGCAGGGTGAGGACGTGATGTGACGCACTCTCGTCGGGGAGGGATCTGAGCGGCCGCCGACGAGGGAGCGAGGGGAGGCCCGAGTCATGGCATGGCCGATTTGCGGTGCGAGAGGCTGCATCTCGGCCGTGAGTGAGCAGTGTGACTAGACCCGACCCCCTGCTAACCCCTGACTCTTTTCCCCGGCCCACTCGGTAAGCCGACCGCCGAAAATAGAAATCGCTATAGAGCGGCACATCGTTGGAGGATTGAGCTGACGGCTCCCCCCCCCCCCCCCCCCCCGCAGCCCCCTCTGCCCTCTGCATGGATTCGCTGAGTATAGGAGAGCTCAGAGGAGAGCAGTGAACCAGCGGAGCCCGCATATGACAGCCTAAGCCTTCTTAGCAGAAAAACAGCAGCACCAGTAAAGCAGACACAGAGAGTGTTGGAGACCCAGAGGTACTATTTTACAAGTTTGCTATAATAACTGCGAATCTTAACACTAGACTCAACTACAAGACGTTTATTCATCCTTATGTATATCTTAAGCCCCATACACACGGTCGGACTTTTTCATCAATTTGGTCCGATCGGACAAGGTTGTTGAAAAATCAGACCGTGTGTATGCACCATCGGACAGTGTTCGTCGGTTTGTCCGTCGGACAAAGTCTTATCTCCTGCTGGAAAGATTTCCCGTCAACCCGGTCCGATCACACCAAATCCGAGCGTGTGTACGCTTGTCCGACCGGACAAAGTGCTACGCATGCTCAGATCACATTACAAGACCAAAGCTATTGGCTACTAGCCTCTACGTAGTCCCGTCGTAGGCAACAAACGTCACCACGTTCAGAATGATCGGATTTTCCGACAACTTTGTCCGATCGTGTGTACGCAAAACCAACATCAGACAAAGTATGACGGACATGGTCCGACGGACCTGGTCCACGGATTGTCCGTGCGTGTGTATGGGGCTTAATGTATACCCAAATATATGCTAAAGGGAGTCTAGGATTTACATTAAGCTGAACAACAGGACTTTTATATTACACGATATGCTCAGAACAAAACGTCAGCAAGCAATAGAACTGTGTAAAACCTTTGCTTAAGTGCAAACATTCCCAGCGGAGCATATGATCAAACCTCTGAAATAATTGAATCACCAGAAATGTGTATGCAATCAGGAATAAAACCCCTGTTATATCTCTTTATCTGCCTACATTAGGAATTGTGAGGAATATCACTCATGAGATCATGTGCGGTTGCCCATTGTGAGCCCTACACATAGGGGCTGATTTACTAAAATGAAGGCGCTGCGCTGGTTCATACCATAATTGGTGTGCCAGATAAATTATTAAGGATCGATTCACATCTATGCATTTTGCTTTTGAGCGTTTTTGCAGTGCTTTTTGCGGTGCTTGCCGCGTTTTTTGACATGCGTTTTTACCGCGATTTTGCTGCAATTTGCGTTTTTGTACTTTTTTTTTTCTTTTTTTTTTACACTGTGGTTGCTTAGCAACCAGCTATTTACAGTGTAAAAAAAATAAAAAATAAAAAAAAAACGCAAATCGCGGCAAAATCGCGGCAAAAACGCGGTACTTGCGTTTTTCTGGGTCCATTGACTTCTATTACATGCAAAACGCTGCATTTTGCATGAAAAAAAGTCCCTGACCCTTTCCAAAAACGCAGAGGAACAAAAATGCATTGATGTGAACATGTTCCATAGGAACCCATGTTAAAAAATTTCCCTGCATTTCTGCAAAATGCATCAAAAAACACGCTAGTGTGAATGGAGCCTAAGTGAGCGTATGAACCGGCGCACACATAAGCACAACACATAATATATCGTGCACTGCGATAATAGTATGCCATTAATAATAGTGCACGCTAACAGTCCATTCACACAGGGGCAACACGACTTCCAGCGCGACTTGGTGCGACTTACAACACGACTTGGGGCGGACTTTAGAACATGACTTGGGGCGACTTACAACACGACTTGGGGCCACTTACAACACGACTTTAAGTCACCCCCAGGAAAAAATGGAGTGGGGGTCCCCCTCAAAATCCATACCAGGCCCTTCAGGTCTGGCATGGATATTAAGTGGAACCCTGCGCCAAAACAAAAAAAAAATGGGATGGGGAGGCCGGGATTATGGGTGGAATATTGATTATAAATATACATTGGAACCTTTTTAACCAATTTCTGATAAGAATATGCATATAATTATTTTTCTACATGGGGATTATGGGTGGAATATTGTTTACAAATATACATAGCAAGATATTAAACTGATTCATGATATGAATTTGCATATAATTATTTTTCTACATGGGGATGATGGGTGGAATATTGTTTATTACCGTATTTATCGGCATAACACGCACCGGCGTATAACACGCACCCCAAGTTTAGGGGGCATTTTAAGGAAAAAAGTTTTAGGAGGGAAGTTTAGGGAAAAAAAACTTACATTTAAGCGTCATTTGCAGCTTGCCCAGCGTCATTTGCAGCTTGCCCAGTGTCATTTGCAGCTTGCCCAGTGTCATTTGGAGCTTGCCCAGTGTCATTTGGAGCTTGCCCAGCGTCATTTGCAGCTTGCCAGCGTCATTTGCAGCCTTGCCCGCGTTTACATTTCCCGCCGCCGAGACAGACCGCGCGTGCGCCGCCGAAAAAGACCAAATTTTTTCTACATGGGGATGATGGGTGGAATATTTTTTATAAATATACATTGGAACCTATTTAACCCATTTCTGATAAGAATATGCATATAATAATTTTTCTACATGGGGATTATGAGTGGAATATTGTTTATAAATATACATTGGAACCTATTTAACCCATTTATGATAAGAATATGCATATCAATTTTTTTTCTATATGGGGATTATGGGTGGAATATTGTTTACAAATATACATAGCAACATATTAAACCGATTCATGATATGAATTTGCATATAATTATTTTTCTATATGGGGATGATGGGTGGAATATTGTTTATTAATGTACATTGGAACCTATTTAACCCATTTCTGATATGAATATTCCTATAATTATTTTTCTACATAGTGATTATGGGTGGAATATTGTTTATAAATATACATAACAACATATTAAACCTATTTCTGATAAGAATATGCATATAATAATTTTTCTACATGGGGATTATAGGTGGAATATTGTTTATAAATATACATTGGAACCTATTCAACCCATTTATGATAAGAATATGCATATCAATTTTTTTTCTATATGGGGATTATGGGTGGAATATTGTTTACAAATATACATAGCAACATATTAAACCGATTCATGATATGAATTTGCATATAATTATTTTTCTACATGGGGATGATGGGTGGAATATTGTTTATTAATATACATTAGAACCTATTTAACCCATTTCTGATATGAATATGCATGTAATTATTTTTCTAACTGGGAAAATGGGTGGAATATTGTTTATAAATATACATAGCAACCTATTTAACCCATTTCTTATAAGAATAGGCATATAATAATTTTTCTACATGGGGATGATGGGTGGAATATTGTTTATAAAAATATACATAGCAACATATTAAACACATTTCTGATAAGAATATGCATATAATTATTTTTCTACATGGGGATTATGGGTGGAATATTGATTATAAATATACATAGGAACCTATGTGTCATGGAAATTCCCATAGTCGACCCAGCGATGGGCGCCCGGTAGTGCGCCGTGGTGCGCCGGCGCGAGTGTGCGGGCTCACGTCGGTGCACGTGCATGCGTCAGCGCGCCCGTGCGTTGTGCACGTGCACGCGTCAGCGCGCCCGCGCGTTGTGCACGTGCACGCGTCAGCGCGCCCGCGCGTTGTGCACGTGCGCGCGCGGCGTTTGGCGCCAACCGGCCTACTTAGCATCCTCATGCACTGTGCTCAGTGCTGTCCGATCTTCAGCTCCCAGTACCCCCGCACCCGCTGCCTTACCTGAGTCCCCTGATTACCCTCCTGACTATCCGGCTTGCCCTTGGATTATCCTGTCTTCTGCCTGTACCCGACCTCGGCTTGTCTTTGACTCTGCACCTGCCTGCTCCTTTGTACCACGTTGCCCGCCTGCTGCCAACTATGCTAGTGACCCGGACTGTGAACTTGCCTGCTCCCCAGTATACTGCCTGTATGTGGACTTGTTGTTCAGCTCCTGCCCTGCATCCGCTGCCAGCCACCAGCTGCCTAGTAGGAGCCACTCCACCAGCACCAGAGCCGTTGGACCTCTTCACCTGCACTTACCCGCCAGGCTCTCATACCAGCTTGCGCTCCCGTGCCTCCTGTCTATACTATCAGGGGCCGCGAACCAGGCACGTAAGGGAGACCTTCCCCTGCTATATCGGGCTCACCAGTCAGGTACGTGAGTGTGACAGTATCGGACAGCCATGTCCGAGCCCGAGCAGGGGGCCTCCCCCATGGAGGAGCTGTGTAGACACCTGGCGGGTCTCACCCAAGCTGTAAAAAACCTTCAAGAAGGCTATACAAGGTTGGAAGGACAAGTTCAGATCCTGTCCTCTCCTGCACACCCTCAAGGTGCCTCCGCTCCTGGACCCCCTTCTGCACCCTCAGTGGTAATGTTACCACCCGAGCCCCGGATACCTATACCCGAGAGATTCTCTGGAGACCGCAGCAAATTCTGATCATTCCACAGTGCCTGCGAACTTTACTTCGCTCTGCAGCCCCGTACATTTTCCTTGGAAGCAACTAAGGTGGGCTTTGTGATCTCTCTCCTGTCCGGCAAACCACAGACCTGGGCCCACCGCCTCATGAGGCAGAAGTCTGCTTTCCTCGATAATCTGGACACTTTCTTTGCTGCCATGTCCCAGCTGTATGAAGATCCCCAGTTGAAAGCGACCGCTGAGGCCGCCTTACATGCCCTACAACAGGGGCGTAGGGCAGTGGAGGATTATGTGGCAGAGTTTAGAAGGTGGAGTGCCGACACTGAGTGGAATGACGCGGCCTTGCTTTACCAATTCCGTATGGGACTATCTGACTCCCTTAAGGACGAGCTGGCACGGGTCGGAATACCTCAATCCCTGGAGGAGCTTATCAACCTGTCAATCCAAATTGACCGGCGCCTTAGGGAACGCCGCTCGGAGAGGTCCACCAGCCAGTTTCGCCCCACCTGGATGCTTCCCAAGGTCCCTAGTGCCACCAGCTCTCTCGGACAGACCCCCCATGCACCTCCTTCTCCGGTCGTTGACCCCACCGAACCTATGCAGCTTGATCTCCTCCGACCATCCCTTACCCTGGAAGAACGGCAGCCCCGAAGAACCAATAACCTGTGTATGTACTGTGGTGAACCCGGTCACTACGTGAGATCTTGTCCCAACAAGACACGTAAGTCTCGCTCAACATTTACACAGCTTGCATCTGCTTTACCTAAACCTGCTTCTCATCTCGCTCTCTCTGTCGTCCTACAGCATCCCGAAAAGGACATACAAGTCCCAGCTATAATTGACTCCGGAGCATGCAGTTGCTTTATTGATCTCACGTTTGCTACCAACCACCGCATTCCCCTTCAACCCAAGCCACAGGAACTTGCTGTACACCTTGCTGACAGCTCTGCTCTCAGTTCCGGACCTGTCACGCAGGAGACCGCCCCTTTGCTGGTCACCTTAGGCACTCATCACCAAGAACTTTTACGTTTGGATGCCATTTCCTCTCCCCTTTTTCCCATCATCCTAGGAATACCGTGGCTGCAGGCCCATAACCCCAGTATCAATTGGTCAACAGGGGAAGTCAAGTTCCTTTCCGGATATTGCCGACAGCACTGCCTTCATGGAATCCCTGTAAAACTGTCTCAGCTCCTCTGTCTGGACGTTGACTCTGAATCACAGCAGGCAATCCCGGCACCCTACCGGGACTTCCAGGATGTCTTCAGTAAGAAGGGAGCAGAGGTTCTCCCTCCTCACAGGTCTTACGACTGTCCGATAGAGCTTCTGCCAGGAACTGAGGTCCCTTTCGGGAGGATTTTCCCACTAACAGGGCAGGAGCTTGAAACCCTAAAAACCTACATCGATGAGAATCTACAGAAAGGTTTCATCCGCCCATCAACCTCCCCAGCCGTGGCTGGAATTTTCTTTGTCGAGAAAAAGGACCACTCCCTACAGCCCCTTTATTGATTATAGGGAGTTAAATAAAATAACAATCAAGAATTGCTATCCTTTGCCCCTTGTGCCTGAACTCTTCCAAAGGTTGTGGTCTGCAGTCATCTTTACCAAATTGGATCTTCGCGGGGCCTACAACTTGATCCGTATCCGAGAGGGTGACGAATGGAAAACGGCCTTTCGTACCTGATTTGGGCACTTTGAATATTTGGTCATGCCCTTCGGACTGTGCAACGCACCGGCTACGTTTCAACACTTCGTTAATGATATTTTCCGTGACCTCCTGGACCTGTACATCATAGTGTACCTGGACGACATCTTAATCTTCTCCTCCTCAGTCAGCGATCACCGCAGGCACGTTCGGAACGTCTTAACCTGGCTCAGGCAACATGGGCTCTACGCCAAATTGGAAAAATGTGAATTTGAGCTTCAGTGCATTCATTTCCTTGGCCTAATCATTTCTGTTGACGGCATTAAAATGGACCCCCAAAAGGTCGCCGCCATCCTGGATTGGTCCGCTCCCTCCGATAAGAAGGGTGTCCAACGCTTTATTGGCTTCGCCAATTTTTATCGAAAATTCATTAGGGGCTTCTCTGCTATAGTTGCCCCCATCACCGAGCTGACCAAGCAGGGAAGTCGATTCTGCTGGTCCCCTAAGGCACAATCCGCCTTTGAAAAACTCAAGGGACTTTTTACCTCGGCCACTATCCTAAAACACCCGGATCCTGCCATGCCCTTCGTCCTTGAGGTGGACGCTTCGGAAATCGCGGTAGGAGCTGTGCTCTCCCAGCGGCAGGGCCCCAAGTCCCTTCTCTTCCCGGTGGCCTTTTTCTCAAACTCTCCACGGCGGAGAAAAATTATGATGTTGGAGATCGGGAACTCTCAAGGCCGCCTTAGAAGAGTGGCGTTATTTGCTGGAGGGTGCTGCACACCCCATCCTGGTTTACACTGACCACAAAAATCTTGAGTATTTGAGGACGGCAAAAAGATTGAAACCACGGCAGGCAAGGTGGGCCCTGTTCTTCTCTAGATTCCAGTTTCATATTACCTATAGACCTGGTTCTAAAAACACCAAAGCGGACACCATTTCCTGCATGTTTCTTGATTCTGAGAGATCCTTACCACCAGACACCATTCTCCCTGCTGGCAACTTCCTGTTACTCCAAGTGGATCTCCTATCCCGATTAAGGCAAGCTTCTGTAGGGTGGTCCCCATCCACTGAAAACGAGGTGAGGGCACAAGATGGCCTGTTCTGGCACAAAGGCAGAATTGTGGTCCCTGAAGGTCTGAGGATGGCAGTTTTGGAGCTTTGCCATGACCACAAACTAGCCGGACATTTTGGCACTCTAAAGACGGCAGAGCTGCTTCAGCGTACCTTCTGGTGGCCCCGACTGGCAAATGACTGCAAGAGGTATGTGGAGTCCTGCACCACCTGCGCCCGGAGCAAGAATAGCCGGGCGAGAGCTTGGGGTCTACTGAAACCCTTACTCATCCCAGAGAGACCCTGGAAGATGATATCGATGGATTTCATCGTAGAGCTTCCTCAGCGGAAGGATTCTCGTCCATCTTCGTTGTGGTTGACAGGCTGTCCAAGATGGCCCACTTTTTATCGATGAAAGGTACACCTTCGGCCAAAGAAACTGCACAGGTCTTCGTCCGGGAGCTAGTGAGGTTGCATGGGGTCCCATCAAGCATAGTCTCGGATCGAGGTGTCCAATTCACCTCCAGGTTCTGGAAGGCTCTCTGCGATTCCCTGGAGATCGAGTTGGCTTTCTCCTCTGCCTACCATCCTCAGACAAATGGGCAGACGGAGAGAACTAATCAGACCTTGGAGCAATACCTCCGCTGCTTTTCAACTTTCTCACAGGATGACTGGGCCTCTCTACTACCCATTGCTGAGTTTGCCTATAACAACTCCTTGCACTCTGCCATTAAGCAAACACCATTTTTTGCCAACTATGGCTTCCACCCGTCCTTTTTGCCCGGTTCCTTACGTGAATGTTCCATTCCTGCAGTTTCTGAGACTATGGACTTCTTCCTCACAAACAACAAACTACTACAGGAAACCATGGCTAAAACCCAAGAGTACAACAAAAGGATGTTTGACAGAAAGAAGCGGGGTGAACTTGTCCTGGAACCTGGCAACCAGGTTTGGCTGTCTACGGCTAACCTGAAATTGACGTGCCCCTCAAGGAAATTGGGTCCCAAATTCACGGGTCCCTTCTCGGTTAAAAGGAAAGAAAAGTTAACGAGGTGACTTATGAGCTCAATCTGTCCGGTGCGATGAAAATCCACCCGGTTTTCCATGTATCTCTACTGAAGCCTGTTACTCCCAACCCCTTTACTGGCCGAAACACTGGCCCTCCTGAACCTGTAATCATTGACAATGTAGAAGAATTTGAAGTGGAAGCAATCCTAGATTGCAGGAAAAGGCACAACCAGACCCAATACCTAATTAAATGGAGGGGATACGGACCGGAGGATAATTCTTGGGAACCGGAAGGCAATTTGCATGCCACAGAGCTGATGAAGGCTTTTAAAAGGGCGCACGCCAATAGACTGGCCCAGATGGGCATCCGGAGGCTGCCCTTGAGGAGGGGGCACTGTCATGGAAATTCCCATAGTCGACCCAGCGATGGGCGCTCGGTAGTGCGCCGTGGTGCGCCGGCGCGAGTTAGCGTCCGCGGGCGCGTGCCTGTGCGGGCTCACGTCGGTGCACGTGCGCACAGCGTTTGGCGCCAACCGGCCTACTTAGCATCCTCATGCACTGTGCTCAGTGCTGTCCGATCTTCAGCACCCAGTACCCGCCGCACCCGCTGAGTCCCCTGATTACCCTCCTGACTACCCGGCTTGCCCTTGGATTATCCTGTCTTCTGCCTGTACCCGACCTTGGCTTGTCTTTGACTCTGCACCTGCCTGCTCCTTTGTACCACGTTGCCCGCCTGCTGCCAACCCTGCTTGTGACCCGGACTCTGTACCTGCCTGCTCCTTTGTACCACGTTGCCCGCCTGCTGCCAACTATGCTAGTGACCCGGACTGTGAACTTGCCTGCTCCCCAGTATAGTGCCTGTGTGTGGACTTGTTGTTCAGCTCCTGCCCTGCATCCGCTGCCAGCCACCAGCTGCCTAGTAGGAGCCACTCCACCAGCACCAGAGCCGTTGGACCTCTTCACCTGCACTTACCCTCCAGGCTCTCATACCAGCTTGCGCTCCCGTGCCTCCTGTCTATCTACCAGGGGCTGCGAACCAGGCACGTAAGGGAAACCTTCCCCTGCTATATCGGGCTCACCAGTCAGGTACGTGAGTGTGACACTATGTAACCCATTTCTGATAAGAATATGCATATAATTATTTTTCTTTTTTTTTTTTAACTTTATATCTTTATTTCAAATTTAATAATTATTTTTCTACATGGGGATTATGGGTGGAATATTGTTTATAAATATACATATCAACATATTAAATCGATTTCTGATAAAAATATGCATATAATTATTTTTCTACATGGGGATTATGGGTGGATTATAGTTTATAAATATACATAGCAACCTATTTAACCCATTTCTGATAAGAATATGCATATAATTATTTTTCTACATGGGGATGATGGATGGAATATTGTTTACAAATATACATAGCAAGATATTAAACCGATTCATGATATGAATTTGCATATAATTGTTTTTCTACATGGGGATGATGGGTGATATATTGTTTATTAATATACATTGGAACCTATTTAACCCATTTCTGATATGAATATGCATATAATTATTTTTCTACATGGGGATTGTGGGTGGAATATTGTTTATAAATATACATAGCAACCTATTTAACCCATTTCTTATAAGAATATGCATGTAATTATTTTTCTACATGGGGATGATGGGTGGAATATTGTTTATAAAAATATACATAGCAACATATTAAACACATTTCTGATAAAAATATGCATATAATTATTTTTCTACATGGGGATGATGGGTGATATATTGTTTATTAATATACATTGGAACCTATTTAACCCATTTCTGATATGAATATGCATATACTTGTTTTTCTACATGGGGATTATGGGTGGAATATTTTTTATAAATATACATAGCAACCTATTTAACCCATTTCTTATAAGAATATGCATATAATTATTTTTCTACATGGGGATTATGGGTGGAATATTGTTTATAAATATACATTGGAACCTATTTGACCCATTTCTAATAAGAATATGCATATAATTATTTTTCTACATGGGGATTGTGGGTGGAATATTGTTTATAAATATACATAGCAACTTATTTAACCAATTTCTGATAAGACTATGCATATAATTATTTTTTTTTTACATGGGGATTATGGATGGAATATTGATTGTAAATATACATTAGAACCTATTTAACCCATTTCTGATAAGAATATGCATATAATTATTTTTCTACATGGGGATGATGGGTGGAATATTGTTTATAAATATACATAGCAACCTATTTAACCCATTTCTGATAAGAATATGCATATAATTATTTTTCTACATGGGGATGATGGATGGAATATTGTTTATAAAAATATACATAGCAACATATTAAACACATTTCTGATAAGAATATGCATATAATTATTTTTCTACATGGGGATTATGGGTGGAATATTGTTTATACATATACATTGGAACCTATTTAACCCATTTCTAATAAGAATATGCATATAATTATTTTTCTACATGGGGATTATGGGTGGAATATTGTTTATAAATATACATTGGAACCTATTTAACCCATTTCTGATAGGAATATGCATATAATTATTTTTCTACATGGGGATGATGGGTGGAATATTGTTTATAAAAATATACATAGCAACATATTAACCGCTTCCCGACCGCCTCCTGCACATATACGTCGGCAGAATGGCACGGGCAGGCAAAAGCACGTACCTGTACGTCCCCTTTAAATGCCTGCCTGTGGGTCCCGCGCGCTCCGCCAGCGGCGCGCTCGCCACCCGGTCGGGAGTTCCGTGACCCCGGCCGCGGGACCAGCGGACCAGCGGACCCGATCGCCGCTGGTGTCCCGCGATCGGGTCACGGAGCTGAAGAACGGGGAGAGGTATGTGTAAACAAACCTCTCCCTGCGCTTCCTACTCTGCCTGTCATTAATTAATTAATAATGTCGCAGTCACAATAAAAATCGCTGATCGCCGCCATTACTAGTAAAAAAAAAATATTAATAAAAATGCTATAAAACTATCCCCTATTTTGTAAACGCTATAACTTTTGCGCAAACCAATCAATAATCGCTGATATAATGTAGGTCCCTGGCGCTACTGTGAGTAATTGGGGTCAATAAGTGGTTATATAATAATGGCGGGTAGGTAATTTGCAGCAAAATGAGTAGTGTTCACAAAATACACAAATAAGCAATAGAATAGGTAAGGAATTTCGCGCAAATAGGGATAAATAACAGTAAAGTGCACCAGTGCAATGATTGCTAGCTGATTGTAACACTAATTGAGGTTAATGATCTGGAGGTAATAAATAAATACAGTCCTAAATAGGTGTAAAGATAAATACAATCCTAAATAGATGTAAAGATCAGAAATGCATATAAATATCACAAAATGGATGTAAAAATCGCATAAAAATATTAATATCAATAGTAGTCCAATATTGCTCCAGAGTGCTGTCAGATATTTCCGAGCAAAGACTCTGCAGACTTTGGATACCCCAGCAGTGCGGACAGGAGATACCCCTTAAAGGCAAATACCCAACACGCTTGAGGCTCTGCAAATCTCCAGATACCGCTATATTGGGGATACAGGACACCCCAGAAAGGCGTATGCTAAACAGACCTGAGGTGAGAGGCTAGAGAGACCAGTCAAGGATACCCCACAAATAGATGAAACCTAATTGCTTTATCCACATAGCCAAACGCATAGAATTTATGCTCGGAAATATCTGACAGCACTCTGGAGCAATATTGGACTACTATTGATATTAATATTATCTATTTTTATGCCCCTAGTGGATTCATCTATTTATTTATTTATTTTCATCACACCATTGATTCATCTATTTATTTACTTTTTTACTCATTTATTTATCACACCATCTATTCATTGATTTATCACTCTTCTTTATCACATTATTCACTATTATCAATAGCATTATAACTTTGATGCACTTTATGCACTTTTAGATACTTTATTTGATAATTTGCTTATTAATTATGCTACTCATGCGATTCACTTTGTAGCTACTTCTAGCACTGGGCACTCACAATTTTAGCCAATTGTCACCATTGTTGATTTTACCCACATGATTTTTATCTTTTATGCGATTTACTTGCGATTCAACATCCACTAATTTTTCTATGCGATTTATATATTTTTATGCGATTTTTACATCAATTTTGTGATATTTATATGCATTTCTGATCTTTACATCTATTTAGGATTGTATTTATCTTTACACCTATTTAGGACTGTATTTATTTATTACCTCCAGATCATTAACCTCAATTAGTGTTACAATCAGCTAGCAATCATTGCACTGGTGCACTTTACTGTTATTTATCCCTATTTGCGCGAAATTCCTTACCTATTCAATCAATAATCGCTAATTGCGATTTTTTTTACCAAAAATATGTAGAAGAATACGTATCGGCCTAAACTGAGGAAAAAAAATGTTTTTTTATATATTTTTTGGGGATATTTCTTATAGCAAAAAGCAAAAAATGTTGCATTTTTTTTCAAAATTGTCGCTCTATTTTTGTTTATAGCGCAAAAAATAAAAACCGCAGGGGCGATCAAATACCACCAAAAGAAAGCTCTATTTGTGGGAAAAAAAGGACGCCAACTTTGTTTGGGAGCCACGTCGCACGACCGCGCAATTGTCAGTTAAATCGACGCAGTGCCGAATCGCAAAAAGGGGCCTGGTCCTTTGGCTGCCAATTGGTCCGGGGCTGAAGTGGTTTAACACATTTCTGATAAGAATATGCATATAATCATTTTTCTACATGGGGATTATGGGTGGAATATTGATTATAAATATACATAGGAACCTATGTAACCCATTTCTGATAAGAATATGCATATAATAATTTTTCTACATGGGGATTATGGGGGGAATATTGTTTATAAATATACATAGCAACATATTAAACCTATTTCTGATAAGAATATGCATATAATTATTTTTCTACATGGGGATTGATGGGTGGAATTTTGTTTATAAATATACATTGGAACCTATTTAACCCATTTCTGATAAGAATATGCATATAATTATTTTTCTACATGGGGATTATGGGGGGAATATTGTTTATAAATATACATAGCAACATATTAAACCGATTTATGATATGAATTTGCGTATAATTATTTTTCTACATGGGGATTATGGGTGGAATATTGTTCATAAATATACATAGCAACCTATTTAACCCATTTCTGATAAGAATATGCATATAATTTTTTTTCTACATGGGGATGATGGGTGGAATATTGTTTAAAAAAATATACATAGCAACATATTAAACACATTTCTGATAAAAATATGCATATAATTATTTTTCTACATGGGGATTATGGATGGAATATTGTTTACAAATATACATAGCAAGATATTAAACTGATTCATGATATAAATTTGCATATATATATTTATATATATGCATATAATTATTTTTCTACATGGGGATTATGGGTGGAATATTGATTATAAATATACATAGGAACCTATGTAACCCATTTCTGATAAGAATATGCATATAATTATTTTTCTTCATGGGGATTATGGGTGGAATATTGTTTATAAATATACATTGGAACCCATTTAACCCATTTCTGATATGAATATGTATATAATTATTTTTCTACATGTGGATTATGGGTGGAATATTGTTTATAAATATACATAGCAACCTATTTTAACCCATTTCTGATAAGAATATGCATATAATTATTTTTCTACATGGGGATTATGGGTGGAATATTGTTTATAAATATACATTGAAACCTATGTAACCCATTTCTGATAAGAATATGCATATAATTATTTTTCTACATGGGGATTATGGGTGGATTATTGTTTATAAATATACATTGGAACCTATTTAACCCATTTATGATAAGAATATGCATATCAATTTTTATCTACATGGGGATTATGGGTGGAATATTGTTTATAAATATACGTTGCAACCTATTTAACCCATTTTTGATAAGAATATGCATATCAATTTTTTTCTATATGGGGATTATGGGTGGAATATTGTCTACAAATATACATAGCAACATATTAAACCGATTTATGATATGAATTTGCATATAATTATTTTTCTACATGGGGATTATGGGCTTAATATTGTTTATAAATATACATTGGAACCTATTTAACCCATTTCTGATATGAATATGCATAGAATTATTTTTCTACATTGGGTCGATGGGTGGAATATTGTTTATTAATATACATTGGAACCTATGTTCCAATGTATAAGAATATTCATATAATTATTTTTCGACATGGGAATGATGGGTGGAATATTGTTTATAAATATACATATTTATAAACAGGGCTCTCTTGGGAACAGGTCACACCTGAAGAGTGCTCCTGCGCTGCTCTGCCTTGGTCAAAATCTCTGTCCAGTCACCTATCTGCCCTTGCCCGCCTCTGCAAAAATGAGCCAGCCGCCTTTCGATCAAGACCCTCGCTTCCTTAGACCGTCTTGAGCCTGTGTGTCCTGCATCCTGAGTGACCAGCCATTGTCTCCTGGAGCCCCTGGCCGGGATTAAGCCACAAGCTTGTGAGACCTCTGTAACAGGAGGTCTCGCACTCTGGTAAGGGTCAGTGTGTTTATTGGTGGAGGTGTTAACCCTTTCCTTACCAGACCACTACTTCCTTTGGTGTTTATTGGATTGATGTCACTTTGAACCACGCTTTAGGAGTTGCCTTTTTTGTTGAATTATATAACTGATTTGGGAATCAAAGATCAATACTAAAGAACATTTTACCTTGGACTATTTGAATTAATACTACTACTATATAACAGCTTTTATTGTACATTTAGGTTCACTACCCAATTGGTACACCATTATGTTTTAATCACTGTTTTCACCACTTGTTTATTGTTTGCAGCGCAATCGTTTGTTTTTCTTTTGGTCTTGTTGATGTGGGTATCTCGCATTTACGATTGCAGCAGCTAATTTCTTTATATGTTTTTTCTTTTCTAATTAATAATCTTTGTGTATGGTGTGCACTATTCAACACTATTCAGTCACCATTGTTTTTTGGACAGCGCAGTAATCCACATTTTTCTATTATGATAAGAATATGCATATAATTATTTTTCTACATGGGGATGATGGGTGGAATATTGATTATAAATATACATAGCAACCTATGTAACCCATTTCTGATAAGAATATGCATATAATTATTTTTCTACATGGGGATTATGAGTGGAATATTGTTTATAAATATACATTGCAACCTATTTAACCCATTTCTTATAAGAATATTCATATAATTTTTTTTCTACATGGGGATGATGGGTGGAATATTGTTTATAAATATACATTGGAACCTATTTAACCCATTTCTGATAAGAATATGCATATCAGTTTTTTTCTATATGGGGATTATGGGTGGAATATTGTTTAGAAATATACATAGCAACATATTAAACCGATTTATGATATAAATTTGCATATAATTATTTTTCTACATGGGGATGATGGGTGGAATATTGTTTATTATACAAGTAAATGCGCAGTAAGATCAAAGATTTTTTCACATACAGTGCGGGATAATCTAAGACTATATAAATACACTGGTAATCCAAACAAAGTCCATATTATGTATAGTTCATATAGGAAAAAAGATTGGGGATCCAGTAACAGGGGGTTCACACACACACAGGGTAGTCTCAGGGGAAACCGAAACCATGTTCCAGAACTGCAAGAAAATACAATATTCCAATATTCCGCCCATAATCCCCATGTAGAAAAATTATTATATGCATTGTAACCTGGGGGACAGGTAGCAGGTACAAAGCTCCCTGGGATGAGCTGTTTAGTTAGGCACAGATACCAAATCCACTTGAGGTAGTGAAAACAGTGCTGGGTTTATTTGATGTAAATACAAGTCCATACACAGGTGCTGCACAGTCTTCCAGAAAACACATCAAATCAGAAATAACCAAACAAAAGTCCTAGCCGTGTCTCGGCTCTAACTATAACATACACCGTCTCTAACTATCAGGCTGAGCAAGCCTACCGCTTGTCAGTTTTCTGTAAAGAGTTTTAAAGGGTTTTGCCAACCTTTTGGCTCCTCACAAACCATCCCTGTTTGTGTGTCCCAGGCAGAGAGCAAAGGCTGTTTGCTCAGGTGAGCTTAAATTAGCCTGGAGAGGAGGACTAAGATCCGAACTGGATCTTGTATCAGAGACCTCTGAATGTGTATGAGAGGAGCCTGGGAGATGTATAAACCCCGAACAGGACTTCTCCTGGCTCTCTCTGGGACACTCTGCTACATATCCTCCCCCCTTGTTTCAACCCCAGGGTTGGAACACCTGTGGCCCAACAGGAGTGAACACGGGACAGGGCATCTACATTCCCCATCTCCACACCTGGCCTGTGTTTTATGGTGAAGGAGTAATCCTGTAGAGCCAAAAACCACCGGTTCACCCGTCTATTAGTCTCCTTCTTTTGGGCCATCCATTTCAGGGGAGCATGGTCAGTTATTAAGTCAAACTGGCGCCCTAACAAATAGTACCTGAGTGCGTCCACGGCCCATTTTATGGCTAAACATTCTTTTTCAATGACTGCATACTTTTTCTCATGGTCATTGAGCTTTCTGCTTAGGTACACGACAGGGTGTTCTTCCCCATTGTATACCTGTGACAGTACCGCCCCGATACCAACATCAGACGCATCCGTCTGAACCAAAAACTCTCTGGAGAAATCGGGAGAGTACAGTACTGGTTGTGCACACAGAGCCTTCTTCAGGACCTGGAAAGACTCCTCTGCTACTGGGGACCATTTCACCTTTACAGAGTCTTTCCCTTTCGTAAGGTCTGTCAGAGGGGCAGCTATAGTTGCAAAATTTGGGATAAATCTTCTATAATACCCCGCAATACCAAGAAAGGCCCTGACCTGCTTTTTGTTTGCAGGGCGTGGCCATTCCTGGATGGCTGCTATTTTACTCACTTGTGGTTTTATGACACCACGGCCAATATTGTAGCCCAAATACTTGGCTTCCTCTAGACCAATGGCACATTTTTTTGGATTTGCCGTAAAACCTTCTTTAAAGAGGGAATCCAGAACAGCCTGGACACGAGGCAAGTGAGACTCCCAGTCAGTACTATGTACCACTATGTCATCTAGATAGGCTGCTGCATATCATCGGTGGGGTTTTAGGGTCCTGTCCATGGCCCTCTGAAATGTCGCGGGGGCATTTTGCAACCCAAAAAGCATTTTTTTATATTAAAAGGAACCGTCTGGGGTCACAAACGCAGTCTTCTCTTTGGCACTACCAGTTAGGGGTATTTGCCAATACCCTTTTGTCAAGTCCAAAATGGTAAGATAGCGAGCCTTGCCAAGTCGCTCTATAAGTTTGTCTACTCTGGGCATTGGGTATGTGTCAAACTTTGTCACCGCATTAAGCTTCCTGAATTTGTTACAGAACCTCCACGTGCCATCCGGTTTTGGGACTAACACGATGGGGCTAGACCAGTCACTATTGGATTCCTCAATGACATCTAGCTCCAACATTTTTTTAACTTCCTTGCTAATGTCCTTTCTCCTCGCTTCAGGAATTGGGTAAGGTTTGAGCTTGACACGTACCCCAGGTTCAGTAACAATATCATGCTGAACTGCTGAAGTCGTGCCAGGTAACTCTGAAAACTTATCAGGAATTCTCTAGTGTCCTGTTTTTGGGAATATGAGAGGGTGTCTGGAATCGTGACCTCAGGGATGAGAGGGGACTCAGTACCCGTAGGCGTTACTGGGAGAGGCCTCGCAGTTAACGCCATTCTATCCTTCCAGGGTTTTAACAGGTTTATATGGTAAACCTGTTCGGGCTTCCTTTTTCCTGGTTGATAAACCTTGTAGTTGACCTCCCCAACTCTCTCAATTACTTCAAAGGGACCCTGCCACTTAGCCAGGAACTTGCTCTCAACAGTGGGAACTAACACCAGGACCCTGTCACCAGGTGAGAAAACACGGAGTTGGGCCCCCCTGTTGTATATTCTCTGTTGGGCTGCCTGGGCCTGCAGTAAGTGTTCTTTTACCACTGGCATGATTGTTGCAATCCTCTCCTGTTTGGGCAATATGCTCAATGACACTTTTATGGGGTGTCTGTTCTCCCTCCCAAGTTTCTATGTCTAAGAGTCCCCGAGGGTGTCTCCCATAAAGCAACTCAAATGGGGAGTACCCTGTAGAGGACTGGGGAACCTCCCTGATGGCAAACATCAAGTATGGTATCAGGAAGTCCCAGTTTTTCCCATCCTTGTCCACAACCTTTTTTAACATGCTCTTTAACGTCTTATTGAAGCGTTCCACTAAGCCATCCGTTTGAGGATGATACACTGAGGTTCGCAGCTGCGTCACTTTAAATAACTTGCAGAGCTCCCTAGTTATTCGCGACATAAACGGGGTGCCCTGGTCTGTAAGGATTTCTTTTGGGATGCCAACCCGACTGAACACCATAAACAGTTCTTTGGCAATGTTTTTAGCAGACGCGGCCCGTAAGGGAACTGCTTCAGGGTAACGGGTAGCATAATCCATGATCACAAGGATATGCTGATGACCCCAGGCAGACTTGGGAAGTGGGCCCACAAGGTCCATGGCAATCCTCTCAAAGGGCACTTCAATGATAGGCAAGGGCACTAAAGGACTTCGGAAGTGGGATAGTGGGGCTGACATTTGACACACAGGACAGGATTGACAATAATTCTTAACATCTTTCTGTATCCCGGGCCAGTAAAACCTGCGCAACACCCTTTCAGTCGTTTTTTCAACCCCTAAACGGCCTCCTAGCAAGTGCCCATGGGCAAGTTCTAACACCAGCCGTCTGTATGGCTTAGGGATCACTAACTGTTCAACCACTTCCTCATTCATTTTACATACACGATACAGTAAATCCTCATTGCTGCTGAAATAAGGAAAACAGGGCCTGTCCCCGGGTTCGACAGGTACATCATTAATCACTATTACATTTTCCCAGGCCCTGGAAAGGGTATGGTCTTTTCTCTGCTCAATACCACATTAAGGTCATCAAACTCTAACATAGGCTCGGGGTCAGCAGACGGCTGCCTGGCTCTACTGGTAGTGGGGACCTCCTCAGGGTCCTCCAGCTCTCCTGCCATAACCGATAGAGGAAAAGCCGGGGAGCCCTGAGAAGAGTCCCCTGAACCCACATTGTCAGTAGTGGCCAGGAATTCTGGCTCTGCGACTGAGTCAGGTACTGCGACCGAGTTGGGATGATCCCACAGTTCCCAAAACTTAGGGAAGTCCCTACCAATGATGGCCTCATGCACCAAGTGGGGAACAAGTCCAACTGGATGGGTCACTGTACCTAAACCAGTTTTAAACTGAACAGTGGTTACAGGATACTCCCGGGTATTCCCATGTATACAGATCACAGCAATACTTTTATCATGATAATTCACAGGTTCAATAATTTCAGCTGTAACCAAAGTCACTAGACTTCCAGAGTCCAGCAAGGCTGTAATAGGCTTATCATTCACAGTCATTTGGCACATTGGTTTTCTCATATTTGACGTTGCAGTGCATGAAACCGCTGCAAACATAGACTGCCTTCTAATAGATAAATCACACTGCATTGGTTCATCTGTCAATGGACAATTTGCCGCAACATGTCCCATTTCTTGGCAACGAAAACACCTGACGTTTCCCCAGTTTGGTTTGCTGACAGGCACCGGCTTCCCTTGTTTGGGAGGCCAAGCTTCAGTCCTGGCACCAAAAATCCTCCCCCCTATTTCCTTGCCATGCTTACCACCCACTTCCCCTGGAACAGTCTTACCGGTTGCCTGGGGAGACCGTGGCTTTGGGCGGAAAGTCCGTGCGGCTGTAGGGGTGGTGACCAGGTTCTTTGCAGCAAAATACCTTTCAACAAGTTCCACCAGGTGGTTTGCCGAATTGGGGTCTCCTTGACTCACCCACTCCTGCAGGGAAATGGGTAGTGACCTCAGAAACTGGTCCATGACCACACGCTCCACTATTTGTGGCCCAGACAGGGACTCCGGCTGTAGCCATTTCCTCACCAGGTGAATTAGGTCGAACATCTGCGATCTTGGAGGCTTCTCGTCTTGGAAGGACCAGGTGTGGACCCGCTGTGCTCGAACTGCCAAAGTGACACCAAGTCGTGCCAGTATTTCCTGTTTGACCTTTTCATAGTCTGCTGCTTCTGCTGACTCCAAATCATAGTAGGCCTTCTGCGATTCCCCAGTAAGCAACGGGGCGACCAGTCCTGCCCACTGGGTTTTAGGCCAACCTTCCCTCTCAGCGGTCCGTTCAAACGTTAGCAGAAAGGCCTCTGTAGTCATCTTAGACAAAAAGCGAGCCACATGGATGGCTGAGGGCTTGTCTCCAACATTATCAACGTTAGCAGGTGACCACTGTGCTATTGTCTCCACAACCTCAGACAAGGTTTTCCTATCTGCTTTTGCATCAGTGGCTAGCTGTTCAAACAGCCTCTGCGATTGTTCCTGTGCGATAGCATTAGCTTGCTGTTGTGCCGCATGGAGTGCAGCATTAGCTTGCTGTTATGCAGCGTGGAGTGCAGCGTTTGTTTTCTGCTGTTCAGCGTGGAGTGCAGCGCTTGTTTTCTGTTGTTCAGCGTGGAGTGCAGCGCTTGTTTTCTGCTGTTCAGCGTTTGCATGCTGTTGTGCAGCGTGGAGTGCAGCGTTTGTTTTCTGCTGTTCAGCGTGGAGTGCAGCACTTGTTTTCTGCTGTACAGCATTTGCTTGCTGCAGTGCAGCGTTGGATATCATCAATTGTTTTAGGATTTCCTCCATGTTTAGTCACTCTAGGAACTGGCCTTTTAAGTAGTAACTTACTACAGCTGCCCGCTGAACTCCACCATATGTAACCTGGGGGACAGGTAGCAGGTACAAAGCTCCCTGGGATGAGCTGTTTAGTTAGGCACAGATACCAAATCCACTTGAGGTAGTGAAAACAGTGCTGGGTTTATTTGATGTAAATACAAGTCCATACACAGGTGCTGCACAGTCTTCCAGAAAACACATCAAATCAGAAATAACCAAACAAAAGTCCTAGCCGTGTCTCGGCTCTAACTATAACATACACCGTCTCTAACTATCAGGCTGAGCATGCCTACCGCTTGTCAGTTTTCTGTAAAGAGTTTTAAAGGGTTTTACCAACCTTTTGGCTCCTCACAAACCATCCCTGTTTGTGTGTCCCAGGCAGAGAGCAAAGGCTGTTTGCTCAGGTGAGCTTAAATTAGCCTGGAGAGGAGGACTAAGATCCGAACTGGATCTTGTATCAGAGACCTCTGAATGTGTATGAGAGGAGCCTGGGAGATGTATAAACCCCGAACAGGACTTCTCCTGGCTCTCTCTGGGACGCTCTGCTACAGCATATTCTTATCAGAAATGGGTTAAATAGGTTCCAATGTATATTTATAATCAATATTCCACCCATAATCCCCATATAGAAAAAAAATTGATATGCATATTCTAATCAGTAATGGGTTAAATATGTTCATTGTCAGGAGTTAACATGATATTCCTCCCATAAACCCCATGAGAAATAATTATCAAGAGGTGCATACTGGATACCCAGCATGCACCTCTCCTTTCATATTCCAGCAAGCAATCGCGATTGGGCTTCATATGCCCACATCAAGGATGGAAATGGACAAATACGGAGGAAACGAATAAAACAGTAAGAATTTATTTATTACAATAAGATTAATAGATCGTTGTATAGTTTTATTTTAATTTAGTTAGCACTTAAAATAGTACACCAAAAAACTCTGCTTTAAGGACCCTCGGGTGCAAGCCATCTGGTCCCGAGTCAAGCTCTACTTATATTCCCATCAAAAACAGGTCAAATGTAATTTTTACATTACTTCTGTATAATTTACTATGATCCTGTTGTACAGCTGCATATATATCAGCAAGTGAATAGTTAAACATTAGCAACTGCTTCTTAAGATAACATATTTTGAGAAACAACAGAGTCATTACCATATATATGTGTATAAATTACACTGACATCTAGTGAGAGTTCTCAGTATTGCAGCCAATAATCCAATCAACCCATCATCCCAATATGCAGTTTAGTACGTCCTGATGAACTGTTTATGCAATAAATTCACTCCTGATGACAATGAACTTTGCTATTTCCATATGGGTATAAATTAATTTAACTAAGAAGTGGTTCATCTTCGCCTAAGAAAATAAATGCATAGCTGATTATCAGAATTCCCATGAATAAATGGACTATTTACTATTTACGATTTACAGTTGCTAGTATCTTTTGCTTTTGAAAATTTTCATATTTGAGTACTAAGCTACTTGTTTTGCCAATTGGCACGTTAGCCAGTACCCGGAAACAAGAGGATTCCTACTTTTGAATACTAGTCCCAGCGGTCCACTGTGTGTATCAACTCCCCCGTAGTACCCCCAGTTCCTGTTAATACTTCAAAGTCACTTAGGGACAGGCCGAATGGCCATTAAATCCCTATAGTGCTGGGAAAAGCTAAAACTGGGTAAAAATAAAAGAAATACAAAAAAAATGGTATGACAGGAAGAACAACGAGGGGGAGCGAACATAAAACACCAAAAGGGCAATTAAATACCTCTACAATTAAACAATATATGTCTAAAGTAGCAAGCCCTAAGAATTCAAAAACAGGACAGCAATCAAACGCACATCAGGAGAAAGTCGAAGCAACCAGGAAAAAACAACGAGGATCTCAGGACCAATCTAAAGACGAAATAAGCAGCGGATGTGAAATGGAGAGGGGTGCTGTGGGAGGGAAAGCCGCAGTTGATCAAACTCCAACCAAAGCTGAGATGTCTGAAATGTTTCTTAGACTGGAGAGCATTATAAAAACAGAAATATCTTTGTTACGCACAGACATGGGCCATCTGCTGAAACGAGTGGTGGAGATAAAGGAGAGAACAGATAATCAAGCCCAGAAAATATGAAAATTAAATGCAACTGTTAAAACAATGCAACTGGAGCAGAGAAAATTTTTATTTAAACTAGAAGATAAAGAGAATCAAAATCGCAGGCAGAATCTGCGAATCCAAGCAGTACCGGAAGAGGAGAGGATCTGAGAAAAATTATGAGCACAATTTTTAATCCCCTCTTAAATAAAGGAACCGAAGAAGCACTCAGGATTGAAAGAGTCCATCGGCTCAGAAAACCCAAAAATATCGCAGAAGATAAGCCAAGAGATATTATCATTAGATTTCAATTCTATGAAGACAAAGCTGCAATATGGGCGAAAATGAGAGGAGGGCCCTGATAAGAAATATGCAAAGAATTACAGGTGATATCGACATTTGTCTTGTTCCTTATATGTACTTTTTGTAGCTAAAATGGCGCTGACTTATTGTTTGTGCAACTTTCTTTAATTCCGACCAAGCCTAAAAGCGATACTTACACTAGCAGATGTTACCATAATAGGAAATCTTGTAAAGGCACTCTGGATTTGGCAATAAAGCTGAAAATGCACCATGAGTCACCAATGTGCCTTAGCCAATGGCAGGTTGCCAAATATTGCTTTAAAAGTGACTGCGCGTGAATTTCCGTGTGTTATTCTCTTGTGGAACTCTTTGCTGTAAGAGCTATTTTATTTTCACACGTTTGTATCGATACACCTGTAATAAATCTGTCTTCCAATCAACATGACCGGAGTTGACTGATTAGTCAGAGAATGGAATTTTATTGCCATCTTGGTCCTTTCGAGCCGGAAGTAAGGATTAGGTGTTGGATCGAACGGTTCCGTCCAAAATATCGGTGAGTATCAGACTCCCTCTCGCCGAGACCTAGGTCCTCCCACTCAAGTTAAGTGGTAAAAAGAGGCTGGTGGGCTCCGTGATCCACACCTGACCTCTGCTGACGGACTACTAATCGAGTCCTCCGTGTCTGTGAAAGGTGAGACACATCTTTTCTTTTCTCTTCTGCTCAAGGTGATTTGGGTTTTTCAATTTATTGAGTATGCCAGCACTGTAGTTGATCGTATAAGATCTAGGTGACACAGGGGCCAAAAACAGAGACACTTGGGGACGTTGCCTATGGTAAATAGACATAGCCCGCTGTCCGAGACAGATTACTAAAAATATAAGGTACCGAGAGATAATAGATAATTGTTGTGAATAGTGACTACAAGTAATCTGGATAGATTACAGAGAGTCACGGTGGCCATTTCAGTTTTTTTAACTGAGTGATGGTTGGGACAAAAGAGGAAGTGAATGTACGAGTAGGCTAACTCAGCAACACTCCCCCCCCCCCCCCCCCATAGAGCGATTGTTTTTCTCTTTTTCTCTCAAGAGCAATATTTCCTGCACTGTTCCTTTTGCTGTATTTGTTAAATCATGAGACCAACTCTTGCTTTTTTCTCCTCATGTTTAACCCTACCGCAGTGATTTTTGGATTCTCCACAGTGTGTATATTTTTGCTTTTCTTGTATTCTTATTGTTACCGTGATCCAAGGGTTGCTAGTCTGGTGGTTTACAAGTTGATAAAGGCCCGCTTAAATGCTAACGGTAGGGAATTTGTTTGCTAAGGCAGATATATATATATATCTGTGTCCCTGCAGATTTGTGGTTAAAAAAAAACACTGGACTCACCCTTTAACCCCCCCCCCCCCCATGGATATCTAAGTGCACTTCCTCTTTTGTGTGTGTGTATCAGAAGACTAATAATACTGTTTGTTTTGACCAATTGTACTTTTTAGTAAATAAGGTAAAAGGTATAAGTTGTTTTTATGTATATGTATGTATGTGTGTGTGTGTGTGTGTGTGTGTGTGTGTGTGTATATATATCTATCTATATATATATATATATATATATATATATATATATGTATATATTAGGGTTGTCCCGATACCAGTACTCGCCGATACCGATTACCGATACTTTTTTTTTAATGTCATGTGACAGTTTTCAAACCAACATTTATTTATTTTATTTAATCACTGCTGGGTTTTATCTTTTGTTTAAAAAAAAAAAAGAAGCCTTTCTTCGTTTCCGACTTTCCGTCACAAAATTTTGTAAATAAG
>CM053029.1:270248975-270381475 GCA_028564925.1 Lithobates sylvaticus
AGGAAATACAAATCTGTTCGAATTGTGAGAAGGGGGTACATAGAGTGAGTGAATAGTATTTTTGGTAGAAGTGTTTTATCTTCATATCATTTTCATGTTCTGTAGGTGCAAGATCATATTTTGTTTGTAGTTCTGTGAAAGAGTAAAATGTATTGTTATGGGTAAGTGCTTTTAAATGTGTTAGATTGTGTTGTTTCCATATTGTTAATGAGTTTTGATTATTATCTGAGGAAGTGAAGTGAGGGTCTCCTAAAAAGCATGCAAAGGGAGGGATGTCGGAGGACATGTTAAATTTGGTATTTTGTCTGTTCCACAGTTGTAGGGAATGTGTTACAATTAAATTTAACAGTCTTATTTTCTGTGGTGAAATAGACTTGGACTAGAGTAGTCCTTGTAGGTTGTATGGGAGGACTGATTGTTCTTCGAACAGGAGCCAGGGGATTTGAGAGACTGGGGCATACCATTGTGCTAGTTGGGTGAATCTGGCTGACAGATAATATATCCATAAATTTGGGATATTTAGACCTCCTATTAGTTGGGGTCTAAACATTAAGGAGTAACTAAACCTTGTTTTGCCAAATGAATTTGTTGACTTCTCTTTGGAGAGAATCTAACGTGTTTTTGGGCAATGTGAGGGGAAGGGCTTTGAAAAAGAATAAAAGTTTGGGTAGTATAACCATTTTCGTTGCCACTATTCTTCCCGAGAATGATATTTGGTATGATGACCATATTTTCATTATATTTTTGATGTTATTAAATATTGGTGGGTAACCACTTCAGCCCCGGACCAATTGGCAGCCAAAGGACCAGGCCCCTTTTTGCGATTCAGCACTGCGTCGCTTTAACTGACAATTGCGCGGTCGTGCGACGTGGCTTCAAAACAAAATTGGCGTCCTTTTTTTCCCACAAATAGAGCTTTCTTTTGGTGGTATTTGATCGCCCCTGCGGTTTTTATTTTTTGCGCTATAAACAAAAATAGAGCGACAATTTTGAAAACAATGCAATATTTTTTGCTTTTTGCTATAATAAATATCCCCAAAAAATATATAAAAAAACTTTTTTTTTCCTCAGTTTAGGCCGATACGTATTCTTCTACATATTTTTGGTAAAAAAAAACGCAATTAGCGATTATTGATTGGTTTGCGCAAAAGTTATAGCGTTTACAAAATAGGGGATAGTTTTATAGCATTTTTATTAATATTTTTTTTTTTACTAGTAATGGCGGCGATCAGCGATTTTTATTGTGACTGCGACATTATGGCGGACACATCGGACATTTTTGACACATTTTTGGGACCATTGTCATTTATACAGCAATCAATGCTATTTAAATGCATTGTTTCCTGTATAAATGACAGTTGTAGTGAAGGGGTTAACCACTAGGGGGAGGGGAGGGGTTATGGGCTGTGACGTGTGTGTTTTTTTTTAAATTAGGGGGCGGGGCTGACGTGTGACGTCATTGATCGGCTTTCCCGATGACCGGGAACAGCCAATCAATGACAGGCAGAGTAGGAAGCGCGGGGAGAGGTTTGTTTACACATACCTCTCCCCGTTCTTCAGCTCCGTAACCCGATCGCGGGACACCAGTGGCGATCGGGTCCGCTGGTCCCGCGGCAGGGGTCACGTGGCTCCCGACCGGGTCGCGAGCGCGCCGCTGGCGGCGCGCGCGACCCACAGGCAGGCAAATGCACGTGCCATTCTGCTGACGTATATATGCAGTGGGCGGTCGGGAAGTGGTTAATTTGCCTGAAATAGTGTTTTGTAAGAGGGTGTAATATGAATTCCTAGGTATCTAAATGAATCCTTGCACCAATTGAATGGAAATTTCTCTTTAAGTGTTGTTGTTAAGGCTGGTGGGATATTAATGGGTAGGGCTGAGCATTTAGATAAGTTTACACTTAAGCCAGTCAGGTCGTGAAAAATGTCCAGTGTCTTGGTCAGATTCGGTAAGGAGATGAGGGGATCTGTAAGGAAGAGAAGGACGTCATCGGCATAGAGGCTTAGTTTGAATTCATTGGACCCTTTAGTGTATCCTTTTATATCTGTGTTGTTTCTAATCGCACAGGCGAGGGGCTCTATTGCCAGGGCAAAGAGGAGCAGGGAAAGTGGGCATCCCTGCCTGGTGCCCTTGCTCAGAGGGAAAAAGTCAGAATTGTTGCCGGGGAGTTTGATGCGTGTTTGTGGGTTATGGTAGAGGGCTTTGAAACCATGTAGGAATTCTCTGTTTATGCCGTATCTAGGGAGTAGTATGTCTAATGCCGCGTACACACGAAGGGACTATCCGGCGGACTAAAGTTTTAAGTTTTGTTTTAAAATTATCCCCTGGCCTCAAGTCCAGGGGTATAATCCCCTCGTGTGTGGGCGTCCCCCGAAAAACGTGGGGGTCCCCCCCAAATTTTTTCAAAAAAAGTGGGGACAAGCGAGCGGACTAAAGTTTTAAGTTTTGTTTTAAAATTATCCGCTGGACTGGCAACAATCCCGCCGTTAGTAGGCTAGTCCCCTGGACTTTTGAAATGAACGGACTTGCCGCTCATCGGAAAGTCCGTTCATTTAGCACGTGACTTCAGGTACGTAGCTAGCGTAGGCAGTAAATGCCGGCGCGCTAGCTCCGTCACCTGGCATGGATTTAAAGGGAGTCCCCATGCCGAAAAACAGCATGGGGGTCCCCCCCAAATCCATCTCAGACCCTTATCCGAGCACGCAGCCCGGCAGGCCAGGAAAGGGATGGGGACGAGCGAGCGCCCCCTCCTGAGCCGTACCAGGCCGTGTGCCCTCAACATGGGGGGCGCCCGTGTGGCCCCCCCACCCCAAAGCACCTTGTCCCCATGTTGATAGGACAAGGGCCTCTTCCCGGTCTGCGGGCGGGGGCTTATCGGAATCTGGGAGCCCCCTTTTATAAGGGGGCCCCCAGATCCCGGCCCCCCACCCTATGTGAATGAGTATGGGGTACGATGTACCCCTACCCATTCACCTAAGGTGTAAAATGTAAAATAAAAAAAACACACTTTTGAAAAAATATTTTATTGCACTGCTCCGGGGGTCTTCTTCCGTCTTGGGGGGTCTTTTCGCCGGACTCCTCCGCCATTTACGTAGCTCTTTTACCGAGCGGGGAAGTCCAGCTACCTTCTTCGTCGTCGCCGCCGTCGTCTGGGGGTCTCGATCCGCCTTCGGGGGTCTTCGGGGGTCTTTAGGGGTCTCTTCTGTTATTGCCGCTGTCGCTGTCGTCGCTTTCTGCGCCGCCTTCTTCTTCTTCCGCCTTCTTCTTCTTCTTCTTCTTCCGATGTTGACACGTCGCTCTCTCTGGCCGGAATGCCAGAGCCGCGCTGTGCTGGGACTTATATAGGGACAAGGGGACAGGGTCACATGCTCATGTCACATGGAGACCCCGCCCCCTTGTGATGTCACAGTCCCGGAGGATGCTGGGACTGTGACATCACAGGGGGCGGGGTCACCATGTGACATGAGCATGTGACCCTGTCCCCTTGTCCCTATATAAGTCCCAGCACAGCGCGGCTCTGGCATTCCGGCCAGAGAGAGCGACGTGTCAACATCGGAAGAAGAAGAAGGCGGAAGAAGAAGGCGGCGGCGCAGAAAGCGACGACAGCGGCAAGAACAGAAGAGACCCCGGAAGACCCCCGAAGACCCCCGAAGGCGGATCGAGACCCCCAGACGACGGCGGCGACGACGAAGAAGGTAGCCGGACTTCTCCGCTCGGTAAAAGAGCTACGTAAATGGCGGAGGAGTCTGGCAAGAAGACCCCCCAAGACGGAAGAAGACCCCCGGAGCAGTGCAATAAAATATTTTTTCAAAAGTGTGTTTTTTTTATTTTACATTTTACACCTTAGGTGAATGGGTAGGGGTACATCGTACCCCATACTCATTCACATAGGGTGGGGGGCCGGGATCTGGGGGCCCCCTTATAAAAGGGGGCTCCCAGATTCCGATAAGCCCCCGCCCGCAGACCCCGACAACCAACGGCCAGGGCTGTCGGGAAGAGGCCCTTGTCCTCATCAACATGGGGACAAGGTGCTTTGGGGTGGGGGGGCCGCACGGCCCCCCTTTCCCCAGGGCACCCCCCATGTTGAGGGCACGTGGCCTGGTACGGCTCAGGAGGGGGGGGGCGCTCGCTCGTCCCCACCCCTTTCCAGGCCTGCCGGGCTGCGTGCTCGGATAAGGGTCAGAGATGGATTTGGGGGGGACCCCCACGCCGTTTTTCGGCGTGGGGATTCCCTTTAAATCCATACCAGGTGACGGAGCTAGCGCGCCGGCATTTACTGCCTACGCTAGCTACGTACCTGAAGTTACATTCTAAATGAACGGACTTTGTCCAGCGGATTGTCCGCCGGAGAAGTCCGGGCGTGTGTGGGCAAGTCCACACGCTCGGAAAGTCCGGCGAAGCCAGCTGGAAAGTCCGGCGGATTGTCCGCTGGACTAGGTCCGCCGGGAAAAGTCCCTTCGTGTGTACGCGGCATGAGTATGACCAGCTGACGCTGTCAAAAGCTTTATGGATGTCAAGACTGAGTAGGAGTGTAGATTTAGAGTGTTGGTTAGAGTTTTGAATGATGTCAGTCTTATGTTGTCTGTTATTTGTCTGTTCGGGATGAATCCTGTTTGGTCTGGATTTATTAATGGGGAAATAACTGCAGCTAGTCTGTCAACTAGCATTCGGCCAAATATTTTAAGATCATTATCAATGACTGAAATTGGGCGATAGTTTTGTGGGATGGAGTGATCTTTATTTGGTTTGGGAAGAAGGGACATGTTTGCTAGGAGCATTTCTGATGGGAATTGGTTTCCTTGTAGGATATGATTATATCATTTTGTAAGGTGTGGGGTTAATGTGGAGGCAATTTTTTTATAATATGATGAGGAGTATCCATCGGGGGGCCTGGAGCTGTGCTTATAATTCTATGGATTCTATGTCTGTGCAGGGAGCGTTAAGCAATTCTATTTGTTGGTTAGATAAAATGGTTAGTGTAATATCATTGAGCCAGTTCAAGGAACATTGTTTAGGTAAGGATGGGGGAGTAGAGAGAAGCTTTTTATAGAACTCTAAAAATATGTTCATAACTTCTTTGGGATGGGATACTAAGTTGCCTGATGAGTTTCTTAATTTATAGGTGTGAGGAGGTTTTGTTGTTTGATTTAGTTTTCTGGCAAAAATGGTAGAATACATGGTAGAATATGAATTGCTATTCTGTATCTGATGTAAGTAATGAGTCTAAGGCTGTGCGTTTTTGCTTAAAAAGATTGCTAGAGGGGTTTTGATTGTTCCTATAATTTAAGAGATCTAGATCTCTTGTAAGAGATCTTATATCAGCGAGTTTAGATTTGTTTTTGGTTGAGGCAATTTTTATCAAATGGCCTCTAATGACCGCCTTATGTGCCATCCATAAAGTTGTGGGTGGCATGTCTGGTGTCACGTTGAGTGCAAAATATTGCGGTGAGATAAGATTTCTTGAGAGATTGTTGGGTCAGTTAGCAGGGAATCATTTATTCGCCATTTGTGCGTTGTAGTAGCTAGGCCTATATGTGGGGTGTTGAAGGAAACTATATGATGGTCTGACCAGGGACATGGGTGGATCTCTGCTTTTGAGGAATTGGCTAATAAGACTGGGGTACCAAAAATATAATCCAGCCGTGCATAGCTATCATGTGGGTGAGAGTAGAATGTGTAGGCTTTGATACCTACTGTGACAGACCTAGCCGGGACAGAGGCTGTTGGAGGGGACGTAATGCAAGCCTCTTGCCTTGCGATTATGGGCCCTGGCATTTGGGGGAACGGTGCTGTTTGTGAGCTGTATGCCTGGGGACCGCTGAGCTGGTTTTACTTGGATTAAGGTCCATGCTGGCCCCCTAAGACACATAGACTCTGGACATGTCAGATGCTAATATCATCAACTCCAGCCACCTGTCTGTTGTCTTGTATAATGCAAATGAGTAGTCTGGCTTGACACAGATTCTAAAGAGTATTTCACCTATTGTTGTATGTGCTAATTAACCCTGCAATTGAATGAAGGAGTCCAGTGTTGATATAGATAATTAGCTCATGCTAATTAGGTTAGGTTTTTAGTCATCCGGCTGTATATATGTGTGTGACATCTCAAATAAAAGCTATTCCTGATGTACTCCAAGACTGGTGTTGTCTAGTTCTTGGGGGTTCCTATAGCCAGATCCATTGGACTCATGTTCCAGGACTTAGGAAGCGGTATACTGACGGAAGCTTCCATCACATTTTTGGCAAGCAGTGGGATCGTGCTTCCTGCAGTCTGGGACATCCAAACCTCCACCGGGATCCAAGATCAGGATAGCAGACTTTGGTCACCCCAGCGGAGATATGGATCTGGTATCAGAGTTCCCGGGGCTGCTGCGGATCATCCTTTCAGCATACACCAGGACTGTGTCTGAGGATAAATACCTGGAGCTCAGGCAGCAGATTCGGGTGGAGTTCTGGATTAGAGCCCTCCAGCTCGCTGGTATAAAACAGGGCAAGTGCTTTCCATCCCAAGAGCAACGGGCCAGTGACCAACGGGCATTGCGGATGGCATTCCTGGGAGAGCAGCCCCAGGAGCAATGGGTGACTGAGTTGGACAGGCTGGTCCAGCAGGAGATAGAGCTGGACAATCATTATCGAGCTCTGCAATGGCACGCAGAGCAGGGATATTTAGGAGAGACAACAGAATGCTCTCCGGAGGGATATGACTTTGGAGGCCCTGGATTTCTGTGGGAGAGCCTTACAGATCGTTTTGTGTTTGGCGATGAAGGGGAACCTACCCTTGAGGACCTGTGAGAATATAGAGAGGCTATGCTCGGTCTTGCAGGGGTCTCAGAGCTTAAACCTGATCTGGACCATTTGTTAAGGAAGGAACAGCATCTGGAAAGGGCATACAGGTAACTGCTAGAACACGTTCAGCAGCATGCCAGAGAATCGGCAGTGGAAATTCCAGAGATTGTCGTCCCCAAAGCGGAAGTGCTGACGATTGGGCAGAGCTCTGCTAACTTCTGCCCAGCACCAACAGTGGCTTCGGCCTTCTTGAGGGAAGAGGTAGTTGGCCTTTCTCCCACAACACTGACAGGGACATGTGATTTTCTGCCAGCAGCATCTATGGAGTTACAACAAACTTCTCCAGCTGAAGATCTGGTAACTGAACAGAGGGTCCAAGACCTCTGTCCCACACGTTTAGCAATTCCAGAGACTGGAGATTTAATAGACGTTTCTGTAGAGGAGGAACCACCTAGCAAACCCCTAGCAGAAGTGCTGGCAACCGGACAGAGAGTCCAAGACCCCTGCCCCACACCTACAGCAATTCTGGAGGCCCAGGGTGAGGAGGTGGCAGTCCATCAGGAGTTGCAGATCAGGATCCAAGGAGAGAATGCAGTTGTCACCTCACAACTGCAGCTTGATCTGGTGTCGGTGGATGGGCCTGTGGTCTCCACTAACAGAAAACCAGCAGAAGTGCTGGCAACTGGGCAGAGTGCTACCATCCTCTGCCCAGCACCGATAACAGCTGCGGAGTTCCAGAGAGCTGGGGCAGTCGGCCTCTCTCCCCAACAGTTAGTTGGAGCAGATGATGTAGGGAAGCTCCTACGCCCAGCTGAACTGCTGGCAACGGAACAGAGCGCTGCTGGCCTCTGCCCACAACTAACACAGGACAGATTTCACCTTGTCTTCTCTCCTGCGGCTAAAGGGACTCCAGGAGGAAGGACCAGTCCGCACTTCCCTCCAGCAGCGGGTATGTTCTATGAGAGAGGCAGAGGTTGGCTGGTTGTGTAGTGCTCGCTTTTAAACAATTTGTTTGGGGTACTGTGTGGGTACAGGCATTAGAGGACTGGAACTATGGACTAACTTTGGAGTCAACCCATCTGGGGTCTCCTCCTGTGTTAGTCTCCTGCCGAAAGGGGAGAAATGTGACAGACCTAGCCGGGACAGAGGCTGTTGGAGGGGACGTAATGCAAGCCTCTTGCCTTGCGATTATGGGCCCTGGCATTTGGGGGAACGGTGCTGTTTGTGAGCTGTATGCCTGGGGACCGCTGAGCTGGTTTTTACTTGGATTCAGGTCCATGCTGGCCCCCCAAGACACATAGGACATGTCAGATGCTAATATCATCAACTCCAGCCACCTGTCTGTTGTCTTGTATAATGCAAATGAGTAGTCTGGCTTGACACAGATTCTAAAGAGTATTTCACCTATTGTTGTATGTGCTAATTAACCCTGCAATTGAATGAAGGAGTCCAGTGTTGATTTAGATAATTAGCTCATGCTAATTAGGTTAGGTTTTTAGTCATCCGGCTGTATATATGTGTGTGACATCTCAAATCAAAGCTATTCCTGATGTACTCCAAGACTGGTGTTGTCTAGTTCTTGGGGGTTCCTATAGCCAGATCCATTGGACTCATGTTCCAGGACTTAGGAAGCGGTATACTTACGGAAGATTCCATCACACCTACATTGTGGGCTCTCCATGTATCTACTAGTTGGTGGTTGTATAATGATCGGTTTAGTGATTTAGGGAATGATTTAGAGGATGGAACTACTCTACTTCTATCTAGTGCTGAATGTGCAGCTAGGTTAAAATCACCCATGATAGCCAAGATTTGACAGACAGATTGACTGCCTTCTATCGAAGATGCAATCTCCGATGGATACAACGAACTGACTGGCAAAAGATTATTATTTTTTTTTTTTTTCTTTCTGCCACCTCAGCTCAAACTTTCACATAGGACCTGAATCAACTTTTACCGTTCATCTCTGTCCTAATCGGTCGTCACATCATTGTGGCATTACTTGCTTTAACTTTGTAAAAAACACGATAACACAAAAAGAGAAGGAGAAGAAAGGCTGCTTTTCCCTCTGCTCATTCCTTTTATTCATTTTCACCCCTACCTCCCCGCCCTCCCTTCCTCTGCATCACCCCGACGCCGCGCCACAGGGCATCCAGTTATATCTGCATATGCATCCCCTCCAGATCTAGAACTGAATCCTAACTGCTTCGGCATAGCTCCAGGTTTTTTTGAACTTAAGCCAGCCTTCCCACTTTTTTTTTTCCAAGTCCCCCTTTCTTTTCTCAGCCCTGACTCTAAGGGACTCCATCTGACGTATATCCTCCACCCTATCTATCCATTCCCATATTAATGGGCTTTCAAGGTTACCCCAGTTCCTGGCGATCGTTCGCTTGGCGGCATTGAGAAGGTGAGGTACCAGTGTCCTCTCATATTGTTTTGTCTCCCCTCTGGTACCATGCAGCAGGATAACCCAGGGGTCGTTGTCCAGTTCACTTCCTGTAATTTCCTTCACGTACCTTAATATTTTTAACCAATAGGTTTTAATTTTTCTACAGTCCCACCAAAGGTGGGCCATAGTCCCTTTATCATTACAGCCTCTCCAGAATTCAGCCGGGGCCCCTATTTGAAACATACTTAACTTAGCAGGGGTAATGTACCACCGTGACACAACTTTGTAGTTCAGTTCGGCTGTTCTGATGTCTGTTGCGGGCCTGTGGGTTAATTTCAATATTTTGCCTATCGTGAGTGCATCTACTTTTGTGCCCAATTCCCTCTCCCAATTTTGGATGAATGGCGGTATCCCCATCTCGTCCCCATCTATTAATAGTTTATATATTTTGGAGATCATTTTTTTTTCCTTTACAGCCGTAAATACCCGCTCCAGTCGGGTCAGATCATCCCCTGGCCTGATCGGTTGGGGAAGGCTGCTTACGAAATGACACAGTTGCAGATATCGCCACTCATCCATCTTAAACAAATCTCCTTTATTACGTAATTCAGTGAGTGAAAGTATCTTACCTTTTTGCATTATGTCTTTCAATCGTGTACCCTCTTTTTTAACCCATCCCCCTCCCACTTTTACCCTCCCTGGCTGGAAATATTCATTATTTTTAAGTGCTATTAGTGGTGAATTATACTCTCCATTTAAGTGCTTATAAACCCTATCCCAAATTCGTAATGTGTTAGTGGTTATAACATGCGTGTTCTCGCCCAAGGACCTGTGGAGTGTTGGGTTCCATATAAGACTACCCAATTGCAAGTTACTTAGTGATTTTTCTAGTTTCACCCATCTTTTGTCACTGTGATCCGATCCCCACACTGGAATTCTAGACAGTACCGCTGCATAATAGTAGTTTTCTATGTCGGGGACCGCTAAACCTCCCTTTTTTTTTTCTTGTTTTAAGGTACGGAGTGCGATACGATGCTTCTTGTGTCTCCAAATAAAATTCATAATTAAAGACTTTAACTTTCTTAAATAGTTCGCCGATAGTGGGATTGGGAGCATCTGAAATTTGTAGGTGATTAGGGGTAAAATCATCATTTTTACTGAGTTAATTCGCCCCAACCAAGAGATGGGTCTGTTATTAAACTCTTTGCATTTTTTAGCGATGTCATCTAACAGGGGGAGGTAGTTGGTATTAAACATTTCCTTCAAGGACCTAGAAAGAGTTATTCCCAGATACTTGATTTGTTTCTTCCAGGGGAACTCGAATCTCCCCTGCAGGCACTGCTGCTCCGTACTGGGTAAGTTAACATTCAGGACGAACGTCTTTGATGTATTGACTTTGAAATTAGAGATCTCCCCGTATTGTTTCAAGATTTTCATCAGAAGGGGCAGTGATGTCTGTGGATTTCCTAGGAAGAACAAAATGTCATTGGCAAATGCCGCCAGTTTATGTTCCTCGTCGTCTGCTCTCACCCCGTTAATACCTGGGTGTCCCCTTATTGTAGACAGGAGAGGTTCTAAGGTCAGTATAAATAGGAGGGGGGACAACGGGCATCCCTGCCTAGTACCATTTTCCATAAGAAACGGCGAGGAGGTCAATCCGTTTATTTTTATCCTGGCTGTTGGGTGGGCGTACAGCACCCCTATTTTTTGGATGATCTTAGGACCGAAACCCATATGGGTTAGGGTTTGAAACATGAGTCCCCAGTCTACCCTGTCAAACGCTTTCTCCGCGTCGATCGACAGGAGTAGACCTGGGGACCCTGCCCTCCTGATTTTATGGATTACCAACAGCGCTCGGACTCCGTTGTCCCGTCCCTCTCTACCAGGGACAAACCCCACCTGGTCGGGATGGACCAGTGTGCTCAAGTGGCCCCTGACCCTCTCCGCTAAAACCTTCGCATATAGCTTAGTATCGGCGTTTAGGAGCGAGATTGGCCTATAGCTCGAGCACACTGATCCATCCTTCCCATCTTTTAGGATCATGGTTATGTCCGCAGTTAGTGACTCGGTCGACATTCCGAATTTCGATCCCAGTCCATTAAAATATGCACAGATTCTGGGGATTAATAGCTCATGGAAGGTTTTATAATATACATTTGTAAACCCGTCCGGGCCCGGGCTTTTACCTTTCGGGGAGCACATCAGTGCCCTTTTAATTTCGTCTTCCGTGAAGGGGCTGTCGAGCCCCTCGCTTACCTCCCTCGAAAGTTTAGGGAGACCTGCTCCAGTAAGGAATCTTTCCCCGTTCTGGACCCTATCTATTCTTTTCCCCTGCGGTTCCACCGAGTAAACATCTTCTAAATACTCTCTAAAAGATTCAGCTATGTCCCTAGAGAGGAACTTAATGTCACCGTTTTTGTTTCTTATTTTTTCAATAAAGTTACGAGTCTTTTTTTTCCGGAGAGTTCTGGCTAAATGTTTTCCAGATTTGTTACTCCAGATGTACCTCTCTTTAGCCACTATATCATATGTTTGTTTTAATTGTTGTTCCATCAGATCTTTTAAGTCCTCTCTAAGGGAGATTATTTTTGAGTAGAGATCCCTGTTTGGCTCAGTAGTTGATTTATGGGTCTGCTCTGCTATTTTTATTTCTTCCACTAGGGCATTTTTTTTTATCCTACCTTCTTTTTTCTTCCAGGCTCCCTTTGTGATTAAAATCCCTCTTATATAGGACTTATGGGCATCCCAAAGGGTTGAGCCCAGAACCTCCCCATTATCATTAATTTCAAAAAAGGTTTTTATTTCGTTTTTAATTTGCTCCACTACTTCTTCATCTTGGAGCAGTTCCTCATTCAATCTCCAGCTGGGTGAAGGAGCCTGTAATTCCGGGCATTCCAGAACCATTGAGACTGGAGCATGGTCAGATAAGGAGACTATCTCCACCTTCGTTTCCTTAACTCTTTCAAGCAGGGCATGATCGATTAAAATATGATCCAGTCGGGAGTACGTCCCATGTACGTGGGAATAGAAGGTAAAATCCCTATCTTTAGGGTGTTGTATCCTCCAAACATCGACCAGCTGGTTTGACCTTAAATTCTGCTTAATCATTTTAAGTTGTTCCTTATTTGTCCCACGGGCACGGGACGTACTATCGAGTTCCAAGTCCATACAAAAGTTCAGGTCCCCCATCACTATAACATACCCCTGTCTAAAGTCTCTTAATTTGGACAAAATCTCTTTTAAAAATTTGATCGGTTTTATATTTGGGGCGTATATGTTTGCAAAGGTATATTTATTGCCACCAAGCGAGCCCCTCAGAAACAAAAATCTGCCTTCTGGGTCCTCCACCCTACTCTCGACTAAAAAGTGTGTGTCCCTTGAAAATCCTATGGCCACCCCCCTTGCCCTGTTGATGATAGCATCGCCATAGAACCAGGATGGGAAATGACTCGAGGCTATTTGGGTGTTGGACGTGTGGGAGAGGTGTGTCTCCTGAAGGAAGACCACCCCTGCCCCATATCCCCTCAGTTCCTCCAAGATCTTTTGTCTTTTACCCCGCAGGTTAAGCCCCTTTACATTATAGGATACAAATTTAATCAGTGTCATCCTGTCTCTATGGTGAGGTTTTTTATGTCTGTGGGCATGCAGCGTCGAAGTGATGCGGAGGTTGTCCCACCCTCCCTCCTCCCCCATCTTCCCCCCCCCCCCCCCCACCCCCCACCCCTCCCCCTCCATTCCTCACCCACCCCCCCCCTCCACCCTTCCCCTCCCTTCCCTCCCTAACCCCCTCTAGGGTCTCGGAGTCGTTGGAGGCCATTCTGGTATCTGGCCTACCTCGTCTCTCCTAATATCCCAGGTGGGGTGGGGCACTGAACGACCGGAGAATCCAGCCATTCTCCCGATAGTGGTTTATAATCGGGGAGCAGCGAGCGATGTGCCCACGGTTCACAGCTAACCTGACCCTCGTTCGACCCTCTGCGGGAAAAAAAAAAAAAAGAACACACCTCTCAGCTCCCTCCCCCCCACAAACACCCCCCTCCCCTTCCCTATCTCCTCGAAGAGGGTTTAACCGTTCTCCCCCCTATCTGCCCATCCTGGCAAATCCGGGACCTGAATGCCCATTTTACTGCAGAACTCTGGCAGCTCCTCCGGAAAACGCAATCTGGCCGAGCGCCCGTCCCTGTTCCCGATCAGGCATGCAGGGAACCCCCAGGTGTATTTTATGTTCGCGGATCGCAATGCTTCTAAAAGGGGTCTCTGCTGCCTACGCCTTTCTAACGTTTGAGGGGACAGGTCTGAGTATATTTGGACCTCGATGTCCTCGTATTTCAAGGGAGGACTTCGATACAGTTTTGCCCAGATTTCGGCCTTGTCCTCATAGTGGCGAAACCTAACAATAATGTCTCTGGGTCTGCCAGTTCCTGCTATCTGCCTTCTGCCAAGTCGGTGGACTCTCTCAATGTTGGGAAAGTCTTCCTGTCCTCTTCCTATCAGAGGGTTGAGTATCGAAAATACAGTGTCCCTTAGATCTTCTCCTGCCTTCTCAGGGACCATTTTCACTCTGATGTTCTGTCTCCTGTTTCTGTTTTCAATATCTTCCAGCTTATATTGGGTGTCCCGTTGGCTTAGATGTAATAATCTTATCTGCTCCTTCAGCTTAAGAGTTTCATGTTCCTGGGACTCCACCCTATTCTCAATAGATTCAACCCTTCCTAGTAAGTGGCCCCAGTCTTCTCTAAGAAGATGGAATTCCCCTTTAATGGCATTTTCCATCTTCTGGAGCATTTCCTCCATCTCGTTTTTTGTAGGGCACTGTGCCCCCGCCACCTGTTCCGAGGGCCCACTTTCATTCGTCTCACTTTCCACCGCCTGTTCTGATAGTGTCTGATCGAGTGTCACATCCGCTCTTTTTTCTTTGGCTTTCTTTTTATCCATCATTGCTTTGGGTTGTTGGTCAGAATTATGCGGTTGTGGGCTTGTTCCAGATCTCATGTATTGTTTTATGTCACTAGCCGCTGGTTTGGGGGTATTGGGGGGGGGGCTTTCTTAGATGATTTACTCATATTTCCTTTGCAGAGTTTTCTAATTCTTCTCCCCAGTTTGCTGGGAGGGGTACTTCCACAGGTTATTTTAAGTTACTCTCCGACTTCCACACTGCCTTCACCTGACCCGGCTCCCGGTCCTCTTCTTTTCACTCCTGTTATCGGGGGTCTATCCCAGGTATTTTGTCGCTACCCTCGTAGCCAGTTCGCCTTCGTCCGGGGGTTGCCTCGAAGCCCCTATACACTACAAACTATGAGAGCAGAGCGTCCCCCCGTTGGGCTATCCACAGCTACCTTTGTCCCAGTGGTGCGGCCCAACCAGTGCCCCAGGGGTGTATAATGCACGCCCCTAAAAAGCACCGAAAAAGGGGACCTCCCCCTCCTCCCTCACTACAATCCACGGCCAATCCCCGGCGCTAGGCCCCAAAGAGTGGAAAGGCTATATGGACTGGCCGGGGCCCTTGGGATTATTCCGGGATATGTCCCTCTAGGGGGATATAAGGGTGTGGGTAGAAAAGTACCTGTTTGGTATAGTATACTGGAGCAGTTTTACCCACGCAGGGGCCTTGATGGGGAGAATTGTATCAAAAAAGGAAAACAAATCATACAGCTCAAAAGTTACCGCGAGAGTGGACATTGATAATCCCCCCCACTTTTTTTTTCCTTTCCTTTTTTTTTTCCCCTTCTCTTCCCCTTTCTTCTCCGTCTTTCCCCTTCTTTTTGAGGGGGTAGGCTACTCCCCTAGTGGTGGGTCAAGTGAGATCTGCAGCGTTGTGTGCTGGGGTCCTGGATCTCCTTACTCTGATAAGTTTACAAAAATAAGTACGGTGTACCTACGAAAAATGGCTTCGGTAAGACCCCCCCCCTTTTTTTGGAGGGGGTGGGCTGCTCTCCCAGTGAAAAGTCAGATGGTGGCTTACTGCGTTGTATTTCTAGGGCCCTGAAGCTCCTTGCTGTGTTAAGTTTGCAAAAAGTAAATACAGTGCACTATCAAGGCCAGTCTTCTTCTGAATTGAGGTTCAGTTGTTCCTCTTAAATACCGTTTTCCCAGTCCTTACAAACTCAGAGAAAGATCATTAATCGGCCCAGGTGTAAGTCCCTCCTGCAGGTTTATATAGTGTGAGAATGCAGCAAACCCCCTACTTCAGAGCACCACAAATAAAACACAGAAAGTAAGGCGGCTGGCAACTGCAGAAATATCAATCTTTCTTTAAGAGTCCTGTATATAATACATCCAACATACCCTTCAGGCTGCTAGTCCAGTTTTGAACACAAGGATTCCCGAACCAGAATCCTCCTTAGGGGGATACTAGCTGATCGAGTGTATGGAGAACTTGCTTACCTTTCGCAGCTGGGTTAGAAAGCTTACCCCACACTGAAGGGGTTAATAGCTGGAAGAACTCACGATCCGGGGGGGAACCCCATCGGGCATCCGAGTGTAGGTTTCGCTGGGGTGGGAGAGCGTCGGGGGGTCAGGGTCAGCGGTAGAAAAGCTTGCCGATCTACAGGAGATCTGCTAAAAAAAGAAATAGATGCTAATAGTCTGCAGGAGATCTGGTGAGAAAACGAAATAGATACTAATTGTCTGCAGGAGATCTGCAAAAAAAAAAAGTGTTAATCCCGGTCTAGTATTGTAATTCGGTAATTCGGATGCATCCGAGTGTCAGTTAGTTGGCCCGGATCTTTACTAGGCATCTCCCGAGCTTGATACTGGCGCTCGGAGGTGCACGGCGCATACCTTCCATGGAGCGCCGGCGTCTACCCTCCTCGCGGTCAGCGTTGTCTCAGGCCGCCCGCTGCATCAGGCCCCTCCCCCCGTGCATGGCTACGTCCGCACGTCCTGGCGCATCCCCCGCATCAGTGGGGTCGCTGTCGGCACCATTGTAATAGGAACACTAGTTGTCTTTGCAAAAGATTATTATGACTGTACAGGAAGACAAGGAAAGTGTCATTGATTATCTAAATAAACATGGTAGAAGTTTTTAAAGTGTTCTCCGGGCTCCCCGAAGCTGAAGATATGAATAGTGCATATCTGCAACAGCTAAAGATAGCTTTTGTTGATGGATTAAAACAGAATCATAAGGATTACATTGTTAAAAACATGGTTACTTACCGAACTGCATCAGTTTTAGATGTTTGCAATATGCTAAGCATTCTGAGAAGTATTTGAAAGCGATGGGATAAATAAATAAATAAAAATAAAGAATGTGAAAGTAAAGGTTTTTGTGCAAGGTGATGAAGGAAATACCCCCTTAAGAAGGAAGCAGAGGAGGATATAGCCCCCGTAATAGACAAACTTTTAATAACAGGGGTGATTATTCCGTGTCCTGACAGCCCCTGCAATACCCCTCTTTTCCTGTTAAGAAGGTTCTAGACATCCTAGTGGCGTCTCCCTCAGATGAGGTTTGTAGGACTGACACAATGGCTCTGTTGTATTTCCTCCATGACCAAGGGCATAAGCTGAATAAAACTAAAACTCCAGTTGTGGCAAAAGCAGGTCAAATACTTAGCGTATAATGTCTCAAAAGAAGGTCGACATCTGGATGAGGAGAGAATTCGAGCCCTCCTCCAGGTGCCGAAGCCAGAAACAAAGAAACAAATTATGTCTTTTTTTGGGCATGATGAATTGTTGTAGGGCTTGGATCCCCGGGTATTCAATACTGACCACCCCGTTGGTCCATGCCATGCATGGGAGCCCCAGAGGACGCTATAAAATGGAGTGAGGAAAACACAGCCTTTACTGAATTAAAAAGAACATTAACAAGCACCTAAGTGCTGGGACTACCCAACTATGAGAAACCATTTGAGCAAACTGTAGATTCAAGAGATGGACACATGACATCAGTATTGACACAGACATATGGGGGTAAACCGAGACCAATCGCATATTACTCCACCAGACTTGATAATGTGACAAGAGCCATGTGTGCAGGCAGTGGTCGCAGCAGCAGAAGCGATTAAGGCTTCAGCCTCCATTGTACTGTATCACCCGTTCATATCAAAGGTCCCACATGCTGTATCAGTAATATTACTACAACAGAAAATTTCACACCTTAGCCCAGCAAGACACTTATCCTGCACATAACCATCCAAAGGTGCACTACTTTAAACCCATCCACACTCCTGCCAATACCAACAGATGGTGAAAAACATGATTGTACGGCCGCTATTGCTGAGAAGGTATTACCTAGGAGTGACCTTAAAGCGGTTCTGCACACATTTCATTTAGTAAATCTCTTTGCCTTCCAAATCAGGCAAAGAGAACTAAATGAAGTGTGTTTTTTTTTCCACTTACCTTGTAATCGCTGACTTCCTTTCCTCTGTCTCTGCAAGGGTGGGCGGGGTCTCTGCGTCGATCGTCGTCGCGCCGCACTGTCTCCTGGGATCTGGTGTCATTGATCCCAGGAGTCAGTGCGGACATCTTCCGAAATCTCGCAAGATTTCGGCCACATCTTCTGAAATCTCGCAAGATTTCGGAAGATGTGTCCGAAATCTCGCAAGATTTCGGGCGATGTCAACGAACGTGAGCTACACTTTGCCGTTACTGCGCACGTGCGAGATCGGCGCAGTAACGGCAGTGAATGCTGGGCCATCTGAAGTGCCTGTGTGGGTTCACATGCCCACAGGCAAGATGGCCCCCAGCAGGAAAGATTTTCTAAAACAGTTTTTCTGACGAAACCCGGCAGCAGCTATTTACAAAAAAAGCACACGTGAGTACCTAAACTAGATCTCATAAGCCATTGCATTGCACTAAAAAAAAAAAAAAAACATACAGACAGTGCAGAACCGCTTTAAAGACACCCCATTACCATATTCTGACATGACACTTTTTGTTGACGGATCCAGTAGAAAGAATCTTGATGGCACGAACGCTACTGGATATGCAGTCGTCACACAAACAGAGGTACTGGAAGCTGAAATGTTACCTAGACATTACTCAGCACAAGTAGCAGAATTAATCACACTTACAAGAGCATGTACCCTAGCTGAAGGAAAAAAGGCCACCATCTACACAGACAGCCAATACGCATTTTCTACAGTGCATGTATTTGCCCAGCAATGGAAAAACAGGGGGATGGTCACTTCTGGGGGCAAACCCATTTCACATACTGATTTCATTCTAGGATTACTCGATGCTATCCAGCTTCCAATGGAGCTGGCGATATATAAATGTCAGGCCCATACAAAAGGCAAAGACCCGATATGCGAGGGGAATAAAAAAGCAGACAAAGCTGCTAAACAAGCAGCTAATCAATCTACACAAACCTTAGTACAACAGGAAGATATACAATTAGATCACACAATCTTGAAGTATATGCAAAGTTGTGCACCCCCATCTGAAAAACAACTTTGGGTCACAAAAGGATGCACCCTCCAGGAGGGCATATATATCTCCCCAGAGAACAAACCAGTCCTGCCAAAGTCTTTATTTAAGTATGCAGCATTCTTGACCCATGGAGTAACACATGTGTCAAACAGGGGGATGAGTGAGATACTAAATAAAGTGGTAGCAGCCTATGGCTTTACAAACTACTCAAAAACTTTTTGTTCTCAATGCATTATATGTGCAAGACACAATGCTCAGGGAGGCATAAGACTACGGAAAGGGAAGTTCCCCGCACCGCAATATCCATTTCAACACATTTTCATGTATTTTATTGAATTAGACAAATGTGAAAGGAAGAAACATTGTTTGGTAATCATTGATGCATTGACCAAATGGGTAGAGATATTCCCCACAGGAAGTGCTGATGCCTTAAAAGTATCCAAAGCCTTACTAAAAGATATAATTCCACGATTTGGGATACCAGAGAAGATTTATAGTGATAGTGGTCCACATTTTGTAAATCAGACTATAAAACACCTAACAGAAGTGATGGGTATAGAAGTAAAGAAGTAAAGAATCACTGTGCATATCACCCTCAGTCAGCAGAGCTCGTAGAAAGACTTAATGGGATATTAAAGAGCAAGCTAAAAAGGGATGTACTGTCTCCCACTAGCTATTTTAACCCCTTCACATCCCGCCCATGTACATATGACGCCCAGCAGGTGGATCTCCCATCCTGGGTGGGCGTCATATGACGTCCTCCCATTCCAGGCCGCCTAGGGGGCGCGCGCGCGCCTGCGGCGTCGCTCGGGACCCGGTGCGAGTGCCCGGCGGCCGCGATGTCCGCCGGGCACCCGCGATTGCCCGTTAAAACAACGGGACCGTGCGGGACCGTGGAGCTGTGTGTGTAAACACACAGCTCCACGTCCTGTCAGTGGCGAGGAGACCGATCATGTGTTCCCAGTACGGAGGAACACCGATCGGTCTCCTCCCCTTGTGAGTCCCCTCCCCCCACAGTTAGAATCACTACCTTAGGGAACATTTTAACCCCTGCAGCCCCTAGTGTTAACCCCTTCCCTGCCAGTCACATTTGCACAGTGATCAATGCAATTTTATAGCGATCGCTGTGTAAATGTGAATGGTCCCAAAAATGTGTCAAAAGTGTCCGAAGTGTCCGCCGCAATGTCGCAGTCACGAAAAAAAATCGCAGATCGCCGCCATTACTAGTAAAAAAAAAAAAAATGCAATAAATCTATCCCCTACTTTGTAAACGCTATAACTTTTGCGCAAACCGATCAATATACGCTTATTGCGATTTTTTTTACCAAAAATATGTAAAAGAATACGTATCCGCCTAAACTAAGTAAAAAAAAAGTTTTTTTTTTTTAAAAAAAATGGGATATTTATTATAGCAAAAAGTAAAAAATATTGTGTTTTTTTTCAAAATTGTCGCTCTTCTTTTGTTTATAGCGCAAAAAATAAAAACCGCAGAGGTGATCAAATACCACCAAAAGAAAGCTCTATTTGTGGGAAAAAAGGACGTCAATTTTGTTTGGGTGTAACGTCGCACGACCGCGCAATTGTTAGTTAAAGCGACGCAGTGCCGAATCGCAAAAAGTGCTCTGGTAAGGAAGGGTGTAAAATGGCCCGGTGCTGAAGCGGTTAAGCATGCACATCACCCCACTAAGGAGGGGCTAAGTCCATTTGAAATGATGTATGGTAGACCTTATAAAATACCTTTATTACCAAATGAAACCCACACAGAGGAAGTGGAGAGAACCTTAGCAGAATAAATGTCAAGGTTATTAAAACAGAAACAAATTAACCAAGTGTGTTCCATTCCAGAAGGAGAGCCCATAGGAGAAGACAAAGTACAAATCGGAGACTGGGTCCTCATCAGGGTGATCAAAAATAAGCATTGGCACTACCCTAAGTTATGACGGGCCATATCAAGTACTCCTTACTACTCCCACCGCAGTAAATAATTGCTGAAAGGACTACCTGGATTCACCAATCCCACTGTAAAAAGGTAAACATAGGCAGAGTAGGGGCGGAAAAACTGAAGGAGGGGGGAAATCCAACTACAAAGGGAGGCAGATAAAAGGTCTGCTTGTCTCAACCTTGGTGAAGAAAAGGCCCTATTTAGGCCCCCCTCACTTCAGATAGGATGGTAGGGATTTTGTTCCTTGTGGGAGCATTGGTGACTCTAGGAGAGGCCTCTATACGGGGAGGTAGGAGACACAGGAGGATAGTGGAATCAATTGGGAAGAGACAGAAAGAGCATGAACCTCACCTTTGTTGAAGGAACCACCAGTACTATACAGGTGGATTTCTGCTAGATGACAGATTGTCGAAATAAGGTAGAAGCAAGTAACCTGACCCGGGCAGACAAATACGTGTGCTACCTGGCTGGAACTACCGGGTGTACTACTTGGGATTCAGTCATGTGGACAACTGCAGCCCAGGATTGGGGATATGTGATTCCAACAGCAAGAGATTTAAAGAATAGATTTACTATAACTAAAGCGGCCCACTCTCCCTGTACAGAACCAAAGAATTGCAATATATTATTGATTTCCCTGAAGGACTCCAAACTAGAAGATCAGAGGTTATACCGTGTAGGAGCTTGGATATCGGGAACTGACCCTTTGGGAAAATTCTTCCTTGAGGTCAAACCAAAGAATGAGACAAACAAGAAGAAAGAATTAGCTAATGAGGACCAACTTACAGTAGAGGTATTAGGACCCACAGTGAGATTCACCAATCTCACAGTGGAAGAAACGATAACATTAGAAACAGAATACCAGGATAAGAATGAATGGTTAATATATACTGCTAATACCCTTAAAAAAGAGAACTGCTTGGTCTGTGCAGGGGCCAGACCCCAGCTAGCTACAGTGCCTTTTCCCTTAAATAATAATACAGATCCAGATGGTTAAGGGTGTATGCTAAAGCTGTATCAAAAAACATACAAACCTGACACTAACACTTCCTGTCACATGTTAGGTTTGTTGTTTCCCCAGGTTCAGAGACCTCAGATACCCCCAGCTGTCACGGCATACCCTGGCAACTTTACTTGTTTTGCACTTCCGGGGAATGAGAGTGGCACAGATTTGGGGTCTTTACCGGATAACTACTGCATGGAGAGGATTAACAAAATTGTAAAGGGAGAGGGTGACGACTGGGTTGAGCATGACACCCAGAGGGCGGACGTCTGGTGGTTATGCGGAGATAAGAGGCTCAGAGCAAGAATTCCAGCCAATTCCCAAGGGGATTGTGCCCTGGTACAGCTGGCAATGCCTCTGCGCTTACTGTCAGAGCCCCCTTGGAAAAAGGGTCACCAGAGGAGCAGAAGGTACACCTCTCCTGCAGGGTCTTTTGACCCTCAGATCTACATGGATGAGATTGGGTTCTGCGTGGAGTGCCGAGCGAGTTTAAGGCTAGGAATCAAGTGGCAGCTGGATTTGAGTCTCTTCTTTGGTGGGTGACAGTAAACAAAAATGTTGACTGGATTAAATATATATACTATAACCAACAACGGTTTGTAAACTACACCAGGGATGCAGTTAAGGGATTGGCAGAGCAATTAGCCCCTACCTCTCTGATGGCATGGCAGAATAGGATGGCATTAGATATGATCCTAGCAGAAAGAGGAGGTGTCTGTAAAATGTTTGGCAGTATGTGTTGCACCTTTATTCCTAACAATACAGCTCTTGGAGGAACCGTGACTAGAGCCCTCGAAGGATTGACAGCTTTATCTAATGAATTCGCAGAAAACTCGGGTATTAATGATCCATTCGCATATTGGCTTGAAGGTTGGTTTGGGAAATGGACTGGACTTGTCACCTCATGTTTGATCTCTATCGCCGTGGCTTTAGCCATTTTAGTCACTTGTGGATGTTGTTGTATTCCCTGTATTCGAGGACTCTTTCAAAGATTAATTAAGACAGCCATGACCAGGATAATGTACCACACAGTTCCCCAAGGAGAAGATATCTATGATGATGCGAGTACTCCTCTCAATGAAGAAGTAAGGTCTTAAAACACAGTTGTGGGACCTGCACTGAAATAATAAATTGAGGAAGCAAATATAGTTATCAGAGGAGGGAATGATAAGAAATATGCAAAGAATTACAGGTGATATCGACATTTGTCTTGTTCCTTATATGTACTTTTTGTAGCTAAAATGGCGCTGACTTATTGTTTGTGCAACTTTCTTAAGTTCCGACCAAGCCTAAAAGCAATACTTACACTAGCAGATGTTACCATAATAGGAAATCTTGTAAAGGCACTCTGGATTTGGCAATAAAGCTGACAATGCACCATGAGTCACCAGTGTGCCTTAGCCAATGGCAGGTTGCCAAATATTGCTTTAAAAGTGACTGCGCATGAATTTCCTTGTGTGATTCTCTTGTGGAACTCTTTGCTGTAAGAGCTATTTTATTTTCACCGGTTTGTATCGATACATCTGTAATAAATCTGTCTTCCAATCAACATGACCAGAGTTGACTGATTAGTCAGAGAATGGAATTTTATTGAGAGGCCCCCCATAAGATATGGGGGGGGCGGAGCTCCAAATTTTCACAGATTTGGCCCCAGAGACACTTGCTAGGAGACGCCTATTAAAAGCTCTCTTGGAGCAAATGCGTACACAGAACATTAAATATAATTGGGGATTTCCAGCGTGCCTAATAGGAACTAAAGACGGAAGATCAAGGAGACTACGGTTCCCGGAAGAACTCCACGAGTTCTGTAACCAGCGTGATTTTTGGACCCCGGCCATACCAGGATGGGGAGATTCAACATTTGCGAGCGAAGGAACAGCTAGGACCTGAGGGCAGGATGGACCCTTTGGAAATGATAGAATGGAAGAAGATGGGAAGGAAGAAAGAGAATAATAAAAAAAAGGGTCTAGGTTTTGTGTGTAAAATACCTGGGGTCTCCATCGCGGACCCTGTTCGAGGGGGAGCGACGGTGGGGGGCGGGGGCGCGGTCGGAGTCTCACTTCAAGGCAGTAGAGTCTTAGGTGAGAGAACTCCCACATGAGAGTCTTGGTCCAGAATTTGGCTAGGGGGGGTTAAGAGGGGAGATGGAGGGGGGGATGGAAGGGTGGGCACAGAGCTGCAATATGTTTTTTTTTCACTTAAAAAAAAAAAAAAAAGGAGATAAGTAACAACGAAGGTCCATTACCCCCTGCTATAATTGATAGGACCCCGTGGGCAAGTGAGAGATGCCATGGGAGAAGGAAGTTGGGTCAGTTTGGGGGTGAACAGGAAGGCAAAATGATGCAAGGGCGCTACCAACCGAAAAAAAGGAAAGAAATGGGAATCCCGGGATGAATGAGATAAATATACTAACGTACAATGTGAGAGGTTTAGATTCCCCTATAAAGAGGCACAAAATCTTGGAAGAACTTAGACATTATAAAGCAGGATTGGTGTTTTTACAAGAGACTCACATTGCCCAGGAAACAACAGTGAAACTTTATTCTAGAGATTTCCCGATCTGGTACTACGGTTGATTGATTGACAGACCCTGAAGGGAGATACCTTTTCTTGAAAGGTAGATTGGGAGAAAAGATAATTACATTAGCCAATATTTATAGTCCGAATAAAAACCCCATAAAATATTTTAAACAGATTTTGGGAAGACTTAGGGACTTTAAGACTGGGTGATTATAGCAGGGGACCTGAATTTCTGCATGGATCCTACGGTCGATAGTACGTCTCGGGTACAGGGGACAAGTAAAGCTACTCAAAAAATGATAAAGCAGAAAATGCGCCAGTACCAACTGATTGATTCATGGAGGATGCAGCATCCAAAGATACGAGATTACACTTTCTTCTCCCCTGTACACGGGACGTACTCGAGATGAGATTAGATTAGATCTTAGTTGACCACAGGCTACTGGAGCAAGTAAATGCAACAAAAATAGAAATATCGACATTATCAGACCATTCCCCAGTGTCATTGAGGATGGAGTTACCTGGCATCTCAAGACAACCATATACGTGGTGGCTGAACGAAGCCCTTCTCCAAAATGAGAAGGTAGCAGAAACAGTCCATAAAGAAATAGAACAATACTCTATGATCAATGATACTGGGGAAATTCAGGGACTACCTTATGGGAGGCACATTAAGCCTACATTAGGGGCATCCTTATTGCCATTTCGGCTGGAGAAAAAAAAGAAAGGGAAAAGAGAAGGAAAACGCTGATGGTGGACATCCAAAAATTAGAACAAGACCACAAAACACATAAGGGACAACACCAGGGGATATTCCATCAATTAGTGTGTAAAAGGGATGAACTTAGGGATATTATGGATCAAGAGACAAATAAAATATTTCATAGAGTAGCAAAAGAAAGATACCTGGGTGGGAATAAAGTGGGAAAGCACTTGGCGAACATGTTGAGAAAAAAAAAAGAAATCAACTATATAGAAAAAGTCCAAAATAAAAATGGGGAAATGGTATATAAAACTAAAGAGATAGCAAACGAGTTCAGGAGTTACTATAGGGCCTTATACTATATAAACCAGAGGGGGAAACAGGAAACAGGGAAAGAGGAGAAGATTAGGGAATTTTTGAAGAATGCTAGACTGTCACAGATCTTGGCAAGTGATAAAAACCTATTAGATAGGCCAATAACCGAAGATGAAATTCGTAAAGCATTAAAGGATTTAGCCCCAGGGAAAAGCCCTGGACCGGACGTGTTCACAACCGTTTACCTCAAAAATGAGATATTAATCCCCAAGCTATGTCAGTACATGAACGGGTTGGGAGCGGATTACGGAATGGGAAAAGAGGCCTTGGCGGCAGGGGCGTTGCTAGGTGGCAAAAAGACCAGGGGCTTCAGCCCGAAGTCAGAGCCCGGCACCGGGGGGGGGGGGGGGTTGTATGGAGGGGGGTGTTACCTACCTGACATACACTGACCTACATTACATGCCTGACACGTACTAACCTACCTGACACACACTGACTTCATAATTGCCAACATTGTAAAAGGAATTTTAGGGACACTTTTTTTTGCATGTAGGGGGAGCCTTTCTATAATTAGGGGGCAGGCCATTTGTTTGTAGGCGTGACATAGCAAAATAGTACAATGCGGCGCGGTGTGGTTAGAGTCTGAGATGAATGAGGGATGGGGGGAGAAAGAAAGAAAGAAAGGAGACAGCAGGCCCAGATCCTACACCACTATAGAAATATGTGTATTCCAGAAAGTTTAACTGTTGGCAACTATGTGACCTACCTACCTGACACACAATGACCTACCTGACACACACTGACATGCCTGACATGTACTAACGTGCCTGACCCACACTAACCTACCTGACCCACACTGACCTACCTGACCCACACTGACCTACATGACACACACTGACCTACCTGACCCACACGACATGCCTGACACGCATTAACCTACCTGACCCACATTGACCTACCTGACCCACACTGACCTACCTGACATGCCCGACATGTACTTAGCTACCTGACCCACATAACATGCCTGACACGTACTAACCTACCTGACCCACACTGAGAAGTCAATAGGTTATGGTTTACTTCTAAGAATGTTTGTTTTTCCGTTGTAAATGAGAAGTTACCTGTTATGTATTTGAATGGATTTTTTCTTTTTCTTGTTACATATGGAATATTAAGTGACAATGTATTCTGTACCACCCTTTATTAAAAATAAAAAAATAAAATGTGAAAAAAAAAGAGGACATGGCAAAATGGTCAGCTAGGATGGGAGGACTGTCAGTTTCCGCAACAAGAACAACAGGGGAACAGTCAGTCTTCCTGAACAGTGGGAAACAGAGAAAAGCTGACCACAGTGCCCTATAATGTATGTTGCAGGCCATCTTGTGTAGAAGTTAATGCACAATGTACTCACGACATGGTCAATCCTCTCTAGCAGGGGTTGTTCGGCGTTCAATCCAGGTAATCAGCTCCTCAGGGTTCTCAAAGAATGATGCTCTTCCATCATGCTCAACCCTGAGTCTGGCCGGGAAGAGCATGGCGTATTTAAAGTGATTATCCCTGAGCTTGCGTTTTGCCTTAATGAATCCCTGGCGGCAGCGCTGGACTTCTGCCGAGAAGTCTGGAAAGAATGCGACTTTGACATTACCAACAGGGATATTACCCTTTTCTCTGGCCATTCTCAGTGCGGCATCTCTATCCTTGTACTTTAGCATCTTGGCTATGAATGTGCAGGGGGGAGCTCCCTGCGGAGGTGGTCTAGCCGGCATGCGGTGTGCTCTTTCTACCGCCAGCATGGGGGAGAAGGCCTCTCTACCATATGTTGTAACTAGCAATTGTTCAATAAATGCAGTAGGGTCTTTACCTTCTGCCCCCTCCGGGAGACCGATCAGTCACAGGTTGCATCTCCTGAGCCTGTTTTCCATTTCATCTTGTTTGGAGAATAGCTGTTGGATTTGTTGCTGCATAAGATCCCCCCAGTTTGCAGCGGCGGGCTGGCGTCTTTCACACTGCTGATGCGAGTCTCTGTGTTTTTGACTCGGTCCCGAAGTTTGTGTCGATATCAGTGGCGGCTGGTGCTCAAAATTTTTGGGGGGGCGCAAACAAACAGCCTCACTGTGCCATCAAACGCTGCCACTGTGCCCATCAAACGCTGCCACAGTGCCCATCAAACGCTGCCAGAGTGCCCCTTCAAGTGCTGCCAGAGTGCCCCTCAAGTGCTGCCAGAGTGCCCCTTTAAGTGCTGCCAGAGTGCCCCTCCAAGTGCTGCCAGAGTGCCCCTCTAAGTGCTGCCAGAGTGCCCCTTTAAGTGCTGCCAGAGTGCCCCTTTAAGTGCTGCCAGAGTGCCCCTCAAGTGCTGCCAGAGTGCCCCTTTAAGTGCTGCCAGAGTGCCCCTTTAAGTGCTGCCAGAGTGCCCCTCCAAGTGCTGCCAGAGTGGCCCTCAAGTGCTGCCAGAGTGCCCCTTTAAGTGCTGCCAGAGTGCCCCTCAAGTGCTGCCAGAGTGCCCCTTTAAGTGCTGCCAGAGTGCCCCTTTAAGTGCTGTCAGAGTGCCCCTCCAAGTGCTGCCAGAGTGACCCTCAAGTGCTGCCAGAGTGCCCCTTTAAGTGCTGCCAGAGTGCCCCTTTAAGTGCTGCCAGGGTGCCCCTTTAAGTGCTGCCAGAGTGCCCCTTTAAGTGCCCCTCCAAGTGCTGCCACTGTGCCCCCTGCCTGCCCTCTGCACTTACCTTGTCTCGATGTGCAGCTGGTGACGGCGTCAGGCGGCGAGCGGTGTCTCATCGTCCGAGATCTTCTTCTCCCGCGCTCCTCCTGTCTTCTGCTATCTTCCGTTCCGTCCGAGGTCTTCTTCTCCCGCGCCTGTCTTTTGCTATGATTGGACGCCTAGCGTCCAATCACAGCGCCTGTGACTTCAGCCAATCAGGTTACAGGTAACAGACCTGGCAACCTGATTGGCTGAGAGGCGGGTCTGTGTTAGGGAAGCGATGTATTCGCTTCTCTAACACAATACTGTGTAATCAGCGAACGCACAGCCGCGCGCCCGCTGTTTACACTTAGGGAAGCCTATTAGAGCACAGCGCTCTAATAGGGTCCCCTATTAGAGCTTACAGCTCTAATAGGGGCGCTTCCAGCAACACCCCCCCCCCCCACTGTAATTCAGATGCCCGGCGCCCGATCAGGGGCCGGACACCTGAATAGGGGGCGGCAGCGGGGACAATAGATAGATTCATGCAATGCATGAATCTATCTATTGGTGATAGAGCGGTGCATACTGCACTGTGCCTGGCGCCCTTTTTTAAAGGGACATGTTTAAATAATTTTTTTTTTTTTTTTATTTATTTTTTTTTTATTTTTATTTTTTTATTTTTTAACTGCAAGGAGGGGGGGGGGGGCGGCGCCCGGGCGCCCCCTATGGACGGGCCGCCACTGGTCAATATTGTATTATTAGGGAGATATACACCTTTACTTCTTCTATTTGAGTATTAAGCGATGTGCGGCAGAATTTAATTGCTTCCAGGAGCTTGTCTGTGTCTTTCGCCGTCCGCTCCTCCCCTGCCTTTGCCGCGCCGACATCTGCTTCAGACTCCTCTCCTTCTTTTTTTTTTCCACCTCAGCGAACATTAAAGAGACTTTTATTCAACTTAACGTTCATTTCTGTCTCTTTCTTTAAGTCACATCATTGTGGTATTTTCTTTTCATTTATAAATTCATTCATCTCAATTTCTATCCCTCACTCCCACCCGTGCCCCCCCCCCCCCCCCCCCCCCCACCTTGCAATCCTTCTAGATGGGCCGTTAGTTATCCTTATTCAATATCCATATTATCTGTACTTCAAGGCGAAATCATTAATCGTGTAACTTCCTCTACGTATCTCCATGAGTTTTTAAATTCCTTCCATGCTGTCCATTTATCCCTCACCTCTCCACCCGTCTTTCTTTCCTCCCCTTTCTCATCTAAATTCTCCAGATTTTGTATTTTGATTATTTGAAATATTAGATCCCTGATACTGGGACTCTCTGCTACCCTCCACTTTTTGGAATAAAATTTTTTGCAACGTTTAAAAAAAAATGGGAATCAAGGTATTTTTATATTGTTTAACGGGGAGATCTGTTCCATGAAACAAACATGTCCATGGATCATCTGCTATTTCCACCCCTGTGACTTCCTTTATTAGCTGACGGACTTCCTTTCAATACTTTTTAATAACAGGGCACTCTCACCAGATATGGGCCGTAGTTCCCTGTTGTTTACACCCACGTCAGCACTCTGAGGATTGGTCTACTACATATCTGCTGATTTTATCAGGGGTCATGTACCACCTTGCGAGGCATTTGAAATTTGTCTCTATCAACCTATTATCCACCACCGAACTGTGCAATAATTTTAAAATTATCTTCACTTTCTGTGTACTACATTGTGTCCCTAATACACTTTCCCATTTTTTAATGTAAGGCGGGTCCTCCAAGTCGTCACACTCCAAATGAATTTTATATATCTGCCCTATGTTCTTTCTTGAATTTGCCTTCAAACAGAGCCTTTCTAATGGTTTGTACTCCTCTTTATCTCTTAATGGGTGGGGCAATTTCTCAATGAAGTGACTCAGTTGGAGGAACCGCCGGACATCTAATTTCATCAACCCCGTGTCACTAGTGCTTGAAACGTTTTAAGTTTACCTTGATGTATTATGTCCTTTAACCACTTGCCGACCGCCGCACGACGATATACGTCGGCAGAATGGCACGTACAGGCAGGAAGGCGTATATATAAGTTCCTACCTGCCTACGGGTGGGGGGCCCCATCAGGCCCCCCCCCGGTGCCTGCGGCGGTCGGCATCGTTGGGGGAGCGATCGGAGATGAGGGGGAGGCCACTCATTCGTGGCCACCCCCTCGCGATCGCTCCCGGCCAATCAAATACTTCCTCTAGCCCAGTCATGTAAACAGGGCTAGAGGAAGTGATGTCATCCCTAACAGCCGCGGGTGGGGGGCCGATGGGGCCCGCCCCCGTGCCTGTAATTGTCCGGGACATTGGGGGAGGGATCGGAGATGAGGGGGGGCACTCATTCGTGCCCCCCCTTCGCGATCGCTCCTGGCCAATGGAATGCTTCCTCTGGCTCTGTATTGTGTACAGAGCTAGAGGAAGTGAGGTCATCTCTCCTCGTGGCGGTCTTTTCGAACCAACGCCGAGGAGATAACATGTGAGTTGCACAACACAAACACTACACTACACTAACAGTAGAACACTCTAGGCACACTTTTCACTTACAAAACACTAAGCACACATAACTGCAGCGTTCGCAGAGTCAGGCCTGATCCCTGCGATTGCTAACAGTTTTTTGGTAGCGTTTTGATTCAGTCGCTAGCAGTCAGGAGCTTTTTTTTTCCTGTGAGTCTCACTAGTGTACTACTAAATTTAGAGCCCAAAATGGCAAGTCAAACGTACACTAGTGAACAGGCCTACTTGTATGACAGATAGTGAAGAGGAGGTCACTCATCTGTTAGAATCAGGCTCAGAATACGACCCAGTAGACGACAGCGGCTCCATGACAGATAGCTCTGACGGCGGAGTTGTGGTCCCTGCTAAGGTCAGGCGTACCAGACCCCAAACTCCTTCTTCTGTTGTTGAGGTGCAGGAACCGCAGGTCGCTCGTAGGAGGCAGAGACATACTAGAGCCGCTATTCCTTCTGGTGAACAGGCAAGCACCAGTGGCCTAGTACACCCTGGACGTACATCCAGCACTGCAGTATCACGTGGTGACGTGGCAAGTCCCATAAGTGCAGTTCCAGCTGGCGAGGTGGCAAGCACAAGTAGTGTCCCGCTGCCACCAAGAAGAAGACAAAGACAGGCCCGTCGTGCCCATAGTGCCCTTCCTGCAGAATTCGCCAATCCTGATTGGGTGCCCACCACTTCTGCAGAACCCGTACTTCCCCCATTCACTGGCCAACCCGGTATTCAGGTGGAAACAGTTGATTTTACCTCACTTGATTTTTTTTCGCTGTTTTTCACCGAAGATCTCTATAGATCTATTGTGGACCAAACCAATTTGTACGCTGGTCAACACATCGCCGCTAATCCCCAGTTGTCCACCCTTGCCAGAGATTGGAGACCAATTACGGTCTCCGAATTTAAGCTCTTTCTGGGCCTTTCCCTCATCATGGGCGTAGTTAAAATGGGTACGTTGCGTTCATATTGGTCCACTGAGCAAATGTACCATATGCCCGTGTTCTCTGCCTCCATGTCCAGGGCACGATACGACAGATTTTGCGGTTCATGCACTTCAACGACAATGAACTCTGTCGTCCTCGTGGAGACCCTGCATACGATCAGCTCTATAAAATTCGGCCCCTCATAAACCATTTCAACCAACGTTTTGCAGACTTGTTTACTCCCCATCAAGTTGTCTGCGTTGACGAGTCCCTGATTAAGTTTACTGGCCGCTTGTCATTCAAACAATACCCTCCCAGCAAGCGTGCCAGATACGGGGTCAGATATTCGGAAAGGGGTACCACTTTTACGTAGACAATTATTACATGAGCGTACCACTGTTTAGTCACTTGCAGTGTTGGTCATCTTACTTTAAAAAAGTAATTAGTTAAGTTACAAATTACTTCTCCCAAAAAGTAATTGCGTTAGTAACTCAGTTACTACATTGGAAAAGTAATTAGTTACGCAGCAAAGTAACTGTGACTTTTTTTTATATTCTATACGTGTAACTAAGGGGCGGGTCTAGTATTACTGTAAGCAAGGGGCGCATTTATTATTATTGTTATATATCGTGTAACCAAGGGGCTGCTCTATTATTACTCTTACCAAGGGGCAGATCTGTTATAGCGTGTAAGCAAGGGGCAGGTCTATTATTATTATATCGTGTAAGGGGCGGATGGCTACGGAAGAGGGCGAATGTTAAATTAATGGGCAGAGCTCGATATATAACAATAATAATAAATGCGCCCCTTGGTTACAGTAATACTAGACCCGCCCCTTAGTTACACGATAGACACCCCTTGCAGAGTAGCACGAGCATCGAAAGCGGATGGCATTGCCTCGTACAATTACATGTTAACTGCGCCTGCGTGGTGTAGAGTTCTAGCTCCGTAGTCCTTCGTACTGCGCAAGCGCTGCATCTGCACAGAACAGGGGGTCCTTATGCGGCGGGGAACTTTTTTTGGCAGGACACCGGAATTACACTACTGCCATCTAGTGGCAGTAGATGTAATTGAGGTAACTCCGCCCAAGTAATGGGAACTGCGTTACCATGGGGGGAAAAGTAATCAGTTAGATTACTCGTTACCCTCTAAAGTAACTGCGTTATGTAACTCCGTTTATTTTAACTCAGTTACTTACATCACTGGTCACTTGTTTGATCATCAGATTGGAGCATGTGGCACCGTGCGACCTAATCGCCAGGGCTTTCCCCAGCGGCTTGTAGATTCCCGTCTTAGGCTGGGGGAGAGAGCCTGCTTGCAGTGTAATAACTTGCTCGCTATGAAGTGGAGGGATAATAAGAATGTTTTCGTTCTTACCTCCCTTCATGCAGACACGACGGTCCAAATTACTACGGCGGCTGGTGTTGTGACGAAACCCCTCTGTGTTCACAAGTACAACCAAAACATGGGAGGGGTGGACCTCAACGACCAGTTGTTGGTGCCGTACCTAGTTGCCCGTAAGGCTAGACGCTGGTACAAAAAAGTAGCTATTTACTTATTCCAATTAGCTTTGCTAAACGCTCATGTGCTATACGGAGCTTCAGGACGTACTGGATCCTTCCTTAAGTTCCAGGAAGAGATCATCGGAGCCCTTCTGTTTCCAGGCGGTGCTCCACCTCACCTTCCCAATCCAAATGCAGTTAGCCGGCTGCATGAGCGGCATTTTATTTATGTCCTCCCGAGTACCCCTACCCAACGAGCCCCCCAAAGTAAATGTCGTGTCTGCAGAAAGCGCGGATTTAGGTGTGACACCCACTATTATTGTCCCCGCTGTCCTGACAATCCTGGTCTTTGCATCGGTAAATGTTTTGAACGCTACCATACACTAGTTAAGTATTAGTGTAGGGTACAGCATTGCACAGACTAGGCACACGTTCTCAAGAATGCCATCGCATTTTGAGACCAAAACCCCTGGAACCGTTACAACAGTTCCGTTAGAACTGTTACAGTTACAAACAAAAGTTAAAAAAAAAAGTAAAAAATAAAAAAACAAAAAAAATATAAAATAAAAAAAACAAAAATAGTTGTTGTTTTATTGTTCTCTTTCTCTCTATTCTCTCTCGATTGTTCTCTTTTTTACTGTATTCTATTCTGCAATGTTTTATTGTTAACCATTTTTTTGTTTTCAGGTACGCCATTCAGTTGCAGCGCGGATTTATCTATCTTGACAGCAACAGCGTTTGCTCCCACTATACATAAAGCCGTGACTCCAACGCTGTAGGAGGTGATTTCACCACCACAGTTAAAAAAAAAGAGCATATATGCCGAAGCATGGGGGCAGCAGGGGCGGAGGAGCGATTTGCTCCTAATGCCGCCTACATACGGTCGAAATACCGACGGAGGCTTGCCCATGGAAGGTTCCGACCGTGTGTACGCGGCATAACTTTTTTGTGGGAGGATGCCCCCATGCTTCGGCATATATATATTTTAGGCACAGGTTGCGTTAAAAAATGTTTTATTTTTTACTATCTTTTTTTTGGTATTTGCTTTGCAGGTATGGTAAATCTTACTGTTATACTGTAATGTTACTTTGTTTTATTGTTAACCATAATTTGCTTAGCAGATACGCCATTCAGCTGCAGCGCGGATTTATTTATCTTGACAGCAACAGCATTTGCTCCCACGATACATAAATCCGTGACTCCAATGCTGTTGGAGGTGATTTCACCACCACAGTTAAAAACAAAATGGTGCATGTATGCCCATCATTAGAAGTGGGTGGATGAAGGGAGGTATTCTAATGGTAGGCATACTCACCGATCAATCTTTTTTTTTCGTTCAGCCCACAGGCTGCATGAAAAAAAAGATTACAATATATGCCAAACAAGGGCCAGCAACGTACTGGTATGTTGCTGGACTTTGAGTGGTTATACCAGAATGATGCCGGCGGGTTTAGGTATTATCTTGGTATCATTCTTTTCAGCCAGCGGTCGGCTTTCATGTAAAAGCAATCCTAGTGGCTAATTAGTCTCTAGACTGCTTTTACAAGCAGTGGGAGGGAATGCCCCCCCTCCCACCGTCTTCCATGGTTTTCTCTGGCTCTCCTGTCCCAACAGGGAACCTGAGAATGCAGCCGGTGGTTCCACCAGCTGACCATAGAGCTGATCAGAGACCAGAATGGCTCCAATCATCTCTATGGCCTAAAAAAACGGAAGCTACGAGCATTTCATGACTTATATTTCACCGGATATAAACAGCGCCATTGGGAAATTGGGAAAGTATTTTATCACACCGATTTTGGTGTGGTCAGATGCTTTGAGGGCAGAGGACAGATCTAGGGTCTAATGGACCCCAATTTTTTCAACAGAGAGTACCTGTCACTACCTATTGCTATCATAGGGGATATTTACATTCCCTGAGATAACAATAAAAATGATAAAAAATATATATAAATGAAAGGAACAGTTGAAAAATAAAATAAAAAAGCAAAATCAATAATGATAATTAAAAAAAAAAAAAGCACCCCTGTCCCCCCTGCTCTCGAGCAAAGGCGAACGCAAGCGTCGGTCTGGCGTCATATGTAAACAGCAATTGCACCATGCATGTGAGGTATCACTGCGAAGGTCAGATCGAGGGCAGTAATTTTAGCATTAGACCTCCTCCGTTAATCTAAAGTGGTAACCTGTAAAGGCGTTTAAATGCTTTTAAAAATGTATGTAGTTTGTCACCGCTGCACGTTTCTGCGTAATTTTAAAGCATGTCGTGTTTGGTATCCATGTACTCGGCTTAAGATCTTATTTTTTATTTCATCAAATATTTGGGCAAGATAGTGTGTTTTAGTGCATTAAAATTTAAAAAAGTGTGTTTTTTCCAAGAAAAATGCGTTTGAAAAATCGCTGCGCAAATGCTGAGTGAAAAAAAAAATGAAACACCCACCATTTTAATCTGTAGGGCCTTTGCTTTAAAAAAAAATATATTGTTTGGGGGTTCAACGTAATTTTCTTGCAAAAAAAAAAATTATTTTCTCATGTAAACAAAAAGTGTCAGAAAGGGCTTTGTTTTCAAGTGGTTAGAAGAGTGGGTAATGTGTGACATAAGCGTCTAAATGTTGTGCATAAAATGCCAGGACAGTTCAAACCCCCCCCAAATGACCCCATTTTGGAAAGTAGACACCCCAAGCTTTTTTCTGAGAGGCATGTCGAGTCCATGGAATATTTTATATTTTGACACAAGTTGCGGGAAAAATAATAATAATTTTTTTTTTTTTTGCACAAAGTTGTCACTAAATGATATATTGCTCAAACATGCCATGGGCATATGTGGAATTACACCCCAAAATACATTCTGCTGTTTCTCCTGAGTACGGGGATACCACATGCGTGAGACATTTTGGGAGCCTAGCCACGTACGGGACCCCAAAAACCAAGCACCACCTTCAGGATTTCGAAGGGTGTGGATTTTTGAATTCACTCCTCACTGCCTATCACAGTTTCAGAGGCCGTGGAATGCCCAGATGGCACAAAATACCCCCAAATGACCCCATTTTGGAAAGTAGACACCCCAAGCTATTTGCTGAGAGGTATGGTGAGTATTTTGCAGATCTTGCTTTTTGTCACAAAGTTTTGAAAATTGAAAAAAATAAATTTTTCTTTTCTTTCTTCATTTTCAAAAAAAAATGAGAGCTGCAAAATACTCACCATGCCTCTCAGAAAATAGCTTGGGGTGTCTACTTTCCAAAATGGGGTCATTTGGGGGGGTTTTGTGCCATCTGGGCATTTTATGGCGTTCAAAACTGTGATAGGTAGTGATAGGTAGTGAGATGTGAAATCAAAAATTTACGCCCTTAGAAATCCTGAAGGCGGTGCTTGGTTTTCGGGGTCCCGTACACGGATAGGCTCCCAAAAATTTCCACACATGTGGTATCCCCATACTCAGGAGAAGCAGCAGAATTTATTTTGGGGTGTAATTCCACATATGCCCATGGCATGTGTGAGCAATATATAATTTAGTGACAACTTTGGACAAAAAAAAAAAAAAAAGTTTGTCATTTTTCCCGCAACTTGTGGCAAAATATAAAATATTCCATGGACTCAACATGCCACTCAGCAAATAGCTTGGGGTGTCTACTTTCCAAAATGGGGTCATTTGGGGGGTTTTGTGCCATCTTGGCATTTTATGGCCTTCAAAACTGTGATAGGTAGTGAGGAGTGAAATCAAAAATTTACGCCCTTAGAAATCCTGAAGGCGGTGCTTGGATTTTGGGGTCCGTACACGGATAGGCTCCCAAAAAGTCCCACACATGTGGTATCCCCGTACTCAGAAGAAGCAGCAGAATTTATTTTGGGTGTAATTCCACATATGCCCATGGCATGTATGAGAAATATATCATTTAGTGACAACTTTTTGTAAACATTTTTTTTTGTTTTGTCATTATTCAATCACTTGGGACAAAAAAATAAAATATTCAATGGGCTCAACATGCCTCTTAGCAATTTCCTTAGGGTGTCTACTCTCCAAAATGGGGTCATTTGGGGGGGGGGGGGGGGTTGTACTTCCCTGCCATTTTAGCACCTCAGGAAATGAGATAGGCAGTCATAAACTAAAAGCTGCGTAAATTCCAGAAAATGTACCCTAGTTTGTAGACGCCATAACTTTTGCGCAAACCAATAAATATACGATTATTGACATTTTTTTTACCAAAGACATGTGGCTGAATACATTTTGGCTTAAAAGTATGACTAAAATTGAGTTTATTGGATTTTTCTTATAACAAAAATTAGAAAATATCTTTTTTTTTTCAAAATTTTCGGTCTTTTTCTGTTTATAGCGCAAAAAAAAAAATCCCAGAGGCAATCAAATACCATCAAAATAAAGCTCTATTTGTGGGAAGAAAAGGACACAAATTTAGTTTGGGTACAACATTGCATGACCGCGTAATTACCAGTTAAACCAGTGCAGTGCAAAATTGTAAAAAGTCCTCTGGTCTTTAGGCTGCATAATGGTCCGGTCTGAAAGTGGTTAATTGTGCATTTTCTTTTTTTAACCAATTTCCCCCCACTTCCTTTTTTCCCGGTGCGAAATAATCATTTTGCCTCAAATAAATCAGTGGAGAATTATATGTCCATTTTTTTTGTGCATGAATCCGATCCCAAATTTTTAGTGCAGTATGTGTGATTTCATGTGTGCCTAATCCCATGCATCTATATTGTGGGGGGGTTCCAAATTATTTGTCTCAAATGTGTACCGCTCATTTCTTTTTCTAAACTAACCCATCTTTTTTCATTCGCCTCTTTCGCCCACTCAATTACCCTAGTAAGAGCTATCGCATTGTGGTATTTATGAAAATCTGGCACCGATAAACCTCCTTGTTTCTTGCCCCTACTTAGGACATTAAACACTATTCTCGGTTTTTGGTTATTCCATATGTACTTAGAGATTAACCCTTTCAATGTTTTTAAATATATTTGCGGGAGTGATATAGGCAGCATTTGTATCCTATAGAGAATCTTTGGGGCCAGCACCATCTTCATCACATTAATCCTGCCAATCCAGGAGAGGGAGGTTGTTGAGAGCTTTTTTATTTCACTTTTGATTTCATCTAATAAGGGAATGAAATTAATATTATATATCGCTTTAACCGTGGGTGCTAATTTAATTCCTAAATATTTAATCTCTTTTTGCCAAGGGAAATTAAATTCTTTTATCAATTTGGCTTCTTCCTGCTTACTGATATTGACATTTAAAATTTCGGACTTGCTGGGATTTATTTTCAAATTTGATATCTCCCCAAATTCTTTTAATATCTTTAGCAGGATCGGAATCGTTGTCCTTGGATTAGTTATATAAAACAGAACGTCATCCACAAATGCTGCGAGTTTATGTTCTTCTGTCCCTACCTTAATCCCTTTAATATCCGGATTTTTATGGATGGTTGACAGCAGGGGTTCAAGGGATAGAACGAACAACAAGGGAGATAGCGGGCAGTGGTGCCGTTTTTCATTGTGAATTTTGAAGAAGAAGTTCCAGTAACTTTCACAAATGCCTGAGGTTCATTGTACAAAACCTCAATCCATTTGATCATACGAGGACCAATTCCCATAGCCTCCAAGGTTCCGAGCATGAGTCCCCAGTCTACCCTGTCAAATGCTTTTTCAGCATCTATTAACAGGAGTAGACCTGGGGACCCACCATCTTCCAACACCCGGAGGAGGAGGAGGGAGCGCACCCCATTATCTCTCCCCTCTCTCCCCGGGATAAATCCAACCTGGTCCGGATGGACCAGGTCGGTCAGCATCTCCTTCAACCTGGACGCGAGTACCTTAGCGTATAATTTAGTATCCGCGTTCAGGAGAGCTATGGGCCTATGACTCGAACAAAGTGTGCTATCCTTACCCTCCTTCAGAATCAGTGTAATTGAAGCCTGCAGAGCCTCACCTCCCATTTTTAATTCCGAACCAAGACCGTTCATATACTGACACAGCCTCGGAACTAAAATTTTGCCAAATTTTTTTAAAATAAAGAGAGGTGAAGCCGTCCAGGCCCGGAGTTTTACCTGATGCTGTTTCCTTCAGAGCCTTGAGTATTTCCTCCTCTGTAATGGGTCTATCTATACAGGACCTTTCCTCCTCTGACAGGCAGGGCAATTTGCTTTTTTCTAGGAACGCCTTCATTTTCTCTGTCCGCTTCATATCTTGTGTTTCTTTCTGACCCACTGAATAGAGGGCTTCATAGTAATTTTTAAACACCCTCTCCTTCTTGGCGGCGGTATTGGGCCAGTTTCGCTGCAGCCTTTTTTTGAGATTTTGGTGGGGACATGATGGCCAGAGTCTGGGGTATCCGATGAGGTAAATTAGGGGTATAGATTACGTCTGTGGGTCCCAGGATGATGCAGATTGTAGGATCAATGGACGTGCTATCCACCCTCGGGTCCATACAAAAGTTTAGATCACCGGTCATAATCACATTCCCCCATCTTGAAGTCCATTAACTTTCCCATGACCTCCAACACTTTATGGGGTTCCTATTGGGACAATATATGTTTGCCAGTGTACATGTCATTTCCCCCAGTCTAACCTTCAAAAAGAGGTATCGACCTTCGGGGTCTGTCATCCTGTCCTCCAGTGTGAATCTCGCCACCTTCGCAAACCCAATTGCAACTCCCTTGGCCCTCTTAGTTGTTGAGTCCACGTAGTACCAGGTCGGGAAGTCTTTGGAGTATAATTTAACATTTGTTTCCTGAGAGAGGTGGGTCTCATGTAAAAACACCACTTCTGCTCTATACTGCTTGAGTTCTTTTAAAATGTTGTCTCTTAGCTGGTGTATTTAGACCTCGAACATTGTATGTCAGGAAATGTATTTCTGTCATTTGTTTTTTTTTCCCCCACCTCTTATATTTCTCTCTGCACATCTAGTTTTCCACTGTTTTAAGGGGTCTCCATACCACCAGTGTAATGCAGCACACTGGAACTGAAGTCTCACCCGGGGAATCCCTGTTCTATTACCAGTCCGTAGGAGGTAAATCCTAAGATGGGGTCCTACCAGTCTTCTACCAGTCATTCCGATTTTCCCTTGCCCAGCACTTCTCTCTCTTTCATGGGGGGTTCTAAATCTGTTCCGTGTCTGAGACTGATGAGCCCTTTGATATAAATTCTGTCTGCTAGGGGTGATTACTATTCGTCTTTGCAAAGTACCCCCCCGCCTCCTTGTGTTTTTTTGTTTGCCTAGCTTTAATGGCTTTTATGCTTACTATAAGAAGAGCGTTATCTCCTTTTGCTATTTAGCTAGACGGGTCTGGGGTTAACTATACCGCCACCCCCTTACCTCATCTCAAAGGGGATTGTACTGCGTTTATAAAAGTTTGTCTTTTCCTTCACCCCGGGCCCGGTTCAGTATGATTTTGTATTTTGTATATATTAACCAACCAGCAAGAGAGACGCCAGCCGTGTGTTTAATTGAGCCATTCAATCTCTGAGCATGCCTGTGTATGAGCAGGTTCCTGTATCGATCAAACAATAGGATTCCTCAGCTTCTCTCAAGACTAATAGAATTCACGGGTGAATCAAAGAAGCAGATCACCTACCTTTCACCAGACATTCACTGCACAATTCGAACAGGTAGACTTCCAGATGGAAAAACAGTCAATGAGTATACAGGCAAAATATAGGGTCTTTAAGGTAAACTGATCAACCAGTTTTTGCATTCAAATGGCTCAATGAACCAGCTATTAAGTCCGGGGAGTTCCTATCCCATTTTTTTTGACCACTTGTCTCAGTAAGGAAAGTCCAATATGTAGGTCGGTAAATATCTAATTCGGCCAGTGTGCAAATAGGAAGATAGCAGGTTAAATCACATTAATCCTGTACACAGTCCTCTTTTCTTTTTCTTTTTTTTTTTTATATAAGAAAAGCAAGATGCTACAAGCTGTCAAAATACAGTCCAAAGGTGTGGAAATAAGCTGATAGGAAGAGCAGTAGGAGCAACAGAATATGCAGGCTATGCAGGTAGATCTCCCCTCAATTCAAAGAGCCAACCGATACGCAGGGATGCAGGGGTGCAGATAAGCAGATGCAGATAGGCATGCCCACAGTCCTAGTAATCCACTAGCAATTATACTGATAAGCATGGGTATGGTCAAGCCAACATTTAATCTGACATTTTCTTCAAACAGGTCGAATACAACAGTACCTTCGTGTCGGCTTCAACGATCGTGTACTCTCCCGGCTTGCTCTTACTCTTCCCGGCTTCTGCGTCCACAAAACAGCTGGAAGATAAACTCTGTCAGTTCTTGCATTGACAAGGCCCTTCCGCACTGTCCTTCGAGTTGATTCCCATGTACTTCCTTTTCATCCCCTGAGCCATCCATCCATCCAAAGGTCCGCGCTGGATGACCGGGTGGGGGGCGTCCGCGAGGCTCAATCCTCCTGCGTTCTGCTGATCTACTGTTTGTCGGTTTTCGTCTAGACCGAGCAAGAGAACATCACGTCCTCCTGTCCATCCTCCTCGAGGGTTTCATTTGCTTTTCTAACACCTCTGGGTGGACTCTGAGCACAATGCTCTGTGCTCCGGGTCCACCCTATTTTTAAGCCTATTAGAGCCTGTGGCTCTAATCAAGTGCTTCAAAAAAAAGCCCCAGACGCTGTAATACAGATGCGTCCAAAAAGGGGCCGGACGCCTGAATAGGGGGTGGCAGTGGCAGCCATGGATAGATTCATGCATATAGGGGTGGCGAGGATAGAGGGGGCGGCACCCGTGCGCCCTTAACCACTTAAGCCCCGGACCTTTTGGCTGCCTAAAGACCAAAGGACTTTTTACAATTTGGCACTCTGCTGCTTTGACTGGTAATTGCATGGTCATGCAATGTTGTACCCAAACAAAATTTGCATCCTTTTTTTCCCACAAATAGAGCTTTCTTTAATGGTATTTGATTTCCTCTGAGATTTTATATTTTTTGTGATATAAACGTAAAAAGACCGAAAATTTTGAAAAAAATTATATTTTCTACTTTTTGTTATAAGAAAAATCCAATAAACTAAATTTTAGTCATACATTTAGGCCAAAATGTATTCAGCCACATGTCTTTGGTAAAAAAACACATTTCTTGAGGTGCTAAAATGGCAGGGCGGTACAAACCCCCTCCCCCCAAATGACCCCATTTTGGAAAGTAGACACCCCAAGGAAGTTGCTGAGAGGCATGTTGAGCCCATTGAATATTACATTTTTTTGTCCCAAGTGATTGAATAATGACAAAAAAAAAAAAAAAATCTTTTACAAAAAGTTGTCACTAAGTTATATATTTATTGCTCACACATGCCATGGTTATATGTGGAATTGCACCCCAAAATAAATTTTGCTACCTCTCCTGAGTAAGGGGATACCACATGTGTGGGACTTTTTGGGAGCCTAGCCGCGTACGGGCCCCGAAAACCAAGCACCGCCTTCAGGATTTCGAAGGGTGTAAATTTTTTTTTTTTTTGATTTCACTCCTCACTACCTATCACAGTTTTGAAGGCCATAGAATGCCAAGATGGCATAACCTCCCCCAAATGACCCCATTTTGGAAAGTAGACACCCCAAGCTATTTTATGCACAACTTTAAAAGCCGGATGGTTGACAGCAGGGGTTCAAGGGATAGAACGAACAACAAGGGAGATAGCGGGCACCCCTGTCTGGTGCCGTTTTTCATTGTGAATTTTGAAGAAGAAGTTCCGTTAACTTTCACAAATGCCTGAGGTTCATTGTACAAAACCTCAATCCATTTGATCATACGAGGACCAATTCCCATAGCCTCCAAGGTTCCGAGCATGAGTCCCCAGTCTACCCTGTCAAATGCTTTTTCAGCATCTATTGACAGGAGTAGACCTGGGGACCCACCATCTTCCAACACCCGGAGGAGGAGGAGGGAGCGCACCCCATTATCTCTCCCCTCTCTCCCCGGGATAAATCCAACCTGGTCCGGATGGACCAGGTCGGTCAGCCTCTCCTTCAACCTGGACGCGAGTACCTTAGCGTATAATTTAGTATCCGCGTTCAGGAGAGCTATGGGCCTATAACTCGAACAAAGTGTGCTATCCTTACCCTCCTTCAGAATCAGTGTAATTGAAGCCTGCAAAGCCTCACCTCCCATTTTAAATTCCGAACCGAGACCGTTCATATACTGACACAGCCTCGGAACTAAAATTTTGCCAAATTTTTTAAAATAAAGAGAGGTGAAGCCGTCCGGGCCCGGAGTTTTACTTGATGCTGTTTCCTTCAGAGCCTTGAGTATTTCCTCCTCTGTAATGGGTCTATCTATACAGGACCTTTCCTCCTCTGACAGGCAGGGCAATTTGCTTTTTTCTAGGAACGCCTTCATTTTCTCTGTCCGCTTCATATCTTGTGTTTCTTTCTGACCCACTGAATAGAGGGCTTCATAGTAATTTTTAAACACCCTCTCCTTCTTGGCGGCGGTATTGGGCCAGTTTCGCTGCAGCGTTTTTTTGAGATTTTGGTGGGGACATGATGGCCAGAGTCTGGGGTATCCGATGAGGTAAATTAGGGTTATAGATTACGTCTGTGGGTCCCAGGATGATGCAGATTGTAGGATCAATGGACGTGCTATCCACCCTCGGGTCCATACAAAAGTTTAGATCACCGGTCATAATCACATCCCCCATCTTGAAGTCCATTAACTTTCCCATGACCTCCAAAACTTTATGGGGTTCCTATTGGGACAATATATGTTTGCCAGTGTACATGTCATTTCCCCCAGTCTAACCCTCAAAAAGAGGTATCGACCTTCGGGGTCTGTCATCCTGTCCTCCAGTGTGAATCTCGCCACCTTCGCAAACCCAATTGCAACTCCCTTGGCCCTCTTAGTTGTTGAGTCCACGTAGTACCAGGTCAGGAAGTCTTTGGAGTATAATTTAACATTTGTTTCCTGAGAGAGGTGGGTCTCCTGTAAAAACACCACTTCTGCTCTATACTGCTTGAGTTCTTTTAAAATTTTGTCTCTTAGCTGGTGTATTTAGACCTCGAACATTGTATGTCAGGAAATGTATTTCTGTCATTTGTTTTTTTTTTTCCCCACCCCTTATATTTCTCTCTGCACATCTAGTTTTCCACTGCTTTAAGGGGTCTCCATACCACCAGTGTAATGCAGCACACTGGAACTGAAGTCTCACCCGGGGGATCCCTGTTCTATTACCAGTCTGTAGGAGGTAAATCCTAAGATGGGGTCCTACCAGTCTTCTACCAGTCATTCTGATTTTCCCTTGCCCAGCACTTCTCTCTCTTTCATGGGGGGGTTCTAAATCTGTTCCGTGTCTGAGACTGATGAGCCCTTTGATATAAATTCTGTCTGCTACGGGTGATTACTATTCGTCTTTGCAAAGTACCCCCCCGCCTCCTTGTGTTTTTTTGTTTGCCTAGCTTTAATGGCTTTTATGCTTACTATAAGAAGAGCGTTATCTCCTTTTGCTATTTAGCTAGACGGGTCTGGGGTTAACTATACCGCCACCCCCTTACCTCATCTCAAAGGGGATTGTACTGCGTTTATAAAAGTTTGTCTTTTCCTTCACCCCGGGCCCGGTTCAGTATGATTTTGTATTTTGTATATATTAACCAACCAGCAAGAGAGACGCCAGCCGTGTGTTTAATTGAGCCATTCAATCTCTGTATCGATCAAACAATAGGATTCCTCAGCTTCTCTCAAGACTAATAGAATTCACGGGTGAATCAAAGAAGCAGATCACCTCCCTTTCACCAGACATTCACTGCACAATTCGAACAGGTAGACTTCCAGATGGAAAAACAGTCAATGAGTATACAGGCAAAATATAGGGTCTTTAAGGTAAACTGATCAACCAGTTTTTGCATTCAAATGGCTCAATGAACCGGCTATTAAGTCCGGGGGGTTCCTATCCCATTTTTTTTGACCACTTGTCTCAGTAAGGAAAGTCCAATATGTAGGTCGGTAAATATATAATTCGGCCAGTGTGCAAATAGGAAGATAGCAGGTTAAATCACATTAATCCTGTACACAGTCCTCTTTTTCGTTTTCTTTTTTTTTATATAAGAAAAGCAAGATGCTACAAGCTGTCAAAATACAGTCCAAAGGTGTGGAAATAAGCTGATAGGAAGAGCAGTAGGAGCAGCAGAATATGCAGGCTATGCAGGTAGATCTCCCCTCAATTCAAAGAGCCAACAGATACGCAGGGATGCAGGGGTGCAGATAAGCAGATGCAGATAGGCATGCCCACAGTCCTAGTAATCCACTAGCAATTATACTGATAAGCATGGGTATGGTCAAGCCAACATTTAATCTGACATTTTCTTCAAACAGGTCGAATACAACAGTACCTTTGTGTCGGCTTCAATGATCGTGTACTCTCCCGGCTTGCTCTTACTCTTCCCGGCTTCTGAGTCCACAAAACAGCTGGAAAATAATCTCTGTCAGCTCTTACTTTGACAAGGCCCCTCCGCACTGTCCTTCGAGTTGCTTCCCATGTACTTCCTTTTCATCCCCTGAGCCATCCATCCATCCAAAGGTCCTCGCTGGATGACCGGGTGGGGGGCGTCCGCGAGGCTCAATCCTCCTGCGTTCTGCTGATCTACTGTTTGTCGGTTTTCGTCTAGACCGAGCAAGAGAACATCACGTCCTCCCGTCCATCCTCCTCGAGGGTTTCATTTGCTTTTCTAACACCTCTGGGTGGACTCTGAGCGCAATGCTCTGTGCTCCGGGTCCACCCTATTTTTAAGCCTATTAGAGCCTGTGGCTCTAATCAAGTGCTTCAAAAAAAACGCCCCCGACGCTGTAATACAGATGCGTCCAAAAAGGGGCCGGACGCCTGAATAGGGGGTGGCAGTGGCAGCCATGGATAGATTCATGCATATAGGGGTGGCGAGGATAGAGGGGGCGGCACCCGTGCGCCATTAACCACTTAAGCCCCGGACCTTTTGGCTGCCTAAAGACCAAAGGACTTTTTACAATTTGGCACTCTGCTGCTTTGACTGGTAATTGTGCGGTCATGCAATGTTGTACCCAAACAAAATTTGCATCCTTTTTTTCCCACAAATAGAGCTATCTTTAATGGTATTTGATTTCCTCTGCGATTTTATATTTTTTGTGATATAAACGTAAAAAGACCGAAAATTTTGAAAAAAATTATATTTTCTACTTTTTGTTATAAGAAAAATCCAATAAACTCAATTTTAGTCATACATTTAGGCCAAAATGTATTCAGCCACATGTCTTTGGTAAGAAAAATGTCAATAAGCGTATATTTATTGGTTTGCGCAAAAGTTATAGCGTCTACAAACTAGGGTACATTTTCTGGAATTTACACAGATTTTTTACACATTTCTTGAGGTGCTAAAATGGCAGGGCGGTACAAGCCCCCTCCCCCCAAATGACCCCATTTTGGAAAGTAGACACCCCAAGGAAGTTGCTGAGAGGCATGTTGAGCCCATTGAATATTACATTTTTTTGTCCCAAGTGATTGAATAATGACAAAAAAAAAATAAAAATCTTTTACAAAAAGTTGTCACTAAGTTATATATTTATTGCTCACACATGCCATGGTTATATATATAAATAGATAAATAAATATATATTATGTGAGTGAATAAATAAATAAATAAATATCCAGTGTAGCACCAATACAAATAAATAAATTAAATTGCACCTCAAAATAAATTTTGCTACCTCTCCTGAGTAAGGGGATACCACATGTGTGGGACTTTTTGGGAGCCTAGCCGCGTACGGGGCCCCGAAAACCAAGCACCGCCTTCAGGATTTCGAAGGGCGTAAATTTTTGATTTCACTTCCCACTACCTATCACAGTTTTGAAGGCCATAAAATACCAAGATGGCACAAAACCTGCCCCCCCCCCCCCCAAATGACCCCATTTTGGAAAGTAGACACCCCAAGCTATTTGCTGAGAGGCATGTTGAGTCCATGGAATATTTTATATTTTGCCACAAGATGCAGGAATATTACAAACTTTTTTTTCTTTGCACAAAGTTGTCACTAAATGATATATTGCTCACACATGCCATGGGCATATGTGGAATTACACCCCAAAATACATTCTGCTGCTTCTCCTGAGTACAGGGATACCACTTGTGTGTGACTTTTTGGGAGCCTAGCCGCATGTGGGGCCCCGAAAACCAAGCATAGTCTTCAGGATTTCTAAGGGTGTAAATTTTTGATTTCACTCCTCACTACCTATCACAGTTTTGAAGGCCATAGAATGCCAAGATGGAATAACCTCCCCCAAATGACCCCGTTTTGGAAAGTAGACACCCCAAGCTATTTTATGCACAACATTTAAAAGCTTATGTCACACATCACCCACTCTTCTAACTACTTGAAGACAAAGCCCTTTCTGACACTTTTTGTTTACATGAAAAAAAAAATTTTTTGCAAGAAAATTACTTTGAACCCCCAAACATTATATATTTTTTCAAAGCAAAGACCCTACAGATTAAAATGGTGGGTATTTCATTTTTTTTTCACACAGTATTTGCGCAGCGATTTTTCAAATGCATTTTTTTTGGAAAAAAACACAATTTTTAAAATTTTAATGCACTAAAACAAACTATATTGCCCGAATGTTTGATGAAATAAAAAAGATGATCTTATGCCGAGTACATGGATACAAAACATGACATGCTTTAAAGTTGCGCACAAACGTGCAGTGGCGACAAACTACATACATTTTTAAAAGCCTTTAAAAGCCTTCACAGGTTACCACTTTAGATTTACAGAGGAGGTCTACTGCTAAAATTACTGCCCTCGATCTGACCTTTGCGGTGATACCTCACATGCATGGTGCAATTTCTGTTTACATTTTACAAAAAGTAAAGAAGGAGGGCGCACCGACCTAGTGCATTACCACAGATAAAGCTTTATTCAAGTGTAAAACAGCAAAATATATACTCACAAACGAGTATTGATAGAAGGCATAAACAATAGAGCAGATCCACTGTTCTGAACACGGACAAGCCAGGACCTGACGTCGAGAAGATCAGACAATACCTTAAGATGGCTGACGCATTTTGGGGAAGAACCCCATTCCTCAGAGCCTAAACGGGCAATGGTTCCTGACGTACAGACACATCTATATATGTGGGGTTGTGCACCTCAAGACCCACCCCGCCCACCCACACAAGTCAAGCCCACTCGCATATGTAAACATTCCCTGGGTGTACCCAATCAATATAATGGCCGCCGTGTAACAATATACTAGACACAATATGGGCTAAGGAACTGACCAGAGAGGAGGGGGGGGGGTTGTGAAATGAACATCTATACAAAAGTAATCATCAGACACAATATGAGTGGGCGAATAACCCGCAGTTACCCCTGCTACCAGCCAACCTCTAGGAGAAGGGGGTGCATCTTGCCAAGCCTGATAGAGCCCCCCAGCACCACAGCCCTTAGTGTATGGAACGCACGCCGCTCCAATCCACGACTTCCGGCCCGCACTCGTAAATTAAGAAAATGCGTGAGCAAATAGCACGGCCCGGAAGTGCATTAAAACAGCTACAGGTTCCATTTGTTAAAAAAACAAAACAGCTACAGGTGGGGAAAATAGAAACACTTGGGGCAGTAAAGGCGTGCAACCACACATATATATAATAACTTATCATACGAGGAGATCTATTCGTAGTGGATGGACCCAATAGATCAGCTAAATGAACATAGCCGCACCCCAGAGACTTCCAAAGGCTCTACAGGGACTGCAAATATCATATAAAATTATGCAGTTCGATTTCTCCGTTCAAGCCCTTTGGGGCCATAGTCCCTAAAGAGAAAATCCAATAGGCCTCTCTAGTGCACAATAGCTGATGTTTTTTGCCATTATCCAAATTGTTTGGCATGGCATCAATACCAAAGACCCTAAGGCCATCCACACTGCTAGCGTGGACTTCCTTGAAATGTCTCGGTACTGAGTATTTGTCTTTCTCAGTCAGGTAACTGCTTCTATGTTCATTCATCCTGGTTCTTATTGGCCTTGAGGTTCGGCCAATGTACAAGAGGCCACAGGGGCACATGAGGCCATAAACAACATAAGGGGTGCCACAATTTATAAATTGCTTAATCTTATGGGTTCTACCATCGACGCCTACTACATCTTTCTTCCTATGATACATATGTGCACAATTCCCACAGTTGGAACTCCTGCGTGTGCACGACGGCGCACAACTGGCGTGCCTAACGCTGGCACCAGTGGCCCTACTTAAGCCAGCCTTCAACCACAGGACCTTGCTGGATTATCTCCTCAGCTGCCTAGTGTACCTTGACCTTGCTTCCTGACCTGAGATACCCGTTGTGGCCCGGCTTGCCTTCGACCTTGCTTCCTGATCTCCTAGTCTGACCCTTGGCCTGTTCCTGGATTCTGCTTCTGCTTCCTGATCTCCCGGGTTGACTTTCGGCTTGTATCTGGACCCTGCCTATGTTTGACCTTGGCTCGCCCCTGTGTATTCTCTGGACTGATCTATCTGTGCATGACCTCTGGCCTGGCTCCTGGTTTCTCTGTTCATCTGAACACAGCAAGTTCTGCTCCGCCTGCTCCATCCATCCCGCAGTGGTTGAGCTCATTAAACTACAAGCAAGCACCCGGCCACCCGTGCTTCTTCGGGCACCGCGCTTCCTGTTCCCAACTTCAGGAGCACCTAGCCGCAAGGGGATCCCTCCTAGCAACTCGGCCTCCATACATGCACCTGACAGTATAATCCAGCCATGATGGAGATCGACAGAGCCGCTTCCATTGCAGAGGCTATGTGTCAGCAAGTCGCCGCACTTACCCAAGTAGTGTAGAGTTTGCAAAGTTCCTACATTCAACTAGAGGGTCGCCAGCAACACTTACCTCCTGATTCCATATCTTCCGATCCAAGACGAGCCTCCACCTGCACTTCTTCTGCTACACTGCCTCAGGAATCTCCCCGCACGGTGTCTATTCCTCCTCCTGAACCACGTGTGCCGATCCCTGAGTGATTTTCGGGGGACCGAAGGAAGTTTAGGGCCTTTAAAATTGCCTGTCTGCTTCATCTGACTTTGCAACCAAAAACTTTTTCTCTGGAAAATATTAAAGTTGGATTCATTATATCCTTGCTCTTGGATGATCCTCAGACTTGGGTCCATGGACTATTAGAGCAGAAAAGTCCCATTACTGATTCTGTTGACTCTTTCTTCAGGGCTATGGCACAGCTATACGATGACCCCCCAACGTACAGCTACGGCCGAAAATGCTCTGCACACCCTGCAGCAGGGGCAGCGTCCCAAAGAGAATTATACGGTGGACTTTCGCACATAGGCTGCAGACACCTGCTGGAATCAAGCTGCCCTAAGATTCCAATATCGATTGGGCTTATCAGACTCCCCCAAGGATGAGCTGGCTAGGGTAGCAATCCCGGACACCTTAGAGGGGCCTTATCCAGTTAACCATACAGCTGGATAGACGCCTCTGTGAACATTCCTATGAAAGGTCGCAGAACCTCCGACCAGCCCAAAGACTGTCCGATACTCCTCTTTCCCTGGCATCCAGTCCTCGCAGTTTTTCTGTACCTGAAGTCAAGCCCAGACGAGTTAGTCTGTTCCGCCCCGCTCTGTCACCTGAGGAAAGGCTCTACCGCCGACAGGCTAATCGTTGTTTTTATTGTGGGGACAACGGCTATTTCTTGCAAAATTGCCACCTTAGGCCAAAGAGACTACTTTCCCAACCTTCTACACAATGTCAAGTATCAGGACTCAACTCATCTCACCCTGTTCTCCCTATCACCCTATCGGTGGCAAAAGAAGAAGTTCGGCTGATAGCCATCATTGTCTCTGGGGCCTGCAGCTGCGTTTTAGACATCACTTTGGCCAAAGGACTTGGTATCCCCCTTGTTACCAAGAAGCAGCAGTTAACAGTTCATTTGGCTGATGGATCTCTACCCAGTTCTGGACTGATTACCCATGAGACCCTGCCAATCCCTATGACAACCAATTCCGGCCATAAAGAACTGGTACGCTTTGATGTCTTGTGCTCCCCTCTGTTCCCAGTTATTCTGGGAGTTCCCTGGTTCCAAGCACACAACCCCCACATTGACTGGCTTAAGAATGAAGTACTGTTTTAGTCTGCTTATTACTGCTATTATAGTCAGCAGCATTGCCTTGCCCCTAGTTCTAAAGACCTCACCAGTTGCCTAACCATACAACCCATTTCTTGTACCAACCCACATGTACCTTCGGCTTACCAAGAATTCCTGGATGTGTTCGATAAGAAGGGAGCGGACTCCCTTCCACCTCACCGTCCCTACGACTGCCCTATTGAATTGCTTCCTGGTTTCCGAAATCCCCTTTGGTCGTATTTTCCCTTTGTCAGAGACTGAGCTTGAACCACTACGACTTTATATCGATGAAAACCTAGAAAAAGGATTCATCCGTCCCTCTTCTTCTCCTGCAGGAGCTGGCATCTTCTTCGTCGAGAAAAAGGATAAAACATTAAGACTGTCAGACTTCACGCGCCTGACTGGTGAGCCCGATATAGCAGGGGGAGGCCTCCCGTATGTGTCTGGTTCACGGCCCCTGGAAGTGTGGACAGGAGGCACGGGAGCGCAGAGTGGTATGAGAGCCTGGCGGGTCGTTGCTGGGGAGATGGCCCCAGAGACTTGCTGAAGTGGAGTCGGTGGTCACCAGACAACAGAAGGCAGGCAACAGGTACAGAGCAGGAGCTGACAGGGCACTTCCACACACAGGCACGGTACAGGGGAAAGGCAAGTTCAAGTCCAGGTCACAGGCAGAGTTGGCAACAGGCGGGCAGCGTGGTACAGTGGAGAAGGCAGATGCAAAGTCAGGGACAAGCCGAGGTCAATAGGCAGGCAGCAGACAGGTAGGTACAGGATCAAGCCGGGAAGTCAGGCGGTCAGAAGGGTTCAGGAAGCAACGGGTATCAGGGCACAGGGAGCTGATGATCGGACAGCACCGGGCGCCCAGTGAGAGCAGCCTAAAGAGGCTCCAAACGACATGCGCGCGCGTGCCAACGCGCACTCGCATGCACAGGCGCGCGCACACGCGCACAATCATGCGCACCCACACACTAGCGCGCACAGGCGCGCGGCTGCGAGCGCCAGCGCGCACCGGCGCACACCGGCGCACCCCAGGGCGTCCAGCACCCCGTCCGCTCAGAGGATCTTCCTGACAAAGACCTTGTGTCCACCGAGAGCTGAATAAGATCACCATCAAGAATCGTTACCCACTTCCCCTCATCCCAGAACTTTTCCAACTATTCCGTTCCGCCCAAGTTTTCTCTAAACTAGATTTAAGAGGTGCCTACAAACTGGTTCACATCCGTAAGGGGGAAGAGTGGAAGACGGCGTTCCAAACTCGTTTCGGACATTTTGAATACTTAGTGATGCCATTCGGACTCTGCAACGCTCCTGCCACGTTCCAGCATTTCGTGAACGATATCTTCCGAGAACATCTTGATAATTTCCTCACCGTGTATTTGGATGACATTCTTGTTTTTTCAGCCTCTCTAGAGATCCATCGAGTTCACATGAAAAAGGTGCTAACTATTCTGAGAACGCATGGATTGTAAGTGAAAGCCGAGAAATGCGACTTTGAAAAAGAGACTATCCAGTTCTTGGGTCTGGTCATCTCCACTAAAGGAGTGGCCATGGATCCCCAGAAAGTGAAAGCGATCCTAGAATTGCTGGTCCCCTCAGACAAGAAAAGCATTTAAAGATTTATCAGCTTTTCTAATTTCTACAGGAGATTTATTAAGAACTTTTCATCCATTATATCACCCATTACCCAACTAACCAATTTGCATTCCAGATTTCAGTGGTCCCCGGAGGCTCAAGCCGCTTTTGACAAGCTTAAGGCCTTTTTCTCTCGGAAAATGTCACAACCAGAAAGGAACTATGATGTTGAGGAATGGGAGCTTTTAGCCATCAAAACGGCTTTAGAGGAATGGAGGTACTTACTTGAAGGTGCAGCACATCCCATCATGATCTTTACTGATCATAAAAACCTAAGTACCTTAGGACTGCCAGACGTTTGAAGCCATGCCAAGCGTGGTGGGCGTTATTTTTTTCAAAATGTAATTTCCACATCACCTATCGTCCCGGATCCAAGAATGGAAAAATCGATGCTCTATCCCGGATGTTCCCAGACACTCCTGAAGAAACCACTCCCGCCACAATCCTGTCCACTCAAAATGTTCTGCTAATCCAGCCTGACCTAAGAGCATCTATAATTCAAGCCCCTCTCCAGTGCACAGAGCCAGGAAGTTCGTCTTTAAGAAAGCATGCAGGGTTCCTATGGCATCACTGATACCGTCCACTGCCCCACTGACACTGTCCACTGCCCCACTGACACCCACCACTGACCACTGACACCAATCACCCCCTTTCCCAAAAGCACTGTGAAAAAATATATTTAAAGAATAAAACCCCACACTCTCATCATTGTTAAAATAGTACAAAAATTCATTGTAAAAAAAAAAATAATGAAAAAAATTCAATTGTAAAAATTAATAAAAATAAAAAAAATCCACTGGTCCCAAAAAAACCTTTTGAAAAAAAAAATAATTAAACTGTAAAATAAAAAAATAATCTGACACTGTCCACTATCCTGACACCATCCTGCACGTACTACCCACCACTGTACACTCCGCATTCCTGTGATTCGCACCGCATTGCTGTTCAGACCACATGCAATGTCTGTGCAATGCGATTTCAGCCATACAAACTGTATTTTTTTGTCTGGCACAATATAGAGAGTATGGGATTTCAACCACTACCTCACTGACACCGACCACTGCCCCCCTGACACAGTCCACTGCCCTACTGACACTGACACCGTCCACTGCCACCATCCACTGCTCCACTGACACCGCCCACTGCCCCCCTGACACTGACACCGTCCACTACCCACTGCCCCACTGACACCATCCACTGCCCCACTGACACCATCCACTGCCCCACTGACACCGACACTGTCCACTGCCCCATTGACACTGACACCGACCACTGCCCCACTGACACTGACACCGACCACTGCCCCACTGACACTGACACCGTCCACTGCCCCACTGCCACTGACACGTCCACTGCCCCATTGGCACTGACACCGTCCACTGCCCCACTAACACCGTCCACTGCCACCGACCACTGCCCCACTGCCACCGACCACTGACACCAACCACCCCCTTTCCCAAAAGCACTGTGAAAAAATATATTTAAAAAATAAAACCCCACCCTCTCATCATTGTTAAAATAGTACAAAAGTAAATTGTAAAAAAAATTATTAAAAAAATTTAATTGTAAAAATTAATAAAAATAAAAAAAATCCACTGGTCCCAAAAAACCTTTTGAAAAAAAAATTAAACTGTAAAATAAAAAAATAATCTGACACTGTCCACTATCCTGACACCATCCTGCACGTACTACCCACCACTGTATACTCCGCATTCCTGTGATTAGCACCGCATTGCTGTTCAGACCGCATGCAATGTCTGTGTGATACGATTTCAGCCATACAAATTGTATGGATAACATTGCATCATATTCGGACCAAACACGCACAGGACCCTTTTTTTGGTCCGCACCAGAATAGGATCGCATTGGACGTTCACACCTATGCAATCCGATTCATGTCTTAACTGTCAGTTTGCAGTACGATATGCAAGCTGAAATGGGGGTGTCGTTAACATTGTATGACACTCTCCAGCAGTTCGCATATGGCAGTGTGAACTGCCGTGCGAGTCGGATGCGATGTGGGAACCCGCAGTGGATTCGCAGGGTTCCCGAATCGCACCAGTGTGAACCGAGCCTTGGTGGGAGTAGTCAGGTGACATTTGTAGGCTGTATGCTTTGAGGCTTGGTTCACACTGGCAATCACACTGTGAATCCACTGCGGGTTACCACATCGCATCCGACTTGCACGGCAGTTCACACTGCCATATGCAAACTGCTGGGGAGTGTCATACAATGTTAACGACACCCCCATTTCAGCTCGCATATCGCACTGCGAACTGACAGTTAGGACATGAATCGGATTACATAGGTGTGAACACCCATGCGATTCTGGTGCGGACCATATGCGGTGCAATATCAGCCATACTATCCGTGTGGCTGAAATCGCACTGCACGGACATCGCATGTGATTTGCACTGCAGTGCGGTGCCAATCACATGCGATCTCGCATAGCGCACTGGTGTGAACTGGCCTTAAGCTCATTCAGCCTTACTGGGTGTAATTATAAAAAGTGAGAAATCCACCCCTCCCCCACATAACAAATCCTGGTGATGGAAAGGAATGTTGCACACACACACACACACAGTTTCATAGTTAGGTAGGTTGAAAAAAGGCACAAGTCCATCCAGTTCAACCACAAATACAAAATAAGCTGGCCAGAACCACCTCTGCAGGGAGTCTATTCCACATTTTCACAGCTCTTACTGTGAAGAAACCTTTCCGTATATGGAGATGAAATCTCTTAAGCCCCATACACACGGTCGGACTTTTTCATGGATTCTGTCCGATCGGACAATGTTGTTGAAAAATCAGACCGTGTGTATGCACCATCGGACAGTGTACGTCGGTTTGTCCGACGGACAAAGTCTTATCTCCTGCTGGAAAGATTTGCCGTCAACACGGTCCGATCACACCAAATCCGATCGTGTGTACGGTTGTCCGACGGACAAAGTGCTACGCATGCTCAGAAGAAATTCTGTGACGGAAGCGCTCGGTCAGGTAAAACTACCTTTCCTAATCGACACAGCACATTCGTCACGCTGCAATGTTAAAATGTCTTTAATGCAGCGCATTCTCTTTTTCTTTACAATGCAACAAGAATGACATGTTTTAGCTGCTCCTATTCACCCGCACTTCTCACAAACTTACTTCTTTATTACTTTTCAGCATTTATACACTACATGTTTATTTTTACTCAGATCGTAAAAGAATCTTTGTTATATTTTTAGCATCATTTGTCTTTTTTTTTTTTTTTTTGGGAATACATATTTGAAGGTTTTTTTTTTTTTTTTTTTTTTTTTTGGAGGGGGGTTGTGTGTCTCAACTTAGCAAAACCACATTATTAACATTTGTATTTCTTGCTTAAATTTACTAGGAGTTTGTTGGTTGTTGGTGCCCCTTGTTAATTCTACTTTAGGATTACTGAAATGTACCTGCCTACTCACAAATAATCTGTCATTGTAGAAAAGTAAAACACATAGTCAATGATTATTTCAAATCAAAAAGACCTTTATTTAGGTGTCAGCAACAAACCAAAGAGGAACGCAGCCATGGTGAAACTTGGGGAATTTGCAAAGCCTTGGCCCCCCACGGCAACCATCATTTTTCAAGCGTAGAAAATTGGGGGCCTGAGGAGTACGTATATTAAGGGGAGTGCAATCTGGTCCTGAAGTCCAAAGTATCCGTAACTGCAGCAGATGCCATCTAGGTCCCCAGGCTCTGGTACTACAAGAGGCTCCATCTTCTCTCAGACCAGACTGATTCCAGGTCGTCACTCTCAGGTCTTCATTCCACGCTTCCTTGCACGCTGTGGCTGTCGTGCTGGTGGGGTGGCAGAAGGAGGAGGAGGAGGAGGAGGAGGAGGCGGAGCATGGTAGCTATGGCAAACATGTGTGACTGGGGTCATCTCCCCAGCCCTACCCTTATTTAGGAAATGGAGGATGAGCCCCTCACACATGTTGCGTTGCCTCACCTCCATACCCATCATTTTTGTGACAACCACCGAGCCAAAGGTCTCCTCGTCGGCGGGTGTGGCATGTAGGGAGGCTGAAGCCTCTCTGATCATGCGGAGCGCTGACTCTCCCGCATCACCCCCCCTTCTCGCCCTTCTGTACGGAAGGCGGAGGAGAGGGATTTGGGAGTCAGTCAGGCTCCGAGGCCTAGCCCCCTCTTGGCTGCCACTACCCACCTGGTGGCTGCCACTAACCCCTGCCTCCTCCTGACTGCCACCTTCCACAGCCACCTCCTGGCTGAGGTCTTCCTGTGTATGAAAAAGGGACATAGTTTCAGTTATTTGTTCATCAAACACACACAATTCTCATCTTGTGACTGTTGCAAAATGTTTACAATTAGAAAACCATACAATTCTCAGCCCTGCAGTTTAGATTGTGGCCCCAACTGTCTCCAACACTACTGTCAGTTGATATGTCAAACACGTTAGGAACTAAGCAATTGGGTATCCTGAATTAAGTGAACATCATTCATTATTCACATAAATGGTAACCAAACTACTATACCTGGAACAAGCTGGGCTCCTCCACCTCTTCCAGACTGGAAGGCCCAGGTTGGTCCTCGGAAGCCTCATCAGGGGTGGCCTGCGCGCAAGGAAGCGTGGAAGGAGGAGTCGAGAGTGGCTCCGTGACATCAGTCTGGTCTTTGAGAAAATGTAGACTCTGATAGTACCAGAGCTTGGGGACATAGACCTCATCTGCTGCAGTTGCAGTTTCTTCCGACTTCACAACCTTCTTGCGCTCCCTGATATACGCACTCCTCAGGCTGCCAATTTTCTTTCTTATAGCATCAACAGTTGCCGTGGGGAACCTTGGCTTGACAAATTCCACAAGTTCCTCCAGGGCTGCGTGCCTCTTTGGTTTGTTGCTATAATGGGGGTGTTTACCCTGCCATAAAATGGGAAATTCCCTGTATTTGGCAATGAAGAGGGGGAGAAAACTCATGTCGTTGAATCCCTTCATAATCTCTGCAAGACACAACACCACACAAAACACTATAAATTATGTCTGGCTAAACTCTCCTAATCTTCTCCATAAAGAGGCCTCAAGTTCGAATCAGTCTAGGCTAGTTATGTACCAACGTCCAATTGTACCTTCGTTTGTAGCGATCGTCTCGTGCGTGAGTTTTCTCTCCCCTCGTCTCCCAGATCGTGGCTACGACACAGGCGTGTGACGTTTTATATACAGTGCGCATGCGTCAAACTCCGCCCGCCCCTGACGATCTTTCTCGTCTATTCCCCACCCCTTCTCTTTACGGCGCAGTGGGGAGAGCACATGGCGGGGACACAGCAGGTGCGCCACAAATATCCCACCAACGAGGAGGACGAGGAAAGTCCGGAGGCAGAAACGTCCAGATCCCGGAGCCTGAAATTCAAGGCCTCCAATATGTCATTTGGAGAAATGTTGGAGATGGTGGACATATTAAAGAGGAGCGACTATGATGGGAAGTATGGCCCTTACCTAAACCCCAATGTCCGCAAGGCCAAGATCATGTCTAAAGTTGTGAGAAGGCTGTACAATCAGTTTGGGGTACAACGATCCAAGGAGCAACTGAGGAAACGCTGGTCAGACCTGAAACTGAGGGAGGCAGATCAGTACAGAAAGATCAAGCGAATTCTTCAAAAAAAGTAAGTAGTTGTGTTTTGTGTTTTATTTCTTGCTTGCATACTGCTCCATGTGGTTTGATTTTTACAAAGTTGTACATTCCAAAATGGCCACTTTCTGGTTCGTCTGTGCATTCGATCGTACTCAGCCTCGATCTTTCTGCCACTGTCATGGTCGTGTGTGTGTCCATTCGATCGTACGCAACGATCGGCCACTTATAATACGATGTTTGGTGTTTTATTTGTGGAAAGGAAGTTTGTTCTCACTAGAAATGTCATCAAGAATGTAAAGCCAATTTATTCAATGTAAAGGAGAGGTCACCCAGTAGCTGGTTCCCCATCTGGACTCTAGAGCACTAGGGACACCCAAACCACCTTTTTATTAGGCTTTTCCACACATGTGCTCCAGTGGATACTAGAGGGGGGTCTCCATCACACAAACTTCGACCAAAAAGCTAGTCAGTTTAGCACCTTTACAAAGTGACTACATTCATGTAGTTGGCATTTGTAACTGGCCAAACAAAAATTGTGTCCGTCACTTTCAAGCAATGTTTGTCATTTCCTATTTCTGCCCTCAATAGATTGTGTTGCTAAATCTTCCTTTTGTACATTCTCATAGGGGAGCGAAAACTTGGCCCGTCTGAGGAAACCCCAAAACCAACACCTCCCAAAAAAGGTGAAACAGCAGAAGCAGAGGAGGAGGAGGAGGAGGAAGGAGAGATCATCGAACTTGGAGAAATTGTCACCACAACAGGTGAGTGTGGGAGAACACAGCTAAGCTACTGGTAAGCTAATCAATGTATGCCTGCCTCATTTCCAACACCCGATTTTTTTTTGTTTGTGGTTTTTAGGTGACGTGGATGTTGTGGAAGAAAAATCGCACTTTACCACAGAGAGTGCCCACGTACTCATCGGGGAGATAATGGTCTGCAATAGAGATCTCGATTACATAAAGCAAAACATCAATGATGTTCAACAAAAATTGAAGAACATCATTGATGTTTTAGGAAAAATATGAAAACGCACCAAGTAATTAACACACATTTGTAACTTAAGAACTGTGTGAAATTTGGAACATGCACACATTGTGTCCACATGTGCTAGCTCCCATCATGGTGGATGAATGCCCTCGTTTTTTTGGGGGTGCAACCACTTTACGAACTACGAAAGTGGTTGTGGTGAAGGGGTTGCACCCCCAAAAAACGGCACTTTTGAAGCTTCTAGGCATGTGTTTTACCATCTAATGACCATTTTCAGACCCAAATTGTGTGCATGTTCTAAATTTCCACTTTCCAGGGGTGACCCCCCCATGTGATGAAGGCAAGATCAAACACACTTTGAACATATAGTCATGTCTGATCTTGTCTTCACTTTACAAAGTTGAACTTTCCAAGTTCCTAGGTTCTGTTTTGCTCCATGCCTGGTTTTACCAATTGCGGAATGTTTCTAAACAATGCTGTAAATAACCAAGATGTTGTCAGTTTGGGCGTGAAGATTGTAAACGCACTTGTGAATGTTTTCAAAGTAAACTTTTTTATTTTTCTAAATGTGTGGCTTCCTTATTTCAAAAACACAATGCATTATGTATGTCAAATGGAAAGGATATGGTGGCCAATTGGTGTTATTTACTAAAGGCAAGTCCACTTTGCACTGCAAGTTTCTTTTCCAGGGCACTTTTTCACTGCACTTGTAGAGCATAGTGGATTTGACTTATGTAAATGACACCCACAGTGCTTTGTACGAAAACACGGAGCACAGCATTTTGGAGAATACACACATGTCTGACCTGGTGATGAAAAGGAGTATTTTGGGTGTCAGTTAGGCAGTACAAACCTTATCTAGACCAAAGATTAGGTATCAAACACACAACATGAGACTAATCTTTTTGGGAAGAAGAGACTGTTACCTCCTTTTGCCCAGAAAGTGCATTCCCACTGTCGAAGGCAAAGGGAAAAAATTTCAGGGTAAAATAAGCAAAAAAGAATAATGAAATGACAAGAAATCATAGGTTGGTTGAAATATCAGATTTATTAAAAAATGCCTCTCACACATCGTCAGGCAGAGCAATGGCCCCCCTACCCACAAAGTACTCCATATATTGCTCGCGGACCGCGCGGGCATTTAGAGGGGGCAAGCCTGGACGTGCCACTTGAAGGGCTGTGAGGTCCGCATTTGGAGGGCCCTCCACATCTGGGCCAACGGGCACCACATAGTTCCTGTTATGTCTTTTGAGGAAGTTGTGCAATATGCAACAGGCAAGAACTATGTGGTTCAGTTTGTATTCCGCCAAGTTAATTGCCGTCAAGAACAGGCGGAAGCGGCTGGCCAGGATGCCAAAAGTGTTCTCCACCACTCTTCTGGCTCTGGACAGCCTGTAGTTGAAGACCCTCTGTTCTGGGGTGAGGGTCCTCATCGGGAACGGCCTCATCACATGGGGAGTCAACGCAAACGCTTCATCTGCGACAAAGACGAAGGGGAGTCCTTCAGCATTCTCCTCTGGAGGTGGCAAGCACAGACTGCCACTTTGGAGACGCCAGTAGAACTCCGTGTGCGTAATGGCACCACCATCCGAGATCCGGCCGTTCATCCCCACGTCCACATACATAAATTCATATGTTGCCGACACCACCGCCAACATCACTACACTATTAAACCCTTTATAATTATAATAGTGGGACCCCGAGTTGGGCGGTGGGACGATGCGGACGTGTTTCCCATCAATTGCCCCTCCGCAGTTAGGAAAGTCCCAACGGCTGGCAAAGTGGGAGGCCACAGTCTGCCATTCCTGTGGCGATGAAGGGAACTGTGGAGTGAAACAAGAAATAAAAATTAGTCACTTTGCACATAAACATTGCAAGCAGTTAGACAATCAACATCTTGGAACAAGAGCATTGTATAAAATTGGAGGCTGGAAAGTATTTGCACAGAAAAGTAGAGGCTCCCCTTCACAGATTACTCACCCCCCATCAATCCCCCCACTTCTGATGGGCCTTTGACCATAACTAGGGTTTTGGGGGGGGGGGGGTGGTGGACAGGTAACCCTCTGCACTTCATTGATTGGCAAATGGCTCAATAATGTGTGCTAGTTTGGCCAGACCCTCTGTACTTAACACTATTGGCAGCCCCCAGGAAAGCTAAACTAACATTTCAACCCCCCCCCCCCCCCAAAAAAAGGAAAGCACATTGTGACATTCTGAACTTACCAAGCAAGCTAATAGGAGGGAAAGAAGACAAAAAATTAGGAAATGGAATGTATGGAGGTAGCCCCTTGCACTACATGCTTTGCAGAATTCATCCCTAAAGATGCCCACTAAAAAGAGGTAGGTATATAGTGTGTATTGACCTTGGGAAAGCCAGCAGATAGAGGATTGGTACCATCTGACAGAGCAGTTGGGGGAGGGGGTTCCTAATGAGTTTGCCCCCCCCCCCCCCCACCAAAAACAATAAAAAAAAAGGGCTCTACATGAAGTAAACCACACAGCAAACATTTGTGCATATTTTAGGGGGTGTTTGGGGGCAAAAAATCCTATGCAGCAGACAAAATACATTGCTTAGGTGACTAGTCCATAGGTGTCTATTGGGGCAGAAGAGCATGCTGGTGAGGTAAGTGAAGGGAAAAATGCATGAAGGAGAAAAGGGGCACAGCATATTAGAGCATATTGCAATCATGGTAATTAGGGAAGGAGGTCAAAAATAGAAGACATTAGCAAAAAGAACATACATAGAAGGGAATAGTAAAGGAGAAATGTTACCTTAATATAGTCCTCCTGCAGGACCTGGATGATGGCAGAACAGGTCTCTGGAATAATGAGTCCCAGGGCCTGGGGAGAGATACCTGAAGAGAACTTCAAATCCTGAAGACTTCTCCCTGTCGCCAAGTACCTCAACGTGGCAACAAGCCTCTGCTCCGGAGTAATGGCTTGTCTCATGCAGGTATCCTGCCGGCTGATAAAGGGGGTCAGCAAAGCCAAAAGACGGTGAAAATCGGGGTCCGTCATCCTGAGAAAGTTCCTGAAATCATCAGGATTATTCTCCTGGATCTCACGAAGCAAAGGCATGTGCGAGAATTGGTCACGCTGAAGCAACCAATTCTTGGTCCACATACTCCTCGTCACTCTGTTCATGGACGGGTCTTGGCTCAAAGCTAGAAGCCCGACACCAATTCCGCGTACAGCACGAACTCGGCGACGAGTACGCACGGGAAACATCGCTCACAAGGTCACAAAAGGTCGGCTGGTCAGAACGGACAAACAGAAAGCACCGATAAACAGCAAGGCCTGAAAGAACGAAATGAATACCAGAAACGAGCAGACAATAAGCAGTGCAAATCAAAGCGTCCTATATCAAGATATAGGCCGCAATGACCAACAAATGCGAACTGACTACACACACTAATAAACAGATACGCACGACAAGCACAAACTGAAGAGCAGTAACGATCTGAGTCAGAAAACTGAGAAGCGCGAATCTTAAGTCACCAAACTTCGACTAAATCTCGAGAAACACGGGATCAGCAGAAGGAGCCCAACGGGTGCCTGACGTGGTGCTGAACTTCCCTTTTCTAATCTCGTGGACGACGACTTACGTCACGACGTTCTTGCAGACCGGATATTCCGACAACGTAGTCCGACCGTGTGTACGCAACACCAACATCGGACAAAGTACGACGGACAGGATCCGACCGACCTGGTCCGCGGATTGTCCGACCGTGTGTATGGGGCTTTAGAGTGCCCCCTTGTCCTCTTTGTTGACTGTAAAGTGAATAACTCAACACCAAGTTCACTATATGGACCCCTTATATATTTGTACATGTTGATCATATCCCCCCTTAATCTCCTCTTATCAAGGGTGAATAAATTCAGTACCTCTAATCTTTCCTCATAGCTGAGCTCCTCCATACCTCTTATCAGTTTGGTTGCCCTTCTCTGCACTTTCTCCAGTTCCCCGATATCCTTTTTGAGAACTGGTGCCCAAAACTGAACTGCATATTCCAGATGAGGTCTTACTAATGCTTTGAACAGGCAAAATGATATCTCTCTCTCTGGAGTCCATACCTCTCTTAATACAAGAAAGGACTTTGCTCACTTTGGAAACTGCAGCTTGGCATTGCATGCCATTATTGAGCTTATGAAATACCAAAACCCCCAGATCCTTCTCCACTACGGATCCCCCCAGTTGTACTCCCCCTAGCATGTATGATGCATGCATATTCTTAGCCCCCAAGTGCATAACTTTACATTTATCAACATTAAACCTCATCTGCCACATAGTCGCCCAATTAGACAGAGCATTGATGTCGGCTTGTAAATTGGAGACATCCTGTAAGGACGTTATTCCACTGCATAACTTGGTGTCATCTGCAAAGACGGAAATGTTACTTTTGATCCCAGACCCAATATCATTTATAAAGATATTAAAAAGTAAGGGTCCCAGCACTGAACCTTGGGGTACACCACTGATAACCTTAGACCATTCAGAGTAAGAATCATTAACCACGACTCTCTGAATTCTGTCTTTTTTAGCCAGTTTTCTATCCATTTACAAACTGATATTTACAAACCTGTAGACTTTACCTTACACATGAGCCGTGTGTGGGGAACTGTATCGAACGCTTTTGCAAAATCCAAGTATACCACGTCCACAGCCACGCCTCTGTCCAAGGTTTTACTTACCTCCTCATAAAAAGAAATCAGGTTTGTCTGACAACTTCTGTCTTTCATGAATCCATGCTGTCTGTTGTGTAAAATATTTTTTTCCTGCAAGAACTCGTCTATGTGGTTTTTTATTAATCTCTCCAGTATCTTACCAACAGTGGCGGCTGGTGCTCAAAATTTTTGGGGGGGTGCAAACAAACTGAAAATTTCTGAAAAAAAAAAACATCAATCGCAGCCACTGTGTCATCAAAACGCAGCCACTGTGTCATCAAAACGCAGCCACTGTGTCATCAAAACGCAGCCACAGTGTCATCAATCGAAGCCACTGTGTCATTAAAACGCAGCCACAGTGTCATCAAAACGCAGCCACAGTGTCATCAGAACACAGTCACTGTGTCATCAATCGCAGCCACTGTGTCATCAAAACGCAGCCACTGTGTCATCAATCGCAGCCACTGTGTCATCAATCGCAGCCACTGTATCATCAAAACGCAGCCACTGTGTCATCAAAACGCAGCCACTGTGTCATTAATCGCAGCCACTGTGTCATTAAAACGCAGCCACTGTGTCATCAAAACGCAGCCACTGTGTCATCAAAACGCAGCCACTGTGTCATCAATCTAAAGCCACTGTGTCATCAAAACACAGCCACTGTGTCATCAATCGCAGCCACTGTGTCATCAAAACGCAGCCACTGTGTCCACTGATCCCAGACACCATGATTGTCTCCTTAATAGCAGCCAGCATCTCTTTGAACAAGGGGGGGGGGGGGGGCAAGGTACCAAAGAAGGATACTCACAGTGATTTTGGGGGCTGGAAGAGGATGCTGTATGTGCTAGGGGCCACTTTGGGAGCAGAGAGGATTTTTGCTAGAAGGGGGGTCTAATTTTATATTCAACCCCCCTTCTAGCACAAATCCTCTCCGCTCCCAAAGTGGCCCCTAGCACATACAGCATTCTCTTCCAGCCCCCCAAATCACTGTGAGTATCTTTTTTGATAACTTGCCCCCCTTCCCCTGCAAGTGTCATATTGTATTCAGACCTCAGATCAGCATGTCCTGTTAATGCTGTGTCCATTCTCCTCCCCCTCTGTCTGTGTATAGGAAGGCACACAGAGGTGGCTTCAGTCTGTGTGTTAGTGTGAGACAGGGGGGGGATGGGGAAGAGAGGGACAGATGCAGCTGTGCTGTGCTGGAGCTCACCCTCCTCTCTTACCTTCTCTCCTGAGTCCTGCAGCTCCACTCGGGCTGAAGAACGGAGCTGCCGACGTCACTTACGGCTTTCGTCTGTTTCACGAAACCCGGCCGGAAGTGACCTCAAGATTTGAAAAACAATGCTCCCGCCCATAGAATCACAGTGATTCTATGAGTGGAAGCTACTTGGCGATTTGTATTGTTGCGTACGGCGGGTTTTAAGCCCGCAAATGTAGCGCCACGTCTGCGATCTCGTGATTGCATTGACGTGGGGCTTCCCATAGTGCACTGTGTCTTAAAGGGGCCGTTTAAAAAAAAATTTACTACAGGAGAGGGGGGGCCTCCTGGGCGCTCAGACTTGACCTTTTTACTGTAAAGAAGGATGTTTGTTAAATTGGCCCAGCTGTGTCAAACACCTCTCTGCGCCTGCGTGGATGGTGTTATCTAGCTGTTTCTGAGTATGTATAGTGGGTATATAAGTAAATAAATAAATAAATAAATATATACGTTATCAAGTGTGCAACTTTAAAATTAAGTGCACTGGTGGCAGCTGCTTTAAAAAGATACACATATAAAAATACAATAGAGAAATAAGTAAATCCAGGTATAAAACCAAAACCTATTAAAATATTGTAGCAGCGCTCAATATCAGAGAATAAACGCTGATAAATATACACATAAAACTCACGGATAAAAATCACGAATAAATATCTGTGAGAGTGGGTGGTCAGAGTATAAAAATGTGGCAATAAAAGTGAGTTTAAAATTGATATATAAATAAATAATGATATGAAAAGACCAATGATATGGTAATAAAATTACTAATCGATCATCAATTTTAACAGTTCATCTACAGAGTCCAGAGTGGGTTGTAATCTGATGTGAGACAATAGTTCATTTATTAGATGTGCCAAAGCTGATTAGTCCATCCACCAGAAAAAATTCCACCACGTGTTAGGGGGTTCCCCTTTTGGGGATGCACTCACCAGAGCTAGGAAAATTACGGGCACATAAAGTATCTTTCTCAGGTCACTGCTCCCTCTTTTGTTGGTACCCTCCAATTCTCTTCCACAGCCTCTGATTCACCAGCTCACCCAATACAGGCAGGTCATGTGTGAAAAGAATTGTGCCACATAGCGTAATACTGCATAAAACTTTTTATTTTATTTAAATTCACCCTCCCTTATAACACAGTTAAAATAGAAAAAAACAACCCCTTTTGTAAAAATGCGTACCAGATGTACAGTAAGAATAGCATTCATTAACATAAGACTTGTGCCCATTGGTCATAAGTGCGTACCAGATGTTAAAGGTATAAAAGCATAGTCATGGTAAGGATAAATGTAAAGCGTTGCACTATGCCTGGTTCCTTTTCCGGGTCCTCTCTGTCGATTTCCGCTCGTGGAGCACTGGAAACGACGTCCTGTGAGTATCCTGGGCGGTGGAACGCAAGGTGGAGCGCACGCTAGGTCACTTCCGGGTTCTCTGGTCTACGTAGACCAGAGAACCCGGAAGTGACCTAGCGTGCGCTCCACCTTGCGTTCCACCGCCCAGGATACTCACAGGACGTCGTTTCCAGTGCTCCACGAGCGGAAATCGACAGAGAGGACCCGGAAAGGGAACCAGGCATAGTGCAACGCTTTACATTTATCCTTACCATGACTATGCTTTTATACCTTTAACATCTGGTACGCACTTATGACCAATGGGCACAAGTCTTATGTTAATGAATGCTATTCTTACTGTACATCTGGTACGCATTTTTACAAAAGGGGTTGTTTTTTTCTATTTTAACTGTGTTATAAGGGAGGGTGAATTTAAATAAAATAAAAAGTTTTATGCAGTATTACGCTATGTGGCACAATTCTTTTCACACATGACCTGCCTGTATTGGGTGAGCTGGTGAATCAGAGGCTGTGGAAGAGAATTGGAGGGTACCAACAAAAGAGGGAGCAGTGACCTGAGAAAGATACTTTATGTGCCCGTAATTTTCCTAGCTCTGGTGAGTGCATCCCCAAAAGGGGAACCCCCTAACACGTGGTGGAATTTTCTCTGGTGGATGGACTAATCAGCTTTGGCACATCTAATAAATTAACTATTGTCTCACATCAGATTACAACCCACTCTGGACTCTGTAGATGAACTGTTAAAATTGATGATCGATTAGTAATTTTATTACCATATCATTGGTCTTTTCATATCATTATTTATTTATATATCAATTTTAAACTCACTTTTATTGCCACATTTTTATACTCTGACCACCCACTCTCACAGATATTTATTCGTGATTTTTATCCGTGAGTTTTATGTGTATATTTATCAGCGTTTATTCTCTGATATTGAGCGCTGCTACAATATTTTAATAGGTTTTGGTTTTATACCTGGATTTACTTATTTCTCTATTGTATTTTTATATGTTGACCTTTTTACTATTAATATATTTGAAGAATTTTTTGGGGTTTGTCCTACTATCTTTTGCAATCTGTCTTTCGTTTTGAATTTTTGGATCCTTGATTTTCTTTTTACATATTCTGTTATATTCTTTGTAACATTTAAATGACACTAGTTATCCTTCATTTTTATATTTTTTAAAAGCTCTTTTCTTATAGTTTATAGCTTTTATAACTTTGGCCGTGAGCCACATAGGTTTTATTTTTAGCCTTTTAAACTTATTGCCCATGGGAATATACTTTGCAGTGAGTTCACAAACAGTCTTTTTTAAGAATCCCAATTTCTGTTCTGTGCCCATTGATGCCAATATTCTCTCCCAGTCTAAGTCCTGGAGAGCAGCCCTCATCCTTGGAAAATTTGCTCTCTTGAAATTAAGTGTTTTTATCTTTCCCGTATGTTATTTTTGCTTACAGCTAACATCAAATTAAATCATGTTATGGTCACTGCTACCCAGATGTTCCTTTAGCTGAACATTAGTAATACGCTCTGCATGGTTTGAGATTACCAGATCCAGCAGAGCATCATTCCTAGTTGGGGCCTCAATAAACTGGACCATAAAATTGTCCTGTAATAGGTTTATACAGTTTTGCCCTTACAACTGTCCCAGCAGTGCCATTACTCCAGTCAGTTTCTGGGTAGTTAAAATCCCCCATTATTATCACTGTCCCAGCCCTTGCAGCCCTTTCCATCTGTGCAAGGAGCTGAGTCTCCACCTCCTCATTAACATTGGGTGGTCTATAACAAACTCCAATGATTAACTTTGAATTACGCACATCTGTATGCAGTTCCACCCATAATGCTTCAGACTCAATCACACTCTCCATCCACGAGGTCCTCTTTCACACACACACACACACACTCACACACAGCACTATAACAATCATCAGATCACTGGATGTTCTACTCTGCCCAGCTCTGACTACACACATCTCCCCTAAATCACTTGTCTTTGTATATTCTGCTGGCTGTTCATATATTTCCTCGTCACCCTGATCTGTGGATCACACCCCATGATGAGAAACATCCAGTCAAAACACAGTAAAGGCAGCCAATCCTGAGAGAGCTGGAGGGAAGGGGAGGGGGAATGTGAATTGTGAACTTTTTACACAGGATGTACCTGTCTCAGGCTAGTGCATGAGATATGTAAATCACCTGTCACTCACAGCAAGGGGGAGGATTTGACAAAGTTTTTCTCTGTTTGTCAAGATTTATCTCACTGAACAATAAAAGAGGATTGCTCAGAGCTGGATTAACTCTGTGTGGCAAGACTGGGCACAGATGATAGGAAATGTATTCTCTACATTGTGACATCAAATTTTTTTGGGGGGGTTTACATCCACTTTAACCACTTCAATACAGGGCACTTAAACACCTTCCTGCCCAGACCAATTTTGAGCTTTCAGCGCTCTCATACTTTGAATGACAATTGCGCGGTCATGCTACACTGTACCCAAATGAAATTGTTATCATTTTTTTCCCACAAATAGAGATTTCTTTTGGTGGTATTTGATCACCTCTGCGGTTTTTATTTTTTGCTAAACAAATAAAAAAAGACCGAAAATTTTGAAAAAAAATATGTTTTTTTTGTTTCAGTTTCAAAACTTTGTAAATAAGTAAGTTTTCTCCTTCACTGATGGGCACTGATAGGTCTGCACTGATGGGCACTGATAGGTCTGCACTGATAAGGCGGCACTGATGGGCACCGATGAGGTGGCACCAATGAAGTGGCACTGAGGTGGCATTGATGGGCACTGATAGGCAGCACTGATGGGCGACACGGATGGCCACTGATGGGTGGCACAAATTGGCACTGATGGGTGGCACAGATTGGCATGGATAGGCGGCACGGATTGGCATGGATAGGCGGCACGGATGGGCATGGATAGGCGGCACAGATGGGCACGGATAGGCGGCACGGATGGGCACTGATAGGCGGCATGGATGGGCACTGATAGGCGGCATGGATGGGCACTGATAGGCGGCATGGATGGGCACTGATGGGTGGGACGGATAGGCACTGATAGGCAGCATTGTTTTTTTACTGATGGATGCCAATCAGTGCCAAACAATAATGCATGCCAATCAGTGATGCCCATTGTGGGCACTGATTGGCATCCATTGTGGGCACTGATTGGCATCCATTGGTGGCACTGTGTGTCATCCCTGGTGGTTTAGGGTGGTATACCTTTTGATGGGCATCCCTGGTGGTCTGGTGGCGTCCCTGGTGGTCCAGTGTGGGCATCCTCGGGGGGGCTGCGCTGATAATCGATCAGCACAGACCCCCCCTGTCAGAGGAGCAGCCGATCGGCTCTCCTCTACTCGCGTCTGACAGACGCGAGTGAGGAAAAGCCTATTACCGGCTTTTCCTATTTACACTGTGATCAGCCGTGATTGGACATCCGTCGGAGACTCTTTACCAAGATCGTAGTTGCGGGGGGGCCGGCCTGACACCCCGCAACAACGATCGCCGCGATGCGCGCCCCCGGGGGCGCGGAGCGGCTCAAAATCCTGAGGACGTCATATGACGCCCTGTCAGGATTTTACAACCACTTTGCCGCCGTCATTTGACAATGGGCGTGCGGCAAGTGGTTAAGGATTAAGGCTCGATTCCCACTATAGCGATGTCAGACATCGCATGTGATTTGCACCGCACTGTTGTGCAGATCACATGCGATGTCTGTGCGATGCAAATCCAGTCATACAGATTGTATGGCTGAATTTGCATTGCATTCGGACCAAAATGGTGCAGGATCCTTTTTTTGGTCCACACTGGAATTGGATTGCATGGGTGTTCACACCCATGTGATCCAATTCCTGTCCGAATTCACAGTTCACACTGCAATCTGATCTGAGGGTGTCATTAACTTTGTATTGACACCCGCAGCAGTTCGCAGAGGGCAGTGTGTACTGCTAGCGATTCAGGTGCAATGTGGGAACCCGCACAGGATTCACAGGGTTTCCCGCATCGCACAAGTGTGAACCGAGCCTAAAACTGATAGTTGAAACAACACCTGTTTTTCATCTTCATTACTATTCTCTCCCTGTGGCTAATGAAGCATAAAAGCTTTCATCATGCTCTACTCTCCCACCCTATGACTAAGGTGGGCAGGGTGAAATGCATCAGGGTGTGTGGTGTGGTGGAGACATTTAGGCTGAGGCCGCTCCTTATCATTTATTCACGTGAACTGGTCGAGAGTAGCAGCGATCCTTTCCTCTTTACCATATGTCTTGTTGCTGTGCTCAGTCTTGCCATGGTGCATGACCTGTTTCATAAAACCTCCACAACCACACATTTGTAGTTTTAAGCCTCCTAACAAACCTGTTTTAGTTAATTGTGTTTCAACCTACATTTGAAATTGATGATCATTAGCACCTGCTTGATTTAATTGTAATCATTCACCTGACTCTAATTTTACAAAAACCCTGACTCTGTGCAAGAGTACAAAATGTGTAAGAATTGATGCTGGTTTGAAGTCAAAGGGTAGTCACACTAAAAATTATTTTAGATTTTTCTTCTGTTCACTCACTTTGCATGTTGTAAATTGATAAAAAAAAAAAAAAAATACATATATTTTTGAAAGCATTCTTACTTTACAGTATTTCTTGACACCTGCCTAAAACCTTTGCATGGTACTGTATATACTAAGAAAGTATGAAAAACCTCTATTGTGGGATTTTGAGGACAACAAAAATTAAGAAATAGTATATAAAAAATTAATTTATTATACAAAAATACTTGCAAAAATTGCATAGAAAAAATACATTGAAAATATACTTTACAATCTTCATCAGGGATATAGTGTATCACTCTATAATAAATCAAAAAGATTCCTTTGGTTCATGCAGCGTTTAAACATTCTATATGCAAGTCGTATTTCATATACATTGATATAGTTCATAGATGTAAAATTACTTACTTTTAAATTCATAATTATTTAGCTAGCAGGTGCATTCCCCATGGTCTCAGAAAAGGGAGGTTCCCCAAATTGCAACAAAAGCCCCTCATATATCCTCTACAGGACCCTCGGATAAAATAAATCTAAAAAATGGGGCTTACAAGACAAATTTCCAAGCCGCAGCAGCCAACTCTGAGGATGACTTCCCCCGAGCGCCACAACAAGCGAGGGGTGCCCTTCAGGGCCTCCATCAAACCTCCCTGGGCGTGTCGCCCGGGTCTGCGCCCCAACCCCCACCCACCCCCGGACCGCACACCGCCAGCACCATTGTACAGGGCACTCGCGCGTACACGGCTGGCCTCACCGCGAGCAGGCATCTTAACTGTGTGCGGACTGCTACTATCAGTCTTGTCTGCTTTAATCATTGTAATAGGCAACTATTGGAGAGAAATAGAAAAGTTACAGTGGGGGAAAGAAAATAGAGGTTGACAGAGACAAGGGGATAAGGACCCCAGGTTCAGTCATGAGGATGGACTCAGGAAAGGGAGGGGGAAACTGGGATAGGTGGTGGGGAGAAGGGGGGGATGCAGAGTCTCACCTTTTGCTCCCAGAGGGTTTACCTTGCCGGCACCGGACCGCTAGCCGCTCGTTCGTCATGTAGTGGAAGAAGTAGTGACCTTCGCACGGTAGCTCATCGTCCGTGGCCCATGTCCCCTTCCTTGAGGGGTTAGCATCAGGTACTTTTTTGCGTCCTACCCTGGCCTATAGCCGGATCTGCTAATCGTAAAAGATTCATCTAGACTGGAGGGGATGTGATTGTGAGTAGAGAAGTGATCTGTCCAGAGAGCCCATCTGGCCGTGTGTCTCTCTCCAGTGCCTTTACAGGTTGCAACCCATTCTTCCGCTTCCCTGATCTGATTTGTCTTGCACATCCATTCCTCTCTGTTCGGTATCTGCGATTTTCTTCCAGAAAATAGGGAGTAGCCGCCTATCGGTGTCTAGTAGGTGAGGCAGTGCGTTTTTTTATAATGACTTATAGGCATGGAAGGAATGTGCAAGAGGAAGTAGACCGGAAAAAGGGGGATATCTATCCCCATAACTTCCTTAATCTGATTTTTAATATCTTCCCAGTATAGAGTGATTATGGGGCAATCCCACCATATGTGTAGGAGGGTTCCCCGGCCTCCGCATCCCCGCCAGCAACAGTCAGCGATATTGGGGTACATTCGCGCTAAGTCTGCTGGCACTCTGTAACAGCGTGATAACAATTTGTAATTTGTTTCTTGCATTTTGGAGTCTGCGGAGCTAGAATGTGTCATCTGGTACAGGTATGACAGCTGGGAACTCGTGAGTTCCTGCCCCAGATCTTTTTCCCAAAGTCGTATACAGGCGGGTTTGGAGGCCGAGGACCCCAACAGTTGATACATCTCTGACACCATCCGTGGGACTGGTTCGCCTGCTATGAACAGGCCCTCGAAAGGTGTGAGTGTCGTGAGATCTCTTATAGAGCCACTATTTGTCTCGAAAAAGTGGTGCAACTGCCTATACTTCCAGTAGTTCAATTGTGGTTTCCCCGTTCTGTCTGCTAAGGAGTCATAGGGTATCAGTTTGCCATTCCGCAGTAGTTTCCCACAACTAGCATTCCTGTCATCGACCCATGTACCAAAGAAGTCTGCGTTTTCCCCAGGGGGGAACCAAAGGAAACCCCCCAGTGGAGACAGAGGTGACATAGGGGGGGCTAAGCTTCTTGTTCGGTTAAGTTTGTCCCATGCCTGGAGTGTCAGAAGTGTCAGAGGGGATGTGCTATCTGATAGCCCCCTGTGCTCCCTCAGGAGCCAGGGTGCATATGCTAGGTTTCTTCCGGCCATATACTTTTCCATTGTGACCCAATCTTTGGAGAGTTATAGCATGGTAGTACCTCTGTAAGTCTGGGACCCCTAAGCCCCCGGAGCGATTCGGGCGTTTCAGGACCCCCATAGCTATACTCGGTTTCTGGGAGTTCCATATGAACTTAGTGTACATGTGGGATATGTGGTTAAAGAAGGTTTTGGGTAGGAATATAGGGAGCATTTGCATTTAGAACAAGATTCTGGGTAGGACATTCGTTTTTATTACGTTTACTCTGCCTAGCCATGTGAATGCGGTTTTCGTCCAGTGTAGCAAGTCTTGTTTGACCTCAGATATCAATTTGGGGAAGTTCATCGCATATAGCATGTCAAAGCTGTCGGTCAGTTGTATGCCTAGGTAGCGAAGAGAGTTCTTAGCCCATGTAAAGGGAAAATTAGATTTCAGTATGTCAGACATATTTGGGTGTAGGTGTATGGGCAAAATTTTAGACATTGTGTAATTCATTTTGAAGTTTGCCATCGTCCCAAAGTGTTGGAGTTCTTTCAGCAGGGTGGGTAGCGAGGTCAGGGGGTTTGTCAGGTGGAATAGTACATCGTCTGTATATGCAGAAAGTTTTTTTTTTTTTAACATAAAGTTTATTTATTTGCAACAAAACAGAACATAACATATCCGAATTACAATACAGTTAGACAGATATTACACATTGAGCAAAAGTACAGTAGTCTCACAAAATAGTTAACAGTATAACAGAAGATTTTCCTGAGACCTCAGCACCCATCAGGCGCCCATAGATGCATATGAATCCTAAGTGATTGAGTAATGTCACGGGGGGGATGATCGGGTCTACAACAATACAAATTATATTATTTAATTTCTCCTTTTCCCTTCTCTAGACATCCCATATAACTAATAGCAATGTAGGATACCTTTTTGGCCTAGACTTTCCAGGGCTTCTCGCACCTTACTCCAGGGTCAAATGTTTGGCTTCCACCCAGGCTGCCCATATCCTGTCGAATTTCTGCGGGCAGTTTCTATTAAGATACGTCAACTTGTATAGCGGGACGACTTTGTTGATGAGTGATAGCCATAGTTGTTTCGTGGGCGGCACCACCTGGTTCCAGTTAAGAAAAATAGCCTTCCTAGCATACATTGAGGCGTAAAAGACAAATAGTTTTTTTCTTTGAGGGGCTTCAAGAAAGTCACACACCCCCAGTAGAAGGGGAATAGGGCTATTGGGGACTCTTAGTTTCCCTATGGAGTTGTTATCGTCTTGGACCAGTGACCATAACCCCTTTATCATTGGACAAGCCCAGACCATGTGGAAGAAGTCTGCGTCCCCCTCTCCGCATCTGGGGCACGTCGCTACTCTGGATGGATACATTTTGAATAAACGCAGTGGGGAATAATAAGCCCGGTGCAAAAACTTTAACTGGGCAAATCTATCTCTAGTTGAAATAGTCAAAGTCAGGAATTGCTAAATCCCCTCCTCCCAATCGTCATCCACCAATTCGGGAATATCTCTATGCCAAGTCTCGAATAATTGGGAAACCTTGGATGTGTCCATTAAAGCTAGCATATTGTAGATAATAGATAGTGTTTTCGTTTTCCCCGGGGATCGGAGCTCCGCCTCCAGGTCTGACATATGCAGGGTAATTGACTCAGGAAATTGGGATCTAAAAGCGTGCCTAAGTTGAAGCCTAAAGAAAATCTGGTTTGGAGGGTCCTTACTGTTCTTCAGGTCGTCAAACGTTCTCAGTTGTCCCCCGGACACTATGTCTCCCAGTGCTACTATCTGGTACCTCACCCATAAAATCGGATCTAGGATTGAGTGGAAGTGGGGAAGTCTCGGATTGCCCCAGAGAGGCGTCTCGGGGGACCAGGTGTTGGGTCGCCCCAGTTTCTTCCTGACCGTGTCCCACACTTTGATCGTCACCTTCATGGGGGATGTCACCCTCGCGTTTGATTTGGGCCCCCTGTAAATAAGGTTCCTTAGCTCAGAGTGCGATCCCAACAGTGAAGCCTCTACGGCAGGTGCCGGGTTGGCCGGTTCAGGCGCCAGCCACCACTTGAGTGTCACCAGGACCGCCGCCCAGTAGTACTTCAGAAAGCACGGGAGGGCAAGACCCCCCAGCGTGACCGGAAGCTGCAAGGTCGTTTTCGCCACCCTGGGGACCTTCCCATTCCAAATAAAGGAGACTACGAGGCTGTCTAGCTTCCTGAAAAAGGAAATAGGTATAGAGACTGGGGTCTGTCTAAATAAATAGTTTAGTCTAGTGAGAATTGACATTTTTATTAAATTAACCCTACCAACGGGAGATAGGGGTAGAGACCTCCATATCGTACATCTTTGGGTTATCTGAGACATCACTGGGGTAAGATTGAGGGGGATGAATTGTCGGAGATCCCTGTGGATCTCCACACCTAGGTACCGAAACTGGGACACCCTTTTTAGTTGCAGATCAGGCTCCTGCGGGTCTATTCCCGAGTGTAGTGGGAACAGGACAGATTTCCCCCAGTTCACACACACCCCCGAGAAGCGCCCATATCTGTTTATGATACCCAGGGCCTGGCGCAGGGACACACCGTCATCTCTAAGATACAAGAGAGTGTCATCTGCATACAATGACACCTTCTCCTGCAGCTGGCCTATTTCAATGCCTCTTACCTGGCTGGTGGATCTAAGGAGAATGGCCATAGGTTCTATCGCCAGCGCAAAAAGTCCTGGCGATAGGGGACAGCCCTGCCTCGTCCCTCGCCCCAGTGGGAAGGTGGGGAGACAGAACAGTCCCTGTGCGGACCCTGGCCGACGGAGAACTGTACACGGCCTCAACCCAGGAGACGAAGACAGGGCCGAAGCCGAATCTGCGGAGGACCTCCCATAGATACCCCCATTCCACAGAATTGAAAGCTTTTTCTGCATCCAGAGAGGCCACTACCGCTTCATCCGTGTCTCTGACCCCCGAGGACAAGACTGCATACAGCCTCCAGAGATTAATATCCGTCCCCTTACCCGGCATGAACCCGGACTGGTCTTCATGAACTAATTTGAGTATTACCTCGTTATGGCGTCTAGCAAGAATTTTAGTCAATATTTTGGTGTCCGAGTTCAGGAGGGAAATAGGCCTATAGGACGAGCAGAGCTGGGGATCCTTCCCTGGTTTGGGTATCACTACTATTATAGCCTGTGCCATAGATGGGGGGAGTGTGCTCTCAGTCAGTGTCTTTTTGAACATACTATGCAGTCTAGGTACCAGGCTGTCTACATATTGTTGGTAAAATTCAGGTGGAAACCCATCCGTTCCCGGGGTCTTACCCGACTAAAGAGAGCTCAGTGCCGCCTGCACCTCCTCCTCTGTGATCGGGCTGTCCAGGGTCTCTCTATCCTCGGGTGTCAAAGTCGGGAACGTAACCTCATCCAGAAAGCCAGTCAGCTCATCATCACTTTGGAGGAGTACGGTCTAGTGTAAAAGTCAGCAAAGCACTTATTTATGTCTACTGGGTCCGTCTTGATGCTACCATCCTCGTCTTGTATCCTGGCTATGGTGGAGATCGGAGACTGTTCCCTCGCCAGCCATGCCATTAACATGTCCGTTTTATCCCCCTGTTCGAATATCCTCTGTGTCTGGGCTAGTTGTCTCTTTTGTACCTTAGCTGTTCTAAGGAGCAGCACTTCCCTATAAGCCACCTTCATGTCCTGGCCAATAACAGGGTTGGCTCTCTGGGCATACCTATCTTCAAGGGAGCGTGCCTTGGCTTCCACTTCCTCTAGGATAACCTGGTCATTCCCTCGCTATGGAGGAAAGATAGCATCCTCTGATATAGGCCTTGAAGGCATCCCAGTCATTACCCGGTGAAGTAGTCCCAGCATTAGACCGCCAGTACTGATTGATCAAAGTTGCGATTTCAAATTCTATAGTGGGGTTATTTATCCAAAATCGAGACAGATGCCAGATTTTGTCAGAGGGGGCCATCACTGTTTTCAAAGTACAAAGTATAGGCGAGTGATCTGAGATGCCTCGAGGTAAAATCTTAATTTCCCTGATCCTGGGGAGCATAGTGACGCTAGCATAAACAAGGTCAATCTGCGACAGCGAGTTGTGGGAGTGCGAATGGCAGGTGTACGCCCTTTCCAGGGGGTTTTTGCACCTTCAAACATCCTCCAGCCCGAAAAGACCTGCCCATCTAGATAGGCTAGACCTAGTAGCTGGTCCAGATGTTAGCCTCTCCAGAGAGGGGTTCGGGGCAGTATTAAAGTCCCCCGAAAATAGCACGTTATCTGTAGGGTATTGTGTCAGCAGAGGAATAATGTCATGTAGTAGGGAAAGGTCAGCAGGAGGGGGTAAGTACACGCCCACCACCACCATATCAATAGTGTCTATGCATGCGTGTAATATAACATACCTACCCCCAGGGTCCAGTTTAACATCATACAGCTCAAAGTTAAGGGTTTTGCGTACTAAAATACTCACCCCCCGGGAGTATCCTGTGTGAGTAGCATGAAAGTGTTTTACCCACCCAATATGCAGAAAGTTTATGTTCTACCGTCCCTATCGTCAGGCCTGTTATGTCTGGATTCATTCTTACTCTACGTAGTCAGGGGCGGACTGACAACTCATGGGGCCCCCGGGCAATAGAAGATCATGGAGCCCCTTGGTCCCCACACTCAAGCCACACCTGCACAGGGAGACACGGGGGGAGGGAGAGCAAACAGGGGGACACTGTGTGTGTGTAGGGGGGCAGCACACAGGTGGACACTGGGGGGGCACACAGGGGGACACAGCACATACACACAGGGGGACACTGGGAGGGAGAGCACAATGTGGGAAACTGTGGGGGGAGCACACAGGGGGACACTGTGGGGGGGGGGGGAGAGAGCACAAACAGGGGGACACTGGAGGGAGAGCACACACACACAGGGGGACACACGGACACACAGGGGGACACTGGAGGGAGAGCACACACACAGGAGGACACAAGCACACACAGGGGGACACTGTAGGGAGAGCACACACACAGGGGGACAGTGGAGGGAGAGCACACACACAGGGGGAAACTGGAGGGAGAGCACACACACAGGGGGACACACACAGGGGGACACTGGAGGGAGAGCACACACACACAGGGGGACACACACACAGGGGGACACTGGAGGGAGAGCACACACACACAGTGGGACACTGTGGGGTGGGGGACCCGGGGCCCATGCATCTGTACCCCCCCATCACTTGTGGCGGTCCTGGTGCCTTAATTTACTCACCGATGCCGGTGATACTTCTAACGGCGCGCTGCTTCCCGCCGGCCCCTCCACTCTTCTCGTCCATTAGGGGCATGAGAGGCCACTTGAAGCGGCTGTATTAAATGCCGCGATGCCGATAACAATACTGCTAACTGCGCGCGGCTCCCCGCCGGCCCCTCCTTCCTTCCCGTCCCAGGTGCTTGTACTGTATGCGTCGTGACGTCACCTGGGACGGACTGGAGGGAAGGAGGGGCCGGCAGGGAGCAGCGCGCCGTTAGCAGTATTGTTATCGGCATCGCGGCATGTAATACAGCTGCATCAAGTGGCCTCTCATGTGGCCGAGTCTGGGCCCCTAATGGCCTCGGGACCTCGGGCGGCGCCGAGTCACCGACTTGTCAGTCCGCCCCTGTACGTAGTAGAGGCTCCAATGCTAGTGCGAAGAGGAGGGGTGACAGCGGACACCCCTGTCTCGTGCCATTCCTTATCGGGAATGTGTGCGAGAGCATGCCGTTTACCTTGACCTGTGCACTAGGTTTTGTGTATAAGGCATGTATCCAATTTAGCATATTGGAGCCTAAACCCCATGTAGCGAGAACTGAACGCAGGTAGGACCAATCGATGCGGTCAAATGCTTTCTCAGCATCCGTGGAGAGAATTAAGTAGGGGGGGGGGTTTTCCTGTCTCCTGGCCCAGTGAATGAGTTGGATCGCTCGTATGGAGTTGTCCCTGGCTTCTCTTCCTGTAATAAAACCAGTTTGGTCTAAATGGACCACTTGGGGTATAAGGTGTTTCAATCCATTTGCCAGAATCTTTGCCAGTATTTTTACGTCGGTGTTTAGTAATGATATGGGACGATAGCTTTGTGGGGTGGTTGGGTCTTTCCCTTCTTTCGGAATAACCGATATATGTGCCAATAGGGCTTCTGAGGGGATGCAGTTGCCCCTTGTCAGGGAATTGAAATATTTGCACATCTGACTAACTAATATCTGGGAGAATTTTTTTGTAGTATGCCTTAATGTAGCCATCTGGGCCTGGGCTTTTGCCGTTTGGGAGTGCTTTTATTGTGGATACTATCTCTTCAACGGTTATGGGGGTATCTAACTCAGTTTGTTGGTCTTCGGTCAAAGGAGGTAACCCATAAGTGTGCAAGTATTCTTGAATTTTACTTGCTTTGTCCGCTTTGTCGTTTGGGGCCACGTTGGCGTCTAAGTTGTATAAGGTTGCGTAATAGTCACAGAACCCTGCAGCTATTTGGGAAGATTTGTACATCAAATCTCCTGAGGGGGAGCAAAGTTTGTTTATTTGTGTTTGGCCTCTTTTTTTCTGTAGTGCTTTCGCTAACATGCGGCCACACTTATTGCCCTGCTCGTAATATTTGTGTGACAGGTACCTTAACTGCTTTTGCGCCTGTCTTTCCAGTAGGCACGAAAATATGTCCCTAAGCTAGTCAATTTCCTAAGGGCCTCCGGGTCGCTATGGTGCTTGTGCTTTAGTTCTTCCTGTTGGAGTGCGGTAAGTACTCGATTGAAATCTGCCTGTCGTTCCCATTTAATTTTTGTACCCAGGGAGATCAGCGCTCCCCTTACTACTGCCTTGTGGCATTCCCATATTGTTTCCTCTTGCAGGTCTGCAGTGGTATTTTCTAGGAAATAGTGCTGCAAAGTTTCTGTTATCTTTGACTCTACCGCAGGGTCGTCCAACAGGTTTTCATTGAGTCGCCAGGTCCAGGTCCTATGGGCACCTGAAAGTAAGGCGAGTGTGAGAGTGATCGGGGCATGATCTGAAATGGATATATTGCCGATGGACGAGCGCTGTAGCAGTTCCAAAGCAGGCCGATCAATATATAACATGTCTATTCTGGTGTATACGTCATGGACCTTAGAGTAGTAGCTGTAGTCCCTATCTTTAGGGTAGAGGATCCTCCAGCTGTCTACCAGACCTGCAGTTAGGAGAGATTTACGGAAGCGCCTGAAGAAGGCATGTGTGTGCGAGGGTCGCCCGTGCGATGTGTCTAGTAGTGGGTCAGGGCTGATATTAAAGTCGCCGCCCAGGACTAATAGGCCCTCTTTTAATTCCGCCAGGCGTTCCATTACTTTATCTAAGAAGGTCAGTTGGTTCAAGTTAGGGGCATAAATGGTGCCAAAAGTGTATTTCGTACCTGGGATGGTGCTTTTTAAGAAAACGTATCTACCTTGGGGGTCTATAAGGGCACTTCCGGGTTGTAGGGGGCAGTGTTTGTGGACAGCAATCGCTGTGCCTCTAGATTTGCTAGTTGGCGATGTACTTACATACCACTGGTTATAGAGGTGGGTAGGCAGTTTGGGAATTGATTGATGGGCGAAATGCGTCTCCTGCAGGAGAACTATCTGTGCCCTCATCTTCTTCAGTTCCCACCATAGTTTGCTACATTTGTTAGGGGAGCAAAGGCCACGGACGTTGTATGAGATTACCTTGACTTCCGCCATGGTGTCTATGTACGGTGTGGTGACTGTGCTCCTAGCGGTGCAGTCCGGTGCGGGCTGTGGTAGTCTACTTGGATTTCATCTGAGGAAAAGGTGAGAGAGAGAGAGCGAGAACAAGAGGAAAGGGAGAGGGTGGGAAGGAAAAAGGGAGAGGTTAACATCAATAAGTACAGTGTGTAAATAAACCGTTACAAAAAAACAACTAACTGTTGGACAAAACTGCTGGGCCCGTTATCCCAAATGGGATCAATACCCGTATATGGGGGGCCTACTGGGGGGTCATGGGCCAGCATGGAGGTAAGAACAAAAAAAAAAAACATAACCAAAAAGAGGGGGGGAGACGAGTTCCGCTCCGCAACCACCTCTGAAAGGGTGTCTTGAAGTACCGGGTGTCCGGGCGTAGGTGCCCATACAAAAGGGGCTTTGTGGGGGCAGGTAAGTGCTGCCTATGAGGTCCAGGCCATGGGGGGGGGGGGGGTTGCTAGGGCCCTAGGGCTAAAGACTAGTTCTGATGAAAATGTTCTCCCATGTGGGCCCTTGTCAGGATCTTTGGGCACTCCTGTAAGCATTGGAGAATAGTTCCTACTGGGGGAGGGAATATTCCGCGCCAATGTTCAGATCTTGTCTTGCCCGGGAGGTGGGTGTTGGGAAGTAGATTGGTTCCAGGTTAGCAGGCAGAGTAGTTGGCGGCGTTGGTTCTAGCTGGGGACATCAGTCTCTCGAGGCCGAGTGGCCAGGCGATGCATCTCTTCCTTGGCGGTTGTGGCTGCGTCTCCTGTTGCATCTTTGTGGCATCTGCATCCAGGGTTGGGGAGGTTATAGAGTGATACACTATATCCCTGATGAAGATTGTATAACATGTTACTATTTGAAACGCGTTGGATGAATCGCTTTTTCCGTTACCACCAGTTGTATCTGGGGGTCCTTGAAAATCCTTGCGGACAGTATCACTTTTCTCCTTTTCTAACTACAAATGCTTTTAATATTCATGTAATGTATATTTTCAATGTATTTTTTCTATGGAATTTTTGCAAGTATTTTTGTATAATAAATACATTTTTTATATACTATTTCTTCATTTTTGTTGCCTTAAAAATCCCACAATAGAGGTTTTTCATACTGTCTTAATCTACAAGGGATGATGGCAACTACATGTCCAATCACATGAGTCGTCCATTTCCAGTACTGTATATACTATTAATGTCTATAGTATGAGTAATCCATACAAGTAAAATTCATAAATAAATAAAATGTCACCATTTTATTTGTAATATAAAAATCCCATCAAGTAATACAAATATACAGCATATATGTGAAAATGTATATGTGCAAAAGCAAATGAATAAGCGAATAAATAAAATAAAACTGCCAACAGTTCATTGAAATATACCCAGTGAAAAAAAGACTGCAAGATGTGGACACCACCGAATCACCAGCAACACAATGCGCTCACCGGAAGACTTTGCTGCCAAGTAGGGATGAGCCGAACACCCCCCCGTTCGGCTCGCACCAGAACCCGCTTTAGAACCCTATTAGTATTAATGGATGCGAACGCTCGAAATTAAAAGTGCTAATTTTAAAGGCTAATATGCATGTTAATGTCATAAAAAGTGTTTGGGGACCTGGGTCCTGCCCCAGGGGACATGTATCAATGCAAAACATTTTTTTTAAAACGGACGTTTTTTCAGGAGCAGTGATTTTAATAATGCTTAAATTGAAACAATAAAAGTGTAATATTCCTTTAAATTTCGTATCTGGGGGGTGTCTATAGTATGCATGTAAAGGGGCGCATGTTTCCCGTATTTAGAACTGTCTCTGCAAAAAGTGTCATTTTTGCAAGTAAAAAAGCTATTTAAAATCACTCGCGGCTAATGTGTATTGACGGCTCCCCTAATACAGAGAATTCATTGAAACTGAAAGTAATCCATAAAAAAAAAGTCATTGATAAAAAATAAAAAAAAATGAAAAAAAAAAAGCGTCGGGGGTCCCCCCAAATTCAATAACCAGGCCCTTCAGGTCTGGGATGGATATTAAGGGGAACCCAAGCCAAAAAAAAAAAAAAATGGCGTAGGGTCCCCCTCAAAATCCATACCAGACCCTTGAGGTCTGGGATAGATTTTAAGGGGAACCCTAGCCAAAAAAAATGGCGTGGGGTCCCCCTCAAAATCCATACCAGACCCGAGCACGCAACCTGGCAGGCCGCAGGAAAAGAGGGGGGGACGAGAGCGGCCCCCCCTCCCGCCTGAACTGTACCAGGCCACATGCCCTCAACATTGGGAGGATGCTTTGGGGTCCCCCCCAAAGCACCTTGTCCCCATGTTGATGAGGACAAGGGCCTCTTCCCCACAACCCTGGCCATTGGTTGTGGGGGTCTGCGGGCAGGGGGCTTATCGGAATCTGGAAGCCCCCTTTAACAAGGGGACCCCCAGATCCCGGCCCCCCCCCCCTGTGTGAAATGGTAAGGGGGTACAAAAGTACCCCTACCATTTCACCAAAAAAGTGTCAAAAATTGTAAAAATGACAGGAGACGGTCTTTGACAATTTCTTTATTAAAATCTTCTTTCTTCTTTCTTCATCCTTCGGTTTCTTCATCTTCTCCTTCCGTCATCTTCTTCCATCTTCTTCTTCCTCCGATCCGCTTCTTCTTGCGCTGGTCTTCTCGTCCTTCTCGTCCGGCATCTTCTTCCGTCGGCGTCGGTGTCTGTCTCTTCTTGGGCCGCTCCGCGCAATAGGAGGCTCCCGCTGTGTGAGGCTCCGCTCCGTCTGACAGGTCTTTTATAATGGAGGGCACCTGGTAACCCCGCCTCCCTCTGACGTCATGGGGAAAGCCATAGGGAATTCCCCATGACGTCCCCGTGTGTCAGAGGGGGCGGGGTCACCAGGTGCCCTCCATTATAAAAGACCTGTCAGACGGAGCGGAGCCTCACACAGCGGGAGCCTCCCATTGCGCGGAGCGGCCCAAGAAGAGACACCGACGCCGATGGAAGAAGATGCCGGACGAGAAGGACGAGAAGACCAGCGCAAGAAGAAGCGGATCGGAGGAAGAAGAAGATGGAAGAAGATGGAAGAAGATGACGGAAGGAGAAGATGAAGAAACCGAAGGATGAAGAAAGAAGATTTTAATAAAGGAATTGTCAAAGACCGTCTCCTGTCATTTTTACAATTTTTGACACTCTTTTGGTGAAATGGTAGGCCCTTACCATTTCACACAGGGGGGGGGGGCGGGATCTGGGGGTTCCCTTGTTAAAGGGGGCTTCCAGATTCCGATAAGCCCCCCGCCCGCAGATGGCCAATGGCCAGGGTTGTGGGGAAGAGGCCCTTGTCCTCATCAACATGGGGACAAGGTGCTTTGGGGGGGACCCCAAAGCATCCTCCCAATGTTGAGGGCATGTGGCCTGGTACGGTTCAGGCGGGAGGGGGGGGGGGCGCTCTCGTCCCCCCTTTTTTCCTGCGGCCTGCCAGGTTGCGTGCTCGGATAAGGGTCTGGTATGGATTTTGAGGGGGACCCCACGCCATTTTTTTGGCTAGGGTTCCCCTTAAAATCTATCCCAGACCTCAAGGGTCTGGTATGGATTTTAAGGGGGACCCTACGCCATTTTTTTTTTTTTTTTGGCTGGGGTTCCCCTTAATATCCATCCCAGACCTGAAGGGCCTGGTTATTGAATTTGGGGGGACCCCCACGCTTTTTTTTTTTTTTTATTAATGAATGACAGTTCTCTGTGTTACAGGAGCCATCAATTTATTAGCCGCGAGTGCTTTTAAATAGCTTTTTTCCTGCAAAAATGACACTTTTTGCAGGGAAAGTTCTAAGCACAGGAAACCTGCCCCGCTTCACAGGCCACCTATAGACACCCCCCAGATGTGATACTGCAATGCTGTTCTAACAGCACGCACACACAAATCCCCAGAAATAGAGCATATCTTGTCAGCAGTCAGCAACACACTGACACGCTGACACTGTGACTGAAACATAATATGCGAGGCCGCCGCGGGGGTCACAGTGAATGCTTGGCCAATCATCAGCCAGCATTGCACTGCGACTAGTGCAATGCATTGCGTGCCGCTCGCATCACACAAATTTGATGCGAGTGGCCCCAATAGTTCTGGGCTCGCCGAGCGAGCGAACGCCCGGTGCTCGATTCGAACATGGGTTTGAATCGAACACCGGGCCCATCCCTACTGCCAAGATAATAAGCAGCATATACAGTATATCGCACTATCGTATTAAATGGATGAGGTCCTCTCCTATGGCAAGCCCCAGCCTTTTCTCCAGCACCCAGCAATATCTCACTCCATCAATAGGAGTAGTAATGATCATGGCAGCTGTTAAAAGTAAAACTCAAAAACTGCAGTGAGATGGGGATATAGTGTAATACATTTATTGTGATACTCTTACGTACAGCAAATAGATGCAATCCACATTTGGAACACAAAAAAAAAAAAAAAACACTAGCAAAACTGGTGATTTGACCACTGCCGTCCATCTCCCGTGGTTGGGGGATCGGGTAGGTGGTGTTGGTGTTAGTTTCTGGCGCACCCCCCCCCCCTTCCCCCAAATAGTGAGCACCAGCCACCACAGTTTGGCTCTCTCTGGGTCCCAAATGTCCCAGACCTGTGGGTTCAATCAATGGTTTCAAAGGGGTACAGAATAGCATACAGAGCTTTACCCTCACACTGCTTTCTTCTTTCAAACCAACCAAAATCTGCTGAAGGTCTGTGTCAGGATTAAGCAGCTGGGAGACCAGATAGTTACATAGTAGGTAAGGTTACATAAAGACAATAGTCCATCCAGTAAACCTGTGTAGGTGTACGTGTGTCAGTGTCTAGAATTAGTCCCCATATCCCTGTATGTTGTGTTCTTTAACCACTTAAGCCCCGGACCATTTGGCTAGCCAGAGCCAGAGCCAGAGCCAAAAGACCAGAGCATTTTTTGCGATTCGGCACTGCGTCGTTTTAGCTGACAATTGCGTGGTCGTGCGACGTGGCTCCCAAACAAAATTTACGTCCTTTTTACCCCACAAATAGAGCTTTCATTTGGTGGTATTTGATCACCTCTGCGGTTTTTATTTTTTACATTTTGCTATAATAAATATCCCCAAAAAATATATAAAAAAACATATTTTTCCTCAGTTTAGGCCGATAAGTATTCTTCTACATATTTTTGGTAAAAAAATCGCAATAAGCGTTTATTGATTGGTTTGCGCAAAAGTTATAGCGTCTACAAAATAGGGGATCGTTTTTTTTATTAGCATTTTTATTAATAATTATTTTTTTACTAGTAATGGCGGTGATCATCGATTTTTATCGTGACTGCGACATTATGGCAGACAGACCAGACACTTTTGGCGCTATTTTGGGACCATTCACATTTATATAGCGATCAGTGCGATTAAAAATGCATTGATTACTGTGTAAATGTGACTGGCAGTGAAGGGGTAAACCACTAGGGGGCAGTGAAGGTGTTAAGTGTGTCCTAGGGAGTGATTCTATGTGTGGGGGGAGGGGCTATGTGTGACACGACACTGATCACCGATCCCGATTACAGGGAGCTGTGATCAGTGTCCTGTCACTAGGCAGAACGGGGAAATGCTTGTTTACATCAGCATTTCCCCGTTCTTCCTCTCCGTGAGACGACCACGGGTATCCCTGCGGACATCGAGTCTGCGGGACCCGCGATCACACTTAAAGGGCAACTTACAGGTAAGTTAATCTGCCTGAACATGCCCTTCTGCCGACATATATCGGCGTGAGACGGTCGGCAAGCGGTTAAGATGCACATCCAAGAGTCTTTTAAAAATATCCATACTCCCCGCTACCACCACCGCTTGTGGAAGAGAGTTCCACAGCCTTATTGCCCTGACAGTGAAAAACCCCCTACACAGTTTAAGGTTAAACCACTTATCCTCCAATCTCATTGCGTGGTCCCGTGTCCTCTTACACTCCATTGGATGATGGGAGTGTAACTGCCCCCTTATGATGCCACAGACCCATCATGCCCCGGGTGGTAACGTCACAAAGGGGCTGGGCCTCCGGATAATTCCATCCGATAGCCACGCCCCCATCATTATCTAAGACATGCTTAACCACTTGACCACTGGGCAGCTAAACCCCCTTCCTAACCAGACCAATTTTCAGCTTTCGGTGCTCTCACACTTTGAATGACAATTACTCCGTCATGCAACACTATACCCAAATGAATTTTGTGTCCTTTTTTTTCACACAAATAGAGCTTTCTTTTGGTGGTATTTAATCACTGCTGGGTTTTTTATTTTTTGCGCTATAAATCAAAAAATACAGAAAATTCGGTAAAAAAAAAAAAAAAAAAAAAATTCTTTGTTTCTATTAAAAATTATTGCAGAGTATTGGCAGAGTATTGAGTATTGGCAGAGTATTGGCGAGTATTGGCAGAGTATTGGCGAGTATTGGCAGAGTATTACAGTATTGCACAGTGGTGGCAGAGTATTGCACAGTGGCGGCAGAGTATTGCACAGTGGCGGCAGAGCATTGCACAGTGGTTGCAGAGCGTTGCACAGTGGTTGCAGAGCGTTGCACAGTGGTGGCAGAGCATTGCACAGTGATTGCAGAGCATTGCACAGTGGTGGCAGAGCATTGCACAGTGATTGCAGAGCATTGCACAGTGGTGGCAGAGCATTGCACAGTGATTGCAGAGCATTGCACAGTGGTGGCAGAGTATTGCACAGCGGTGGCAGTGTATTGGCCAGCGCTGTGGGCACTACACATCCAGCCCACAGCGCTGGTCCCGTCTCTCCCCCTCTCCGCTTCTCCCCTCTCTGTCCCGATCGGTACAGAGAGGGGGGGGAGAAACCGGCATCATGACGTGACACCGGTTTGTGTACATGTGATCGCTCCGTCATTTGACGGAGCGATCACGTGGTAAACGGCCGCTATCAGCGGCTGTTTACCGTGATCCGTGATGCGCCGGGTCCTCGGGACCCGGCGGTCACGGATGTTCCCGAGTGCGCGCCCCAGGGGGTGCGTGGGAGCATGTTTCTGGGAGGACGTCCGTAGGACGTCCACTTAGAACAAGCCGACCGCGCTGTGGCCGTCTTTCGACTATAGCGCGTTCGGCATGTGGTTAAAATCGGCATGGACAGATCAGCGGAACGCAGCATCGGAGTGGGGTCGGCGGCGGGAGCGGGACTCAGCATCGGAGGAGGGTCGTCGGCGGCAGAGGAAGGAGAACACTGGACAAAGAAGAAGAGTGGAAAAAGAAGCAGCGGGAGAAGGAGAAGCCCGGAGGAAGAAGATGCTGGAGAAGATGGAGGAAGACTGAAGGAAGAAGTGGGGAAGAAGACATTTTTAATAAAAGACATGTCAAAAACAGTCTACCACTAACACTGGATTTTTTCACACTACACTACTTTTTTTTTGGTGAATGGGGGGGATAAGGTGTCCCAAACAGAGACCCGCCCAGTCCGAAACACTTCACTGCCCAAGTTTGGAAACCTGCCAGTGATGTCGAGCAGTGCCGCAAGATTGGTGATGAGGTCCCCTTACTCTTGCATACCCCCTGGGGATGGAGTCACCCGCAATTTGCCGAGATTGGCTAGGTCTCAAAGGCTGTTGCACAAGCAGTATGGACTTGAGTTCCCTTATTTGCCTAGGGAAGTAAGGGACATTGTAGAAGCAAATCGGAAGAAGTGGAAGTGGTATGCGGAGGATGTCCCTAAGCCACTGCGGAAGAAGTCTTTTTCCCGAGAAATGTTCGAGCGATTTCAGGGATGTTTGTTGCATTGGAGCTATGGTCGGCACATCTACTGTGATAAGGTCGTGATCTTCAGACCGGATAAAGATAGTAGTGCTATTTATTATAGCACCTCTTATGGCACTGAACTGGGTAGGGATGTTGTTCTACCTGATCCGTGGTTCTACTGGTGAACTGTTCCTGAAGTCAAGCCTTCAATATCTTTTCAGGAAAAGAAGAAGAATTTTTTTTGTGTGTGTCTTCAGCTGCAGTATGTTTTTTTTTTTCTCTCCTTTTTTTTTTGCAAATTTAACTGGGCTGTGGGGTGAATAGACAGGGGTCGCTACTGATAATGTGCTGTCCAAATCTACAGGCTCTTAGCCACAGCTTTCTGGTTACAAGAAAAAAAAAAAAGGACTTGCAGTTACAGCGGCTCTGACCACCAGGTGGCGTGAGTCGGCCAAAAAGAGAGAAGAGAACAATGATGGTGATAACTTTCTGTTGCAGTTATTAGGAATACATAGAATTTAACTTTGAGGGAGAAAGCTTCACTGAAGCAGAGGTGAGGCTTTGCTTCTCAAAACAGGATGTATAGTGTACAGTATTGTTTCGTATGCTGTGTGTCTTTTTCAGGATTGCATCGAGATTGGCTGTCAAGCTCATCGGAGATTGGGTGGGTTAGCCAGTTTTAGTCTGGGTGGAAAAATGTACAGTACTTTAATGTGTTCTTGCAAAAATGCTAAATGTTTAAATGTGTTTCCCTTCCTTTTCCTTTCCCAACACCAGAAAAAAAAAACTCCTCAGGCACCGCATACGGGTTTTTGTAGTTAGTAATAATTAGTTTGAGGCCACGCTGAGGAGTCTGGGGAAGGGTACTTAAGATGCTGGAGTCACGTGTTTGGGGTTCGTTAGGCCAGTGCTGCCTGTTTCCTGGATCCGGACCGGGGTAGCCCCGCAAGGGGTCCCGGTCAGGGGAGTGTGTGCCGCCCCGCAACATATTTGATTTGACAGGCCCCCCAGACCCGCTTGGTCTGGGGCAAGGATCCATCTGTTCCCGAGTCTCGGAACCGGCTGGTCCGAGGCGCAGTAACTGAGGGAGGATTCAAGGCGTCCGGGTGCGCTCTCAAATTGGAGGGGCACCACAGCTCGTGTAGGCGACCGGGGGAGGACTCTTCGGAGGAGGGCCAACAAGCTAGCATCCTGAGAAGTGCCTGGTTGCTGAGTTGTCAAGGACACTAAAGAATCCACGCTTCCCCAATACTGTCAAGGAGACGGATAACTGAGGAAAGGTTCCTGTTTTGTTTCTAAGTACCACTTTGAGTCAAGGTCAATGACTGCAAATTTCGTTTATTCAAGTGCTAATTGCCATAATCTCTGGATAGAGATTTGTTCAGCTTGGAAGTGCCCAGCTGCGAGTGGCTACTCTCTGGGTTGGCAAATAGAGACTTTCAAATACTTAGCAGTTCAAGGTGCCTGAGTTTTCTTCATGCTTGCCCTCTGTTCCCACATGTGACTGTGTCTGTTGGATGTTACCCCTGCCAATAAAAACCTTTCAAAAGGACTTTTATAGGTCAGTGTGCAAAGTTGTTGGGTACTAACTCTGGGAACCCCTAGACCTTGAGGACGAAGCCAAGCGGATGTAACCGGTAAGCCCAAAAGTCAAGGCCGCCCCATCGAGGGTTATGGCCGCTACACTTGCAAAAATATGTGCATTTATTTTTTTGCATAAAGGTGAACTTATTTCTTAGGCTGCTTTCACTGAGGCAGGTGGGTGCCGGCGTTAAAGCGGTGCTATATTTAGCGCCGCTTTACTGTCGTTTTAGCGGCGCTATTCGGCCGCTAGCGGGTGGTTTTAACCCCCGCTGGCGGCTGAAAAAGCGCTGCCCCATTGTTTTCAATGGGCAGGGGCGCTTTAGGATCGGTGAATACACCGCTCCAAAGATGCGGCTGGCAGGGCTTTTTTGACCGTCCTGCAAGCGCACTGCTCCAGTGTGAAAGCCCTCAGGGCTTTTACATTGGAGTGAATTGAGCAAATCTTTTAGGGCGCTTTGCAGGCGCTATTTTTAGCACTTTAGCACCTGCAAAGCACCTCAGTGTGAAAGTAGCCTTAAGCCTGTGAAGAGTTTGGTGCTGCTAGTCAATAGTAGTGTGCACCACATTCGTCTCCACAGTAGAAAGATTTGATGTGAAGCTTCTGTTTGTACCTCAAAATGCAGCGAAAAGAAAATTCTCTGCTGTCTGCTACTCCATCATAAAATCCTCAAGGAAATGACGTTCCACTTTCAGAATCCTGAAAAGGATCAGGGGGAATAGCACTGGTCGAAGGGTTTCTGGTTACTGGAAACTGAAGGTTCTAGAAATGCATAGTTTTACCAAAAAATTCTAACATAGTGGCAGAGAAATTGGCTTTTGTCAGACAGGCCAGGTGCCAGGTCGGAAGGAGCACCCCACTCTTTTGTGCATGCAGGTCGGGACACATTGTCACAGTCAGGCAGGCTCCACTCCGGTCAAGTACTAGTGTGCGCAGGGCTGGGTGGGTAGGTGAGGCCAGTTGGTGCAGGCGGAGGGCCCCATGGAGGAGAAGGTCAGGGTGGAGAAGCCCCCCCGCGCTCTTTCTTGCAGCTGCCGCCAGAGATCTTGGTGGAGATGGGACACTTCTGGACAGACAGGTGAGAGCTGGGAAGACTGGTGCTTTCTGTTTGGTGTGTGCCCCCCACCTGTGACACTGCCTCCCACCTGTCCTGCTGGCCCTGTGACACTCCTTCCCACCGCCCTGTGACACTGCCCACCACCTGTTCAGCTGCCCCCCACCTGTCCCACTGCCTCTCACCTGCTTCGCTATCTCCCGCTGCCCCCCCACCTGAGACACTGCCTCTAATCTGTGATTCTGCCCCCCCCACCTTTCCTGCTGCCCCCCCCACCTTTCCTGCTGCCCCTCCACCTTTCTCGCTGTCCCCCTTCCATGACACTTCCCCCTCCTGTACTAGTGCCTGCTCCTGTCCCGCATACCTCCTCCCATGACACTTCCCCCACCAGTTCTGCTGCGCCCCTCCTGTCCTGCTGCCCCCTCCTAAGTGGGGATATCTGAATGATGCATGCAGCTACAGGCATCATTCAGATATCTTCTTTTAGAGTCGCCGATTGCCTGCACCAAAAAAACACTCATAGCGGCTGTTTAGCCACTTGATCATTCTTACAGGCAGTGTGAGGGGACATGGTCTACTCCAGTATACTCCAGTCAGCCTGTCTGTTGCCTTGTGTAATGTAGATGAGGCTGGTCTGGCTTGTAAGGAGTATTCCACACAATGTTGTTGTGCTAATTAGCCCTGTGTTAATGTTTATGGTAATGTCTGTTGAATAGTCATTCAAATGAGCTAGGAGCCTTAAAGTCTTACCCTGAAAAGTCTTCTCTCAGTCAACTAGTCTGGGTCAATGATTAAGATAATTAGCTCATGCTAATTAGGTTAGCTTTTAGTCATCTGGCTATATATATGTGTGTGACATGTCAAATAAAGAATTCCTGATGTACTCCAAGAACTAGTGTTGTCTAATTCTTGGGGGTTCCTATAACCAGATCCATTGGACTCATGTTCCAGGACTTAGAAAGCATTTATGGCGGACACCTTGAGTACAGGATCCGTCACAGAATCGGTCCATGCTGGAAGTTTACCATCGAGAATCCAGCGTACCAAATGGCCCCGGACATCTCTATGATCTTTCGGAGGCAGGGCGCGATGTTATGACGTCACGCCCGGCCTCTGCATTTGAAAAAATGCCACCTCCTTGGCTGGGAAGCCAGGATGGTTTTTATTTAATTTTTTTCAGGCTTCCCAGCCTAGAGGTGAGCTGTGGGAACTTATTGACCCCAGATCTCGCTGTAAAGAGGACCTGTCACGCACTATTCTTATTACATAGGATGAAGGAAAAAAATGCTACCGGCGCAAAAAGACAATATAATATATGTTACTCCAGTAATTCAAATTGCTGCAATCAAATGTAAGCCACCCTAGAGTGGGATATCTAAATTATAACCGTTGGATGGATTGCGCTAACTTTTTAAATAATTTGTATGATACCACTTCTTAGTGTGCCAAAAAACATGTTTAAATATTTGTGTGCCCTGTTTCTTGTGAGGAATCCTCTCCAGTAATTATTCCTAGTGCTATCTATTTCAACTAATACACCAATACAAATATTTTCACATGATGTTATCACTAGAGTTGAGCGAACCCGAACTGTAAAGTTTGGGTTCGTACCGGACTTTTGGCTTTTTGGGTCCCGGACCCGAACCTGAACAATTTACTGTATGTTCGGGTTCGAGTTCGGTGTTCAGCAATGTAATGCCACTTTTTAAAATGCTGCAGGGCAGCCAATCAACATTTGTTTAACTTGTGTGCCCTTAGAAGCCATCACAGCCATGCCTACTAATGGGATGGCTGCGATTGGCCAGTGCAGCATGTGACCCAGCCTCTATATAAGCTAGAGGCACATAGCACAGCATGTCACTCTGCTTTATATAGAGGGAGAGAATTAGATATGAGTCCTGATTCAGAAATCTAATTACTCAGCAATCTACCTTGATTTTCTTGTGAGGGTGCAGTGCACAATCTTTTTACACTGCCCTGAGCCCAGTGCCAGAGAAAAGATAGATAGTGTAGGGAAAGGTTGCTGCTGCTGCTCTGAGGGAGTGAATTAGATAGGAGTCCTGATTCAGAAATCAAATTACTCAGCGATCTACCTTGATTTTCTTGTGTGGGTGCAGTGCACAATCTTTTCACACTGCACTGAGCCCAGTGCCCAAGAAAAGATAACTTTTATCTGTCTGTTAGTTAGATTGGCGTTGGCGGGCATTTTATGCAAGCTCAGTGCACCAGCACTGCATATGTTACTGTGAGATACACCCTTTAGATACTGTTGGTCTATTCTGCTATTCTAAAAACACCCATTTAGGGCAAGATCCTAAATTTGAGAAATATGAGGAGAATGTCAAAGAAGGGACTTGGCCCCGGTCGTGGTGCTGCTGGTGGAGCTCATATTGCAGGGAGAGGACGTGGTCGATCTGTGCCAGCTACACGCGCATGTGAAACACCTTCCTCAGGTGCGAGTAGGCGACAGAGCCTGCAGCGGTATTTGGTCGGGCCTAATGCTCTACGAATGTTGAGGCCAGGACAAGTACAGGCGATAGTAGATTGGGTTGTTGACAGTGCATCCAGTTCCTTCACATTGTCTCCCACCCAGTCTCCTGCTGAAAGATCAGAGTTGGCACCTGCAGCCGATGTCCATCAGTCTTTCACCTCACCCCCTTGCAAATCAGTCAAGCAGTCTGAGCCCCAAATCATGCAGCAGTCTCTTCTGCTTTTTGATGACTCTGTTAGCAGGGTTTCCCAGGGCCATCCACCTAGCCCTGCCCCAGAAGTGGAAGAGATTGTGTGCACCGATGCCCAACCACTTACGTTTCAAGATGAGTACATGGGAGGACCATCGCAGCACGTCTCGAATGATGACGAAACACAGGTGCCAACTGCTGCTGCTTTTGCAATTGTGCAGACCTTCAAGGAGGGCAGGGGTGAAGACTGGGTGGAAGATGATGTGGAGGACGATGAGGTCCTCGGCCCCACATGGAATAAACGTCATGCAGGTGGCCTGTGTAGTTCGGAGGAAGAGGCGGTGGTCGCACAGAGCCACCAGCACAGCGGAAAAGGGAGCAAGGTGCAAATGCGGAGCATCCGTCCCCTAGACAGTACGCCTGCTACTGCCCAACGCAGCAAGGGACCAAGCACACCAAAGCCAGGTCCAAGGAGTTCCCTAGCTTGGCAGTTCTTCAGACAATGTGCTGATGACAAGACACGAGTGGTTTGCATGCTGTGCAATCAGAGCCTGAAGCGAGGCATAAACGTTCACAACCTGCATGACCAGGCATCTAAGTGCAAAGCACGAGCTGCAGTGGAGTAGACACCTCAAAAACCAAGAAAGGTCTCTGGCTCCTCCTGCTTTCTCTTCTGCTGCAGTCTCTGCCTCTTCATCCACCTCTGTAGTGACAGTGGCACCTGCCAACCCGCAAACAGAGGATCTGCTAGCAACACTACCACCTGGGTCACCAACCATCTCTACAATGTCCCATGGAAGCGTTCAGCTCTCTATCTCCCAAACAGGAAGTGGCCGGATGTAAATGTTGAAGAGTACTGGTGACAATGGTGATCCTTGAGGGACTCCATAAGAAATTGTCTGGGTTTCCGAAGTGAAGGCTCCTAATTTCACTGTCTGCGACCGGTTTCCTAAGAAGAAAGTGAACCATGGCAGATCTCCATCTGTGACTCCTGCCACTTCCTTGAGGCGGCTTAGAAGAATGTTGTGGTCCACTGTGTCGAACGCCGAGCTAAGATCCAGCAGTACCAGAAGACACGATTCTCCATCATCCGCAGCTTCTAGGGCGTCATCCACTATTTTCAGAAGTGCCGTTTCTGTGCCATGGCCTGGGCGGAAGCCTGATTGAAGTGGGTCCAGGAGCTCGTGTGTGTCTAGGTGAAGCTGAAGCTATTTTACTACTGCTTTCTCCATAATCTTGGAGATGGTGTTCAGGCTTGTTACCGGTCTGCGATTGTTTGGATCTTTGGGGTCGAGGTTGGGTTTCTTTAGCAAGGTCCACCTAACTACAGATGCGTGGACCAGTAAGCATGGTCAGGGACGTTATAGCTCCCTAACAGCACACTGGGTAAATGCAGTGGCGGCTAGGCATGAGGCGGATAGCAGTTTGGTGCATGTTCTTCCACCACTGAGGATTGCAGGGCGCTTTAGTTTGCCTCCTACACCGAACTGTAAAGTTTGGGTTCGTACCGGACTTTTGGCTTTTTGGGTCCCGGACCCGAACCTGAACAATTTACTGTATGTTCGGGTTCGAGTTCGGTGTTCAGCAATGTAATGCCACTTTTTAAAATGCTGCAGGGCAGCCAATCAACATTTGTTTAACTTGTGTGCCCTTAGAAGCCATCACAGCCATGCCTACTAATGGGATGGCTGTGATTGGCCAGTGCAGCATGTGACCCAGCCTCTATATAAGCTAGAGGCACATAGCACAGCATGTCACTCTGCTTTATATAGTGTAGGGAAAGGCTGCTGCTGCTTTGAGGGAGAGAATTAGATATGAGTCCTGATTCAGAAATCTAATTACTCAGCAATCTACCTTGATTTTCTTGTGAGGGTGCAGTGCACAATCTTTTTACACTGCCCTGAGCCCAGTGCCAGAGAAAAGATAGATAGTGTAGGGAAAGGTTGCTGCTGCTGCTCTGAGGGAGTGAATTAGATAGGAGTCCTGATTCAGAAATCAAATTACTCAGCGATCTACCTTGATTTTCTTGTGTGGGTGCAGTGCACAATCTTTTCACACTGCCCTGAGCCCAGTGCCTAAGAAAAGATATCTTTTATCTGTCTGTTAGTTAGATTGGCGTTGGCGGGCATTTTATGCAAGCTCAGTGCACCAGCACTGCATATGTTACTGTGAGATACACCCTTTAGATACTGTCGGTCTATTCTGCTATTCTAAAAACACCCATTTAGGGCAAGATCCTAAATTTGAGAAATATGAGGAGAATGTCAAAGAAGGGACGTGGCCCCGGTCGTGGTGCTGCTGGTGGAGCTCATGTTGCAGGGAGAGGACGTGGTCGATCTGTGCCAGCTACACGCACAAGTGAAACACCTTCCTCAGGTGCGAGTAGGCGACAGAGCCTGCAGCGGTATTTGGTCGGGCCTAATGCTCTACGAATGTTGAGGCCAGGACAAGTACAGGCGATAGTAGATTGGGTTGTTGACAGTGCATCCAGTTCCTTCACATTGTCTCCCACCCAGTCTCCTGCTGAAAGATCAGAGTTGGCACCTGCAGCCGATGTCCATCAGTCTTTCACCTCACCCCCTTGCAAATCAGTCAAGCAGTCTGAGCCCCAAATCATGCAGCAGTCTCTTCTGCTTTTTGATGACTCTGTTAGCAGGGTTTCCCAGGGCCATCCACCTAGCCCTGCCCCAGAAGTGGAAGAGATTGTGTGCACCGATGCCCAACCACTTATGTTTCAAGATGAGTACATGGGAGGACCATCGCAGCACGTCTCGAATGATGACGAAACACAGGTGCCAACTGCTGCTGCTTTTGCAATTGTGCAGACCTTCAAGGAGGGCAGGGGTGAAGACTGGGTGGAAGATGATGTGGAGGACGATGAGGTCCTCGGCCCCACATGGAATAAACGTCATGCAGGTGGCCTGTGTAGTTCTGAGGAAGAGGCGGTGGTCGCACAGAGCCACCAGCACAGCGGAAAAGGGAGCAAGGTGCAAAAGCGGAGCATCCGTCCCCTAGACAGTACGCCTGCTACTGCCCAACGCAGCAAGGGACCAAGCACACCAAAGCCAGGTCCAAGGAGTTCCCTAGCTTGGCAGTTCTTCAGACAATGTGCTGATGACAAGACACGAGTGGTTTGCATGCTGTGCAATCAGAGCCTGAAGCGAGGCATAAACGTTCACAACCTGCATGACCAGGCATCTAAGTGCAAAGCACGAGCTGCAGTGGAGTAGACACCTCAAAAACCAAGAAAGGTCTCTGGCTCCTCCTGCTTTCTCTTCTGCTGCAGTCTCTACCTCTTCATCCACCTCTGTAGTGACAGTGGCACCTGCCAACCCGCAAACAGAGGATCTGCCAGCAACACTACCACCTGGGTCACCAACCATCTCTACAATGTCCCATGGAAGCGTTCAGCTCTCTATCTCCCAAACAGGAAGTGGCCGGATGTAAATGTTGAAGAGTACTGGTGACAATGGTGATCCTTGAGGGACTCCATAAGAAATTACCTGGGTTTCCGAAGTGAAGGCTCCTAATTTCACTGTCTGCGACCGGTTTCCTAAGAAGGAAGCGAACCATGGCAGATCTCCATCTGTGACTCCTGCCACTTCCTTGAGGCGGCTTAGAAGAATGTTGTGGTCCACTGTGTCGAACGCCGAGCTAAGATCCAGCAGTACCAGAAGACACGATTCTCCATCATCCGCGGCTTCTAGGGCGTCATCCACTATTTTCAGAAGTGCCGTTTCTGTGCCATGGCCTGGGCGGAAGCCTGATTGAAGTGGGTCCAGGAGCTCGTGTGTGTCTAGGTGAAGCTGAAGCTGTTTTACTACTGCTTTCTCCATAATCTTGGAGATGGTGTTCAGGCTTGTTACCGGTCTGCGATTGTTTGGATCTTTGGGGTCGAGGTTGGGTTTCTTTAGCAAGGTCAACCTAACTACAGATGCGTGGACCAGTAAGCATGGTCAGGGACGTTATAGCTCCCTAACAGCACACTGGGTAAATGCAGTGGCGGCTAGGCATGAGGCGGATAGCAGTTTGGTGCATGTTCTTCCACCACTGAGGATTGCAGGGCGCTTTAGTTTGCCTCCTACACCGCTTCTTCATCCCCTACCGCCTCCTCATCCGGTCAGCGTAACACCTTCACCACCAACTTCAGCACAGCCAGGGGTAAACGACAGCAGCCAGTTTTAAAACTTTCCTGTTTGGGGGAAAACCTCACACCATGCAGGAGTTGTGGAGGGACATGGAACAACAGACCGATGAGTGGTTGGTGGCAGTGAGCCTCAAGCCCGGCCTGGTGGTGTGCGATAATGGGCGAAATCTCGTAGCAGCCCTGGGCCTAGCCGGTTTGATGCACATCCCTTACCTGGTGCATGTGCTGAACTTGGTGGTCCAGAGGTTCCTTAAAAATGACCCCGATATGCCAGAGCTGCTGCAGAAAGTGCGGGCCGTCTGTGCGCACTTTCGGCATTCTCACCCTGCTGCTGCTCGCCTGTTAGCGCTGCAGGGTAACTTTTGCCTTCCCGCTCACCGCCTCATATGTGACGTGCCCACAAGGTGGAACTCCACCTTGCACATGCTGGCCAGACTGTGCGAGCAGCAGCAGGCGATAGTGGAGTTTCAGCTGCAGCACGCACGCATGAGTCGCTCTGCAGAACAGCACCACTTCACCACCAATAACTGTGCCTCCATGCGAGACCTGTGTGCCTTGTTGCGCTGTTTCGAGTACTCCACCAACATGGCCAGTGCCAATGACGCCGTTCACAGCGTTACTATCCCAGTTCTATGCCTCCTTGAAAAAACGCTTTGGGCGATGATGGAAGAGGATGTGGCACAGGAGGAGGAGGAGGAAGAGGGATCATTTCCAATGCTTTCAGGGCAGTCATTCACAAGTGGCTACGAGGGTGGGTTCCTGCACCAACAAACGCCAGGTACACAATTGTCCAGCAAGGGCACAGTTCTGGAAGATGAGGAGGAGGAGATGGAGAAGGAGGAACCATGTTCACAGCAGGGTGGCACGCAGACCAGCTCATGACCATCACTGGTGCTTGGCTGGGGGGATACAGAGGACACAGACGATACACCTCCCACAGAGGACAGCTTTTCGTTGCCTCTGGGCAGCCTGGCACACATGAGCAATTACACGCTGCAGTGTCTCCGCAATGACCGCCGTTGAAGGGTCTGCCCCCTTCAACTTCTGGGTCTCCAAATTGGGCACATGGCCTGAGCTTGCCCTTTACACCTTGGAGGTGCTGGCCTGCCCTGCAGCCAGTGTATTATCTGAACGTGTATTTAGCACGGCAGGGGGCGTTATCACAGACAAGCGCAGCCGCCTGTCCAGAGCCAATGTGGACAAGCTCATGTTCATTAAAATGAACCAGGCATGGATCCCACAGGACTTGTCCGTACCTTGTGCAGAATAGACATGTAAACCGGTGCTCTGACAAAAACTGTCCGGCCATCGGATAGTGTCCGCCCCATACTGCGGTGCAGGTTCAAGCCCCACCATCCAAGTGGACGTACAGTAGCACATAGTAACAGGGCCCCTCGCGGGCTCGCTTTGCTCGCCACGCTTCAGGCACGGACCTTACTTCGCTTGCCACGCTTCTGGCACGGCCTCGCTTTGCTCGGCTTGAACCTCAGATGGTGGGGCTTGAATCTGGACTCATGGTGCAGGCGCTGTTCGTCTTCGGAGATTTTCGGAATCCCCATGTCCTCCGTACTGCGCAAGCGCAGTACAGAGCTGACACTGTCAGACAGGGGACAGAATTCGACACATCACCGGCCTTACCCAGCCATTGTTGTATTTTTGAGCTTTCTCACTCTTTTGGGGTGTACCCTAATTAATTTTAAAACAAAAACCAGTGTTGGCTACCTCGTCCTCCTCCACCGCCGCTTCCACCTACACTGCCACATCCACCGCCACCTCAACCTCCTACTCCATATGAACCTCGTCAATCCTAGGACAAGATTATTATTTTTATTTTTTTAATTTCAAAGTATTTTATTTTGTATCACAAGAATAATACATTTGAAAGTGACATTCAGAATATCGATTCAGTCAAAACATAAAAAGGTTACAGGCAGCGCAACAAGATGAATAGATGGTAAAACGTCCGAGATATAAAATGTAAAATCCTTTTAGACAGACATGGTAGTGTTAGAGTGAAAGGTTGGTGTGACAGACCTAGCCGGGGCACAGGCTTTTTGAGAGGACTACATGCGAGCCTCCTTCCTGCTGATTACGGGCCCCCCAAGACACACTGTCTGTATATGCATTTGGCATTAGCAATAGACTGGGACACACACTGTCAGGTGCTAATGTCGTCAACTCCAGACAGCCTGTCTGTTGTCTTGTGTAATGTAGATGAGGCTGGTCTGGCTTGACACAGATCCTAAAGAATATTTCACCTATTGTTGTGTGTGCTAATTAACCCTGCAATTGAATGAAGGAGTCCAGTGTTGATTAAGATAATTAGCTCATGCTAATTAAGTTAGGTCTTAGTCATCTGGCTGTATAAAATTGTGTGACATGTCAAATAAAGATCAGTCCATGTTGGCACCAAGCAAGTGTTGTCTCGTTTGGTGCTTGGGAGCGGTTGGAATATCTTATACCTATATCCAGACTGAGAGGAAGTGATATATGAGGAACGCACTCAAGAGGAGTGTAGGGACGTTCCGTCACATTGTTGGCAAGCAGTGGGATCATACTTCCTTCAGTCTGTGACATCCAAACCTCCACCTGGATCCAAGGTCCGGATAGCAGGAGAAGAGGAGAGGTACAGATACCAGCCGCCATGGAAGAGGAATTCAGGAGGAGGTTGCAAGAGATGCAGCTACAGCACAGAGGACCAGTATCAGAGCAGGTCCTGCTGGGATGGTTTGATTCTATTCGCTGCGAACTCTGGAAGGAAGCGACAGCCCGTGAGCGGCGTCACCAGGGAAAAGTTCTCCCCTCCATCCAGGAAAGGTACTGGTCGCAGTATGGATTGCGGGTGCTGTTTTTGGGAGAGAAACCGCACAAGGAGCAGACAGCTGAATTAAGCAGGCTGATCTGGGCAGAGATGAAGCTGGATGAGAGTTACAGAGCCCTCCGGTGGCATGTATCCCAAGCATGCCCTTGGATAGCAGATGACAGCCCAACGGAAGGCTTAAGCTACGGCGGCCTGGGACTGTTGTATGTGAAGCTGACAGGAGACTCTAACTTTGGGAGTGATTTGGAGTGGCGGTTGGATGAAATCATGGATTTCAGAAAAGGGCTACTGAACATCTCGGAGTTTCTGGCCGATCAGGAATGGGAGCTGGAGATCGCCTACAGACGGCTGCTAGACTCTGCTCAGTGCCAGGGCTGGGATCCCTTTGCCTGGGACTATCAAGAAATACCAGTGGACAACTCTGGTCTGGCTGAAGAGTCGGCAATGTGGCAGAGTAACAGTGTGCTTTGCCAACCTGCCCCTGCAGCTATGGACGCGGAGGTCTTATGGCGGATGCAGCAAGTGCTGACTGACCTTGATGATCCTGTTTCTGCATGGGATGATCTTGGATGGAGGAATGTGCCTGTCCAGCAGCATGCCAGGGAATCGGCAGTGGAAAATCTGGAAATTGCCATCCCCAAAGCTGAAGTGCTGACAACCGGCTAGAGCTCTGCCAACCTCTGCTCAGCACTGATAGCATCTTCTGGGTTCTATGGACAGGAGATGGTGAACCTCTATCCCCAGACACCAGTTGCAGAGACAGGGGATTTGATAGACTTTTCTGCTGAGGAAGAAGAACCTGATGAGCCTCCATCAGAAGAGCTGGTATTAGGGCCAAACTTCACTGTGCTCTGCCCAGCACCAATGGCAGTATCCGTGGAGTTACAAGGAACTTCCCCAGCTGAAGCGCTGGTCACCGGACAGAGGGTCCAAGACCTCTGCCCCACACCTGTGGCAGTTCCAGAGGCCCAGGGTGAGGAGGTGGTGGTCACTCCCGAGCAGCAGCTCAGGACCCAAGGAGAGAATGCAATCTGCACTTCACAACTGCAGTTTGAGCTGATATCAGTGGATGGGACTTCAGTCCCCACTTGTATACCCCAGGGATGCTGGGCGGTCGGCCCAGATCCCCAACAGCATGATGGAGTGAGCCCAGTCACCCTGTCTTCTCTCCAGCGGCTGAAAAGACTCCAGGGAGAAGGGTCAGTCCAGGCCTCTCCCCAGCGGCAGATATGTTCTTTGAGAGAGGCAGAGGTTGGCTGGGTGAGTGCTCTGTTTGAAACAATTTGTTTGGGGTACTGTGTGGGTACAGGCATTAGAGGACTGGAACTATGGACTAACTTCGGAGTCAACCCGTCTGGGGTCTCCTCCTGTGTTAGTCTCCTGCCGAAAGGGGAGAAATGTGACAGACCTAGCCGGGGCACAGGCTTTTTGAGAGGACTACATGCGAGCCTCCTTCCAGCTGATTACGGGCCCCCCAAGACACACTGTCTGTATATGCATTTGGCATTAGCAATAGACTGGGACACACACTGTCAGGTGCTAATGTCGTCAACTCCAGACAGCCTGTCTGTTGTCTTGTGTAATGTAGATGAGGCTGGTCTGGCTTGACACAGATCCTAAAGAATATTTCACCTATTGTTGTGTGTGCTAATTAACCCTGCAATTGAATGAAGGAGTCCAGTGTTGATTAAGATAATTAGCTCATGCTAATTAAGTTAGGTCTTAGTCATCTGGCTGTATAAAATTGTGTGACATGTCAAATAAAGATCACTCCATGTTGGCACCAAGCAAGTGTTGTCTCGTTTGGTGCTTGGGAGCGGTTGGAATATCTTATACCTATATCCAGACTGAGAGGAAGTGATATATGACGAACGCACTCAAGAGGAGTGTAGGGACGTTCCGTCACAGTTGGTAGTCCTGTTAATGGTCGGAGGTGTACCGACTCCCTGGACACCCCCAATGGGAGCTAGCTGTGTTCGAGAGGAGGAACTTAACCGCCGACCCTTAGGAGTGAATGTAAGGAGAGGGACGGAAATTACCATGTGTCTTTTACCCTAAGATAGGAATACATGACTAGGCATCAGTGTATAGTCAATTATCACTTTCCAGATAAGCTTAAGAAATAAGCATAATAGTAAGGAGGGAAGGGATAGAAGAGGAAGAGAGAGGGAAGAGGGATTAGGAAGTGTAGAAGAGAAAAGGAGGGGGTTAAGAAGGAGCATCAGTAACAGGAGTTGGAGGACGTCTGGCAGGTAATGAGTTCCCAGGTCGCTTCAAATTTTCCTACCGTGTCTAATGCGGCGTACACACGCTCGGACTTTCCCCGCGGGATTGTCCGCCGAACCTAGTCCAGCGAACAAACCGCCGGACATTCCAGCGGAGGTCCGCCGGACTTTCCGAGCATGTGGACTTGCCCACACACGCCCGGACTTTTCCGGCAGACAATCCGCGGGAAAAAGTCCGCGGGACTTTTGGAAATGAACGGACTTGCTGACACACGATCGGAAAGTCCGTTCATTTAGAATGTGAATGCAGGTAAACGGGACTTGCGAAGGCAGTGAATGCCGCCGCGCTAGCCCCGTCACCTGGCATGGATTTAAAGGGAATCCATACGCGGAAAAAACGGCGTGGGGGTCCCCCCCAAATCCATCTCAGACCCTTATCCGAGCACGCAGCCCGGCCGGCCAGGAAAGGGGTGGGGACGAGCGAGCGCCCCCTCTCCTGAGCCGTACCAAGCCGCGTGCCCTCAACATGGGGGGTACCCTGGGAAAAGGGGGGCCGTGCGCCCACCCACCCCAAAGCACCTTGTCCCCATGTTGATGAGGACAAGGGCCTCTTCCCGACAACCCTGGCCGGTGGTTGTCGGGGTCTGCAGGCGGGGGGCTTATCGGAATCCGGGAGCCCCCTTTAATAAGGGGGCCCCCAGATCCCGGCCCCCCACCCTATGTGAATGAGTATGGGTTACGATGTACCCCTACCCATTCACCTAAGGTGTAAAAGTGTAAATAAAAAAACCCCACAATTTTTTAAAATATTTTATTGCACTGCTCCGGGGTCTTCTTCCGTCTTAGGGGGTCTTCTCGCCGGACTCCTCCGCTCTCTTCTGCTCTTTTACCTAGCTCTTTCACGAGCGGAGGAGCCCGGCTTTCTTCTTTGTTATCGCCGCCGTCGTCTGGGGGTCTCGTTCCGCCTTCAGGGGGCGCGCGGTGTTGTGACTTATATAGGGACAAGGGGGCGGGGTCACATGCTCATGTCACATGGTGACCCCCCCCCTATGATGTCACAGTCCCGGAGGATGCTGGGACTGTGACATCATATGGGGCGGGGACACCATGTGACATGAGCATGTGACCCCGCCCCCTTGTCCCGATATAAGTCACAACACCGCGCGTCTCTGCCATTACGGCCAGAGAGAGCGACGATTCAACATCAGAAGAAGAAGAAGAAGACGGCGCAGAAGGCGGCGACAGCGGCAAGAACAGAAGAGACCCCGGAAGACCCCCGAAGGCGGAACGAGACCCCCAGACGACGGTGGCGTGAAAGAGCTAGGTAAAAGAGCAGAAGAGAGCGGAGGAGTCCGGCGAGAAGACCCCCAAGATGGAAGAAGACCCCCAGAGCAGTGCAATAAAATATTTTTAAAAAATTGTGTGTTTTTTTTCATTTACACCTTAGGTGAAGCCCCCGCCAGCAGACCCCGACAACCAACGGCCAGGGTTGTCGGAAAGAGGCCCTTGTCCTCATCAACATGGGGACAAGGTGCTTTGGGGTGGGGGGCCGCATGGATTCCCTTTAAATCCATACCAGGTGACGTGGCTAGCGCGGCGGCATTCACTGCCTTCGCTAGTCCCGTCTACCTGAAGTCACGTTCTAAATAAACGGACTTTCCGATCTTGTGTCGGCAAGTCCGTTCATTTCCAAAAGTCCCGCGGACTAGCACACAGACCGCGAGATTGTCTGCTGGACTCGCGAGTCCAGCGGACAATTTTAAGTCTGAACTTAAAACTTAGTCCCCCGGACTCTTGGCAGGAAAAAGGACTCCAGTCCGGCGGACAATCCCACGGGAAAGTCTGCTCGTGTGTACGCCGCATAAGAGTATGCTAGATAATTTCTGGGAATGAGATTGTAGGTTTTTTCCAGGCTTTCGCCACAGTAAGTTTAGTTCCCAGGAAAATGAAATGGATCAGCCTGCGCGAGGCCTTGGGAATCTTTGGGATGTGCGCGTTAAGAAGGGCGACTTGAGGGTTTCTGGGGATCTGGCTTCCCACAAGCTTACTTGATTAAATTTAATAATTTTTTCCAGAAAGGGCGTATTCTGGCGGCATTCCCACCATATGTGTGGCATCGTGCCGTTGAGTTTCTGAGGTTCTTAATGACTTCCTGTACCTCTTCTTCTGAGAAGGGGGCCTCCAGCATATTATTTTTTATTTTTATGTATTTTGTTATTTTAAGTTATTTCCCTATCCACATTTACCACTTACCATGCTCTTAACAACATGTTGCTGCCATTTGCAGCCCTCTAGCCCTTTTCATTACTTTTTTAGAGCCATTTTAGTCCTCAAAAGTTCAGGTCCCCATTGACTTCAATAGGGTTCGAGTTCGGGTCAAGTTCAGTCCCGAACTCAAACTTTTTTGCGAAGTTCGGCCGAACCTGTCGAACCCGAACATCCAGGTGTCCGCTCAATTCTAGTTATCACCCATCAACAAATGGCTAGTGCAAAAAAAATGATTTTAGAAACAATCTATCCTTTCCTGCAAAGAAGCCTTTTTGAAAAACAATCGTGAACCCAACCTAGTAGAAATTCATGTATAGTATCAACCAGTTATTCCCACAAAATTCAAAAATGAATCAAAGTGCAATGTGCCCAAAAAATTTACCAAAAAATATATATAACAAAACATCAATACATAAATCCTTCTTTCGAAAAATACAATGTACAAACAATTTTTTTATATATTGTGCAAATTTTTTTTTTTTATATATCAGGTTACTATGAATGTTCTTAGTGAGTGATAAACTCTATCCAGTGTCCCTATTTCTTGGTTCAGTGCTTCAACTTCCACCCTTATCGTGCCTACACCATCACCTAATAGAAATGGCCACTCACCAGATGAATGTGAGTATGGGCCTTTGGTTCATTACAGGATAACCACTCCGTTATGATAGACCGGTCAGCAGGCTTTTCAAGCAATATGACAGTATGTATTGCTCTATTTATTCTCATAGGAGAAAAAAAATCCATCATGGTATAGTATGTATATGCTTTTTATTAAAAAGATTTAAAAAAAACATCGGTTTAACACACATTTTACAGTGCCATTAAGCTGGCACTAAGCTGATCAAGCTGTGGGCAATGTCAGGGAATTTGCCTCTGTGTTTCCTTATCGGCGTGTGCCTCAGCCCTCGTTCTCACTTGGCAGGAAGTGACGAATATCTCCCAGCAGCCTCTACGCGTTTCAAATTTCCGTTTGCGTCATCAGGAAGCTGTTGACCGGTCTATCATAGCGGAGTGGTTATCCAGTAATGAACCAAAAGTGCACACTCACATTCATCTGGTGAGTGGCCGTTTCTATTAGGTGGTGGTGTAGGTACAATAAGGGTGGAACTTGAAGCACTGAACCAAGAAATAGGGACACTGGAAAGAGTTGATCACTCACTAAGGACATTCATAGTACCCTGATATATATATAAAAAAAAAAAATTGTTTGCAAATCATATTTTTCGAAAGAAGGATATATGTATTGATGTTTTGTTATATATATTTTTTTTGGTACATTTTTTTGGCACATTGCACTTTGATTCATTTTTGAATTTTGTGGGAATAAATGGTTGATACCATACATGAATTTCTACTAGGTAGGGTTCACGATTGTTTTTCAAAAAGGCTCCTTTGCAGGAAAGGATAGATTGTTTATAATTTTTTTTTTTTTTTTTTTGCACTAGCCATTTGTTGATGGTTGATAACATAATGTGAAAATATTTGTATTGGTGTATTAGTTGAAGTAGACAGCACTAGGAATAATTACTGGTGAGGATTCCTCACAAAAAACAGGGCACACAAATATTTAAAATATTTTCATGTTTTTTGGCACACTTAAGAAGTAGTATAATACAAATTATTTAAAAAGTTAGCGCAATCCATCCAACGGTTACTATTACATAGGATGTTTACAATCCTTGTAATGGGAACAAAAGTGATAAAAAAAAAGTTAAAAGGAGGTGTCAAAATAGAAAAATAAAAGTAAAATAAACAAAAAAAAATAATTAAAGCGTCACCGTCCCTGCGTGCAGAATCAAAAAAAGGCATATGTAGGTCATGCCCATATATGTAAACGACGTTCAAACCACACGTGAGGTATCGCTGCAAACGTTAGAGCGAGAGCAATAATTTTAGCGCTAGACCTCCTCTGTAACTGTAAAAAGGTAACCTGTAAAAAAAAAATTAAAAAAATGAAGCGTCGCCTATGGGGATTTTTAAGTACCGAATTTTAGTGCCATTCCACTAGTGTGCGCAATTTCAAAGTGTGACATGTTAGGTATCCATTTACTCAGCGTAACATCATCTTTCACATTATGTAAAAAAATTGGGCTATTTTTTCCCTAAATGCATTAAGCGTTTTGAAAACTTACTGCACAAATACGGTACAAGATGCAACAACCACCATTTTATTCCCTAGGGTCTCTGCTAAAAAAAACATATATAATGTTTGGGGGGGGGGGGGGTTGAGTAATTTTCTAGCAAAAAAATTATGATTTTTCAGAATTGGCCTGGGTAGCAAGTGTTTAATGTGAGATCTGGGGTCAAAAACACCTTGGATCTCACATTTACACTTAACCACTTCAATACCGGGCACTTAAACACCAATTTTCAGCTTTCAGCTAAACAAATAAAAAAAGACAGAAAATTTTGAAAAAAAAATATGTTTTTTTGTTGCAGTTTCAAAACTTTGTAAATAAGTACGTTTTCTCCTTCACTGATGGACACTGATGGGGCTGCACTGATGGGCACTGATAAGGTGGCACTGATGGGCATCGATGAGGTGGCACCAATGAAGTGGCACTGATGAGGTGGCATTGATGGGCACTCATGGGCACTGATAGGTGGCACTGATGGGCGACACGGATGGGCACTGATAGGTGGCACAAATTGGCACTGATAGGTGGCACGGATGGGCATGGATAGGCGGCATGGATGGGCATGGATAGGTGGCACGGATGAGCATGGATGGGCACTGATAGGAGGCATTGTAGTTTAATGTATTGTACTGATGGATGCCAATCAGGGCCAAACAATAATGCATTCCAATCAGTGATGCCCATTGTGGGCACTGACTGGCATCCCTGGTGGTCTAGGGTGGCATACCTGGTGGTGTCCCTGGTGGTCCAGTGTGGGCATCCTCTGGGGGGCTGCGCTGATAATCGATCAGCACAGACCCCCCCTGTCAGAGGAGCAGCCGATCGGCTCTCCTCTACTCGTGTCTGACAGACGCGAGTGAGGAAAAGCCGATCAACGGCTTTTCCTATTTACACTGTGATCAGCCGTGATTGGACACGGCTGATCACGCGGTTAAGAGTCTCCGTCGGAGACTCTTTACCGAGATCGTAGTTGCGTCAGACTGAGTGTGGCAACAACAATCGCCGCGATGTGCGCAGCGGTTCAATATCCTGATCACGTCATATGACGTCCGGTCAGGTTTTTGAAACCACTTTGCCGCTGTCATTCTGCTATATGGCGGGCGGCAAGTGGTTAAATACTATAAAAAAAAAAAAAAAAGCATCGCTTCCGTCATCCATCGCCCACCGAATTTACCAGAAACAGTGGAAGAAGAGACCGCCGTGCCTTTCCTCAGACTGTCCATAAGCGCACAGAGATTCGGACCTCAGAATCTCAGCAGCACTCACAGAAAAGCACACACAATCGCACAAACCCCGTCCAAGGAGTACAAGGCCAAACGCCTTGGGTGCGACAGCCAAGGAAACAGGGAAGGAAGTATAACATCCTCAGTCAAGTGAAAATCCAACACCACCATCGGAAGAAACACCTCCTTGTCCCTGTGCAAAGCCAGATAAGGTGACATACAGGACAAGGCCGCTTGGAAGAGAAAGCGGCTAGGAAGGCAACTTTCTGCAAGAGCATAAGCCAAGGAACATCTTCCAGGACAGCCTCTGAGACCTAGGGCTCCTTCCTGAAGCACTAGCTCTCTGCACAAGATGCCGACAAGGCTCTGGTTGAGTGTGCATTGATAAATGGAGGCAGGGTTCCCTTCCGGCTATAACATTCAGCAATAGCTAATCTGATCCATCTAGCTATGGTGGACTTGGATGCATTTTGACCCCTGCGTGCACCTGCAAAAACTATAAAGAATCTGACTTTCTAAATTCTATAGAGTTATCGATATAGCACAAAAAACATTCTGATGTCTAGTTGAAAAATTCCTCTTCCTTATTAGCAGGAGCAGAAAAGGTGGGTAATACAATATCCTGGGATCTATGAAAAGGTCGAGGATACCTTCGGTTTTAAGAATTACTCTGTCCTCGAATATAGATAAGAATGGCTCCCTACTGGAAAGAGCCTATAACTCACTGACCCTTCGTGTGGACATGGCCGCCACCAAGAAAACGGAAAATTGTATACTTACCTTTCTGTAATTTTCCTTTCCTGTCGCATCATCATGGCAGCATACACTCTGGGTTGTGACTCCGCCTCCACAACCTGATAGGACCAAATAACTATAAGATGAAGACACAGCCCCCGCCCCAGCATTCTCCGTATTTATATATTTATCACCTTCTATGGGTGGGTTTATTGTATGCTGCCATGAAGATGCGACAGGAAAGGAAAATTACGGAAAGGTAAGTATATAATTTTCCGTTTTCCTGTCGCATCATGGCAGCATACACTCTGGGGAGTAACTCGCAGACTGGGTGGGAATGCAAGAAAAATAAATTTATTAACAAGAAACAGAGGAGTTGGCTTGAATTACGGCCCTTCCAAAATCTGTCGAAAGTTGTGCAGAATCCACCCTATAATGTGACATAAAGGTGTTTCTGGAAGACCAGGTAGCCGCCTTACAAATAGTCTCCGCCGAGACCTTACAATAGGCTGGCCAAGAAGTTGCCACTGCCCTGGTGGAATGTGCCTTTAAGCCCTCCAGAATCTGTTGCTCACTCAGTGAGTATGCCTTTTTGATAGTCTTTACCAGCCATGAAGCGATGGTGCCAGCCGAGGCCGCCTGAACTTTTCTATGGCCGTATGGGATGACTAAGAGGTTCTCCGATCTCCTGATCAATTCTGTTGCTGAGAAGTACTTCAGGATGTTGCCCCTGACATCCAGAGGATGAGGATCACCTTGATCTGTGATAAGGGCTGGAAGGTTGATCTGATTAAAGAGAAATGAGGAGGATACCTTAGGTACAAAACGATCTGAAGGTTTTAGTACTATCCTGTCCGGGTAGACGACCAGATACGGTTCTTTGGCCATCAAGGCTTCCATCTCTGAGACCCTCTTTGCTGAAGTGATAGCAATCAGAAATGAGACTTTAAGCGTCAGGTTCCAAAGGGAAATGTTGTCGAGTGGAGAGAATGGATCATTAGACAGTATTTCCAGGACAACTGAGAGGTCCCATGCTGGGAATGATGGTTTCCTAGGTGGCCTTAGTTTAAGGCAGGCCCTCTGAAATTGGATAACCAGAGGATCATGTGCCCATTTGACCCCGGTCAGGGCGGATAAGGCTGAAACCTGGACCTTCATGGTACTGGATCGAAGACCTTTCTCTAGGCCTGACTGCAGAAATTCCAGGATTTGAGGAGCTGTCAGAGAAGATATGTCCCAACCTTGTTGTTGAGAGAAGGCGGTGAAACTTCTCCCAGATCCTTCTGTAGGTGTTGTTGGTAGTCTGCTTCCTGCTGACAGCGGGAGAGGGAGAGGATCCACTGTGTTCAACTGAAAGAGAGTAGTGAACCATGGCCTCCTCGGCCACAAAGGGATCACTGCCACTACTAGTGCCGTCCACCTCTTGAGCCTCAGAAGGAACCTTGCTATGAGGGGAGTCGGAGGGAAGATGTAGCCGTGGTTGAAGTCCCAAGGATGTTGTAGACAATCTACTCCCTCCGCTGACGGAAAGGGGATTCTTGATAGGAACCTCTGGCATTTTGCATTGGCTGGTGTGGCCGCCAGGTCTATGTCTGGTGGGCCCCAGGTCTGAATTATGATCGCAAATGCTTGGGGACTCAGAGACCACTCGTTGTTGTAAACAAATCTTCTGCTGAGTGAGTCGGCTAGGAGATTCTCAACCCCTGGGATATAGGTCGCTCTCAGGTCCAATAGGTTCGATTGTGCCCACTCCATCATGGGGCGAACTTCCTGCATCAGGGGAGGAGCTTCTGGTGCCCCCCTGCCTGTTGATGTAGGCAACGGCCACCCTGTTGTCCATCTTCAGGAGGACTTGCTTCCCCCTCAGGTAAGTACTGAAGGCCAGGAGGGCCTGAAAGGCTGCTTTCATCTCCAGCACATTGGAGACTGCGTCCTGGATCCTGAATGGCCAGCGCCCTTGGGCCGCGTAGTGCAGGTAGTGTGCCCCCATCCCTCCAAACTGGCATCTGAGGTTACCGTTTCCTGAGGAGGGGGAACTATGTGCTTGCATCTCCTCAGATTGCAGGGACGAGTCCACCACTGCAAGGATCGCTTGACCTCCTCCGAGATGTAGATCGGTTGGGTCATGGATGAGCTGTCCCATTGGCGCAGAAAGGACGTTTGAAGGGGTCTTGCGTTCCATTGGGCCCACTGGACCATAGGAATGGTCGCAGACAGAGAGCCTAGGAGACTGAGACATGCTCTGGCCGGAAGGGATGTTGCTGAGATTGCTCTTCTCACCCTCTGAATCAGTGGGGAAATCTTTTCTGCCAGTACTTCCACCGTGTTTGTCCGGGTGTCCAGTTCACCCAGGAAGATCATCCTCTGGGTGGGATGAGCATTGCTTTTCTTCCAGTTTATCAACCAGCCCAGTCTTTGTAGTGTGGCAGCTAGGACCTCCCGATGTTGGACAAGGGACTCCTGGTTGCTTAAAAGGAGGAGGATGTCGTCCAGGTAGTGATGGGCTCTCAACCCTTTCTCTCTTAAAGATGCGATTACTGGTAGCAGTACCTTGGTGAAAGTTCTGGGGGCAGTAGAGATCCCGAATGGGAGACTCTGAAACTAGAAGTGGCCCTGATTCACGGAGAACCGAAGGAACTTCTGGAAAGAAACATGGATAGGGACGTGAAGATAGGTGTCCTGGAGGTCTATGGAGAGCATCCAGTCTCCCAGATTTATGGCTTGGAGGATTGATTGTAAACTCTCCATCTTGAACGACTCCACTCGAATGGAGCGATTGAGGTTCTTTAGATCCAAGACTGGCCGAAGGTCCCCAGATTTTTTCTTGACCAGAAATAACGGGGAGTAGAATCCCCGACCCCTCTGTGATGCAGGTACTTCTATTATCGCCTTCTTCTGGAGAAGCTCTTGGACGTAACTGGTCAACAGTAACCGTTTTTCCCCTGAAGGTGGAAGTCTGGTGGGACAAAAATGATCCCCTGGGGGACATCTCTTGAAGGGCCATCTCTGCCTAAAATGGACAGTAGCCAAAGTCCAAGGGTCCTTTATTGCTTTGCCCAAACCAGCTTGAATTTTGAAAGCCTACTGCTGGCTGGGCGGGCGCACCTTCAAAAAGACTTTTGGTCATTGGAAGCGGGAGTCTTGGGCTTCTGAAACTTCATAAAGGATGTCTGGGGTTCTTCCAGCCCCTCCTGTATTCTTTTCCTGGCCTATAGGATTTAGCATCCCTGTATCTGTCTGGCAGATTACGTCTGAAGGGAGGAGGCCTCTGCTGTTTCGGTTTTCTGTCCGATGGAATCAGTGCCGACTTCCCACCGGTCACCTTTGAAATTGCCAGAGTCCAGCTTTGCACCGAAAAGGTTCTCGCCGTCACATGGAATGCGGCACCAATTTGATTTGGAGACAGGATCCGCCGACCAGGGTTTCAGCCACAGTGCCCGCCTGGCCATTACGGAGGCCAACGTGGCCCTTGATGACGATTTAATCGTATCCACCGAAGCCTCTGCCACAAAGTCCCCCACGAGACTTAACTCCTGTAGAGTTTTTATTATGCTCTCCTGGTCCGCGCCTTCTGAGACCAACCTCTCAGTGTTTGATGACCAGCTGGAAATGGCCCTGCCTACAGCTGCAAGTGCCACAGCCGGTCTGCAAGCGCCTCCTGCTGCAAGGTAGGCCCTCTTTATATCGGTGTCGATCCTCCTATCCAAGACTTCCCTGAATGTCACGGCATCTTCGATCGGCAATGTCACATGCCTGGCTAACCGCATGAGAGATGCCTCTACGACGGGTGCCATTCCTCTTTAATTAAATCATCCAATTCCTCAATGAACAGAAAGGCCTCTGAGTCCCTTTTAAGGTTTGGAAAGTATTTTTTCCGCTTTGGTTGGACTTCCTGGGGTTCCTCCCATCCGATCGCTTCTTTGACCGATTTGACAAACGGTTCAATTAGCGAAAAATCAAACCCTGCAGTTGCTTCCAACCCCTCATTGTCAGACGGGGAATCCTGCTCTTTTGACGTGCTGGGAGGAGCAGGTGAGGCACTCCGCGTTGATAACTCTGTCTCTGGAGTAGGAATCTGTGCAGCTGCAGGCTCTCTAAACTGCGATTCTTTTTCCCTAGTAGCCTCCTCAAAGGATCTATGGCAGGCCAATTTATCGAGAAGGGCTGCAGCCCCGCATATCCAACATGCGTTTCCAGAGGGTCGCACTGGTGATTGCTGTCTATGGAGAGGAGATCCTCTATGATAGGAGCGGCTGTGTCTGGAGTAAGAACTGGAGCGACTTCTCCTGCGACTCCCTCTGTGGCCTGAGCGACTTCTCCTGCGACTAGAGCGGCTCCGTCTGTGGCCAGAATGGCTTCTCCTGCGTGAAGTCTCTCTGTGCCTTGAATCAGAAGATTTTGCGGACCTGGTAGGGCTAACCATATAGGCAGCGTTAGGATTGCTCTCTTTTTTCACTCTTCACTACTTACCAAAAATCCTCCCCCCCTTACCTAATAGGCTGGTGGTGATCTGCTAGGGCAGTGGTCTCCATAGCAAGGAATAAGGTATGCCTAAGGAGATACATAGTAACAGCAATTGGCATAGGAAGCACAGGTAAAACACAGCAGCTTATGCAAAAAGTATAGATGCAGAGAAAAATACAGCCACTTACCTCAGTAGGATGAAATAGAAGCTTTGTTGTAAGACAGGCAAACAAACTGCAGCAGTTCAGCGATCTTTAGCTCAAGATACAAGGAACAGAAACAGGTTCATTCAATTCCCTTTTTAAATTTAGCGCCGGAGCCACGTCCCGCTCGTGCATTCGCAGTAGCGGCCGGCGCCATCTTGGATACTGGCATAGCAAGCGAATCGCCCAGAACTGCTGTACTGCGTATGCGCGGTAGCACTGAGAACACATCCCAGCGCCCCTAGGACAACAGAGCCCAGGAGAGCGCCCAGGCACAGAGGAGACAAGTAGAAAAAGGAAAAGGGAGACCACTGCAGTTTGGCTAAACCTATTTAAGGTTTATATGCCAGGATGTTTGAGGCATGATGTTAAGCCTGTTTAAGGCTTTAGTATATACATTGAGGCAGCAATATCAGAGTTTTTTTTAAAACTCATGCAGGAGACAAATCAAAAAAGCTTGAGCCTGTTTAAGGCTGTTAATCCAAGGTCACAGAGAGAATTGTAACATACCCCTGAGATCACCAGAGTGGGGTTCCTTCCATTTAGCTTCGTTTAGAGGCTGTACCGGTAAGGACTTCCAAACCAGGAGAGCCTAGAACATGGCTGGGGCGAAGCGGTAAGGGGGTGATATCCGTCGGTCCCAACAGGTGAGGAAAAATAAGAGAATGCTGGGGCGGAGGCCGTGTCTTCATCTTATAGTTATGTGGTCCTATCAGGTTGTGGAGGTGGAGTCACAACCCAGAGTGTATGCTGCCATAATGCAACAGAAAAACAGGTTTTAAGGTTAGCCATTTAACCACTTCCCATCCGGGCCAATTCTGGCACTTTACTCCTACATGTAAAAATCATAATTTTTCTAGAAAATTACTCAGGACCCCCAACCATTATATATGTTTTTTTTAAACAGAGACCCTAGGGCAGGGATATGCAATTAGCGGACCTCCAGCTGTTGCAGAACTACAAGTCCCATGAGGTATAGCAAAACTCTGACAGCCACAAGCATGACACCCAAAGGCATGATTGGACTTGTAGTTTTGCAACAGCTGGAGGTCCGCTAATTGCATATCCCTGCCCTAGGGAATAAAAGGGTGGCTTTAGCAACTTTTTATGTCACACGATTTTTGCGCAGCCATTTTTTTTACATTTTTCCTGAATTTAAAAAAACAAAGAAAAACAGTAAAGTTAGATACATTTTTTTGTAGAATGTGAAATATGATGTTACGCCAAGTAAATATATACCCAACAGGTCACGCTTTAAAATTGTGCACACTCGTGGAATGGTGGCGCCAAACTTTGTTACCTAAAAATCTCCATAGGCGATGCTTTAAAATGTTTTACAGGTTACCTGTTTAGAGTTACAGAGGAGGTCTTGGGCTAGAATTGTTACTCCTGCTCTAACATTCACGGCGATACCTCACGTGTGGTTTGAACGCCGTTTACATAGGTGGGCGTGACTTACGTATGCGTTCGCTTCTGGAGGAGTTATTCCCCTGGCAGCTAGGGGAGTCACTCAGCTCCAGCAGTGCTGGTCCCTGACTGTTTTTTACCAATGTCACTCAACGGGGCATACTTATTGGGATGTACCAGCGCCCAGTACCGGCCTCCCTGATGCTTTCTCCTCTATCCTTCCTGTCACCCATCTACTCTGCTTTGGTGCCTGCCCCTCTTTATCTCCACCTGCCTCTGTGCTGGCACCTGCCTAGTAAAATCCCAACTCTCCTTTAGTATGGAGGGACTTCTCAGTGTTGACAGTTGCTTCCCTAGATTCAGAACCTGGGCTTCCAGGGAAACAATGTGCTTAAATTTTGCACAGCAGTATTCGCCCTCGATCAGATGATCAATGAACGCATACATACTGCAAGATGTACACGAGTCGTATCTCCACACCTGCCAGGCATCGTACCCAGTAATTTAATAGAGATTGGTGGCTATACTTTGTCCAAATTAAGAACTAGCTTCCTGACACGAATATTCAAACAATACACAGGTACTCACAGCCCTCATGATTTGAGTGTTCCAAGTGGTTGTTAAGCCACTAAGTTTTCAATCTCCTCTGTTATATTAAATGATGTACCTAGTGAATGTTTTTTTTTTATTTTAAAATAGGCCGCTGTATACCTTATTTTATAGTGCCTCTCACGTGACCGCCCGCCTCTTTCCTCCATCGATCTGACAGCTACAGTGGGAGGGGCTGAGAAAAAAAAAAAAAGAGAGAGCATCACTGCTCTAAGTGTATTTACTTAGTAACAACAGCTTTAATTTGCTTTACAATGCACTCCCATTATGTCAATAGAGTCAGGCATAGGGTTGTAATATGGTAAGGGGGCTCCTTCAGTTGTGCTGTGTAGTCCTTCTGGCCTTACAAGCTGGGCAGCAGTATTGCTTCAGTACCCAATTGCTCCAATGTCGTCCGTAGCTCCGAAGCTGGAGGGTGTCCCGGTGTCTTGCCAAGAAAGTTCCCCCGGCGGATAAGGATCCCCCTGTACTGCGCAATGAAGCACAATGGAGTTTCCGAAAATAGCCAAAGTCAGTCAGCTGTACACGGCGTCTGCGCACTACTTTTTACCCTATGTCCAGGTTCGAGCCCCACCATCCAAGTGGACATAGAGTTCAAATAAAAATATGGCGAGCGCAGAGAGGCCATGCCCGAAGCATGGCGAGCCCGTGAGGGGCCCCGTTACAGGCGCCGTGTACAGCCGATTCACTCTCTTCTGCTTTGGCTATTTCTGGCAGCTTCGTTGTGCTTCGTACTGCGCCTGCGCAGTACAGGGGGTCCTTACCCGCCGAGGGGAACTTTCTCGGCAGAACACCGGCTGGCTTGTCAACAGGCAGCTTCCACAAAGCACGTCAGACGCTGAGAGTGAGTGGGCATGGCTATAGCACTCGGAGTATGCAAACTCCTTCATCGGGCCTGACAACCCTGACTCTACTGACATAATGGGAGTGCATTTTAAAGCAAATTAAAGCTGTTGTTAGTAAATTAATACGCTTAGAGCGGCGCTGCTCTCTCTCTCTTTTTTTTCCTCATGCCTTAGAGTTGCTTATGCTCTACCGAGCCGGCTGTCGCTTATTTACCTCTGCCAGAACTTTTTAACTACCGTATATACTCGAGTATAAGCTGAGTTTTTCAGCACATTTTTTTGTGCTGAAAGTGCCCCCCCTCGGCTTATACTCGAGTCAAGCACTTTTCTGCAGCAAAAAAAATAATTTCCGACCCGACTTTGGGGCCCCGTATCTCGAGGCCACTTGGGTCTAGGGATCCCAAACTTGGTGTGCCAACCCAGTGGACCTAGCACTATAACATTTCCAAATACGGGGTTCCTATCACTAAGTGACCCAGAGATACAGGGCCCCAAATCAGTCAACTGTGTCCATCTGCATTGGCACAGTGAGGCTGCAAATGGTCATCGTTGACCCTCTTTTCCACTTACAGTAGCTGCGCATTTCTCACCCTAGGCTTATACTCGAGTCAATAAGTTTTCCCAGTTGTTTGTGGTAAAATTAGGTGCCTCGGCTTATATTCGGGTCGGCCTATACTCGAGTATATACGGTACATGTTTGGACTTTAAAAAGGAAAAAAATGGATCCAAAACCCTTCTTACCATAAAAGTACTGGCTATTACCACCAATATTGTTTATCCATCTACCTTTTACTTATTTCATTTTAAAGTGGTATCTGCTAGCGCTCCATCCCATCCTCTTTAGTGGGAGGGGCTGAGAATCCCCTGATGACATCAGTCAGGAAGAGGAGAGAGGCGGACAGGCAGTCACATGAGCGCTGCCATAAAAATAAGGTATATAGCAGCTGATTAAAAAAAAAAATGAAAACCCCCATACACTAGGGAACTTGCTTTAATACAACAGAGAAGATTGCAGCAAGACTACTCAGTTAGGAGAGCAGCAGGGGGGGAGGGCAGAGGAGCAGATTAGAGAGGGCAGGGAGGACAGAGGAGATCTGCGGATGACGCCGGCACATACACTGACCAGTGTCAGGGCTCAGCAGCCATGATAAACTGTGGTAAGTTTACAGAGGGGATGGCAAAACCAGGCAGGATCAGCCAGGTATTTTATGATAAAAGGGTCCGAATGACACTGTGCTGTTATTCATGCTTTAAAAGAACAGGATACATTTTTTTTTCTTTCAGGTTTATAACCACTTTAAGTGGAAATAGTGTGTTAATATGGCCTCTGGCTAATTTACTGCAGTTTTTCAGAATACCCAAATTATTCAAATGGTCTGTTTGGATACCTGACAAAGCATTTTGTCTGCTTCAGAATCTGCCATTAGGTTGTCCTGATCTTACAACCCTTCATATGGCATACAATGCACCATTTGTTGTTTCTACATACTTTTCATAAGAATCTAAAAAGCTATGCAACAATTCTTTGTCTGAAGCTTAATATAAAATAAGAGCATTATTTCTATAACTACAAAGTTTTAGGCATGCAGCCTGAACTGTAATGTAGACAAAGTGTTCCATATAGTTACATAGTAGGTGAGGTTGGGGGAGGAAAAAAAAAAAAAAAAGACCAAGTCCAACCTATGGATACCTTTTGCAGCCCTCAAATTTTCCACTCGCATTTTGCAAGTGGAAAATTAGGTCTGGCGAGGAGCTGGGCTGCCTGGGAGCAGGGGGGGGGGGGGGGGGGGGCGGCAGTGGGGGGGGGGGGGGAGAGCGGCCGGTTTATTATAGCGGAAGAATGCGTGTAGGAAGAGGAGATCTGACTTCATCACAGAAGTGTTGAGGAACAGAGGGAGCGGCCGGTTTATTATAGCGGAAGAATGCGTGTAGGAAGAATAGGCGTGCGGACGCCAATTGTAATGTAAAGCTGTTACAGCAGGTAAACCCCGCTCTGTGATGAAGTCAGATCTCCTCTTCCTACACACATTCTTCCGCTATAATAAACCGCCCCCCCCCCCCCCTCTGCACAGGTAAAGCTGCACTGGTAACCCTGCAATAATGGACACAGGGGAGGCTGCACTGATGATGCTGTAATGATGGACACGGGTGAGGCTGCACTGGCGAGGCTGCATGGGTGAGGTTGCAATGGTGGGGCTGCACTGGTGAGGCTGTAATGATGGACACTGGGGAGGCTGCAATGATGGACACAGGGGAGGCTGCAATGACAGACAAAGGTGAGGCTGCACTGGTGAATCTGCAATGAAGTGCACAGGTGAGGCTGCAATGATGTGCACAGGTGAGGCTGCAATGCTGCGTTGATGGGCACGGGTGATAAAGTTGTTAATATTTATTTGTGTAACTTAATACTGCAAAAAACAAGTGTAATTTCATGAGAATTTATGAGGGCATGCAATGGGGCGGGATTAGGGACGGGGCATGGTAGGGGTTGGGTGGGGCAACTGGTGGCTAGTAACCCTTAAGGCCTGGCTAGTAGCTCAAGACTTGAAATTTTGAGCCCTGCCTTTTGTGGATTTTAGGTAAGCTAAAAGATGACAGGGAGGGTGCTTATTGTATAAAAATTCTGCAGTGCTGTCAGATAGCCAGCCGTTTGATCTCCCAATGTTAATTCACATAGTTCATTTATATAGTAGGTGAGGTTGAAAAAAGACACAAGTCCAACGACCTATGTGTGTGATTAAGTCAGTATTACATTATAAATACCTGTATGTTGCGGCCGTTCAGGTGCTTATCTAATAGTTTCTTGAAACTATCAATGCCCCCCGCTGAGACCACCGCCTGTGGAAGGGAATTCCACATCCTTGCCGCTCTTACAGTAAAGAACCCTCTACGTAGTTTATGGTTAAACCTCTTTTCCTCTAATTTTAATGAGTGGCCACGAGTCGTTAAACTCCCTTCTGCGAAAAAAAGATTTATCCCTATTGTGGGGTCACCAATATGGTATTTGTATATTGAAATCATATCCCCTCTGAAGCGTCTCTTCTCCAGAGAGAATAAGTTCAGTGCTCGCAACCTTTCCTCATAACGACTATCATCCAGACCCTTTATTAGCTTTGTTGCCATTCTTTGTACTCGCTCCATTTCCAGTACATCCTTCCTGAGGACTGGTGCCCAGAACTGGACAACATACTCTAGGTACGGCTGGACCAGAGTCTTGTAGAGTGGGAGAATTATCGTTTTAGCTCTGGAGTTGATCCCCTTTTTAATACATGCCAATATTCTGTTTGCTTTGTTAGCAGCAGCTTGGCATTGCATGCCATTGCTGAGCCTATTATCTACTAGGACCCCCAGGTCCTTTTCCATCCTAGATTCCCCCAGAGGTTCTCCCCCAGTGTATAGATTGCATTCCTATTTTTACCACCCAAATGCATTATTTTACATTTTTCTACATTGAACCTCATTTGCCATGTAGTTGCTCACCCCATTAATTTGTTCAAATCTTTTTGCAAGGTTTCCACATCATGCAGAGAAGTTATTGCCCTGCTTAGCTTAGTATTGTCTGCAAATACAGAGCTTGAACTGTTTACCCCATCCTCCAGGTTGTTTATGAACAAATTAAATAGGATTGGCCCGAGCACAGAACCTTGGGGGATCCCACTACCCACTTCTGACCATTCCGAGTACTCCCGATTTAACACCACCCTCTAAACTCGCACTTATATCCAGTTTTCAATCCATATACTCACCCTATGGTACATGCCAACAGACCTTATTTTGTACAGTAAACATTTAAGTGGAACTGTGTCAAATGCTTTTGCAAAATCCAGATACACGTCTACGGGCCTTTCTTTGTCTAGCTGGCAACTCACCTCCTCATAGGTTAGATTGGTTTGGCAAGACATATTCTTCATGAAACCATGCTGTATACTGCATTACATATACATTACCTAGCTACACAAAAGCAGTGTCAGTAGTCTGAGAGCTAGTCAGACTAACCCCAACCCACTAAATAAATCACTATACAAAACCATTTATGTGGTAATGCCTCATTAAAAAAAAAATGCTGTATACAGTTGTGCTCATAAGTTTACATACCCTGGCAGAATTTATGATTTCTTGGCCATTTTTTCAGAGAATATGAACACAAAAACTTTAAAAAAGCCATTTATCAATCATGTTTACCCTTTTTAAATCATAATCACAACAGAAACTATCCAAATGACCCTGATCAAAAGTTTATATACCCCAGTTCTTAATACCATGTATTGCCCCCTTTAACATCAATGACAGCTTGAAGTCTTTGTGAATGAGGCGCTTTATCTTCTCAGATAGTAAAGCTGCCCATTCCTCTTGGCAAAAAGCTTCCAGTTCCTGTAAATTCTTGGGCTGTCTTGCATGAACTGCACGTTTGAGATCTCCCCAGAGTGGCTCAATGATATTGAGGTCAGGAGACTGAGATGGCCACTCCAGAACATTCATTTTATTCTGCTGTAGTCAATGACAGGTCAACTTGGCCTTGTGTTTTGGATCATTGTCATGTTGGAATATCCAAGTACATCTCATGCGCAGCTTCCTGGCTGATTAATGTAAATGTTCCTCCAGTATTTTTTGATAACATACTGCCATCAATTTTGACTGAATTTCCTGTGCCTTTGTAACTCGCATATCCCCAAAACATCAGCGACCTACCTCCATGTTTCACAGTAGGAATGGTGTACCTTTCATCATAGGCCTTGTTGACCTTCTCTACAAATGTAGTGTTTATGGTTGTTGCCAAAAAGCTAAAATTTGGTCTCATCACTCCAAATGACTGTGTCAGAAGGTTTGAGGCTTGTCTCTGTGCTGTTTGGCATATTGTAAGTGGGCTACTTTGTGGCATTTGCATAGTAATGGTTTTCTTCTGGCGACACGACCATGCAGCCCATCCTTCAAGTGCCTCCATATTGTGCATCTTGAAACAGCCACGCCACATGTTGTCAGAGAGTCCTGCATTTCACCTGAAGTTATTTGTGGGTTTTTCTTTGCATCCTGAACATTTTTCCTGGCAGTTGGGGCTGGACCCCTTGTTGGTCTACCTGACCGTGGTTTGGTTTCAACAGAACCCCTCATTTTGCACTTCTTGATTAGAGTTTGTACACTACTGATTGTCATTCTGAATTCCTTGGATATCTTTTTATATCCCTTTCATGTTTTATACAGTTCAACTAGCTTTTCCCGCAGATCCTTTGCTTTTCCCATGACTCAGAAACATCAGTGAAGCACTGGATGAAAGATGCAAAGGTCTGTCAGGAGTCCAGAAACTCATTGACCTTTTATACACAAACTAATTACCGCATTTATCGGCGTATAACACGCACTTTTCCCCCCTTAAAATCAGGGGAAGTCATGGGTGCGTGTTATACGCCGATACCCCAAAAAAAGTGACAAAAATGGCAAGCGCCGCCGAAAAAGACCGAATCGCAGCAAAAAAAAAAAACCAAAGCGGCGCTGGAATAGACCAAGCAGACTGCTCGGCTCTGCTCGTAGTCCCGCCTCCTGCGCTCGCTCCAGAAACAGCAGGGAGGCGGGACCGCGAGCGGAGCCGACCAGTCAGCTCGGCTTTTTCCAGCGGGCGCTTCGGTCTTTCGGCCGCGCCTCGGTCTTTTTCGGCGGCGCACGCGACAGAGCGTCTCGGCGGCGGGAAATTTAAACCCGGACAGGACTGCAAATGACGCTGGGCAAGGCTGCAATGGCACTGGGCAAGGCTGCAAATGACGCTTAAAATTTACGGTTTTTTTTTTTCCCCTAAACTTCCCTCCTAAAACTTTTTTTCCTTAAAATGCCCTCCTAAACTTGGGGTGCGTGTTATATGCCGATAAATACGGTACAAGCAGACAAATCATAGGTAAGGATGGTTACCTTTAATAGCCATTCAAACCCATTTGTGTCAACTTGTGTGCATGTTATGAGGCCAAAATCACCAGGGTATGTAAACTTTTGATCAGGATCATTTGGGTAGTTTGTTGCCATTAGGATTTAAAAAGAGTAAACACAGTTGATTGATAGTGTTTGGCTGAAGCCATTTACTAACCATGAGTGTAAGAAATGTTTGCATTATTCATATTCACTGAAAAATGGACAGGAAATCATAAATTCTGCGAGGGTATGTAAACCTATGAGCACAACTGTATACAGGGGGTCCCCGACTTACGAACGCCCGACCTACGAACAACCCCTACTTACGAACGGGGCGCTGCGGGGACCCTCCGCCATTTTTCGAAGTTTTTCGGCTGTTCTGCGCATGCGCGGCCATACGGAGCCTCAGAAAATGCCGGAAATGTCCGTAATTTGCCGCGCATGCGCAGAACGGCATTAGACGGAACATCGGAAATCTCCGTATTTGTCAGTCTGCGCATGCACGGCCGACTTACGAACATTTCCGACTTCCATACAGGCGGGCAGTCCCTAACGAGTTCGTAACTCGGGGACCCCCTGTATAGCAGTTACTGCTGTAATATAAACGTAAAGCGTCTGCTAACCCAGAAAAAAATAAAATTTATATTCTGTTCCCTTAAAGCAGATTACACAGCACAGAGCTTGTGCCATGTAATCTGCCCCCTCTAAAATAAACCTACCACTTCCTGTATGCCGTCTCTAAACAGACCACGATAATAAGGGCAGCTCTGCCCTGATCACCGTGGTCAAAGTGCCTCCCTCTGTGCGATAGGCTGCCTGCTCTTCTCCTCCCCCCTGACCCCCTCCTTCCTCCATGTCAGCACACTCTGTCTCCGACCCGGCCCCGCCGCCATTTTATTAAAATCTTAAATTTGTCAGTGCCAGCCTCACTATTAGGGGCTGGCAAAGCACAATGTGCAAGTTGTATTTAAAAACGATCATTGTAAATGCTGAATATCAGTTGTCTTCAGGCCGGTCACGTGACTTGCAGCCGCTTTCCGGCTCCTGTGGGTGGCTTCTGCGGAGGAGATCTCCCTCTGACGCCAGAGGGAGATTGCGGGCCCCTCCCACAGAAGACATCAGAGCTGGAAAGCGGGCGCGAGTGATGAGACCAGCCTGAAGACAGCATTTACACTGCTCGTTACACAGTGTGCTATGCCAGCCTCTAATAGAGGGGCTGGCATAGACTTGTAATAATGCATTTACAACCACTAACTGCTACAATGAGCAATTAAAAAAAATTGTTATTGCAGGCATTAAACAGTATTTCTTTCATGAGAAGAAAAAGGTTTACATTAATGTAGTAAACATAACACTGCATAAAACTAGGTACTCTGTACATGTCCAAGAATAGCAAAAGTATTTTGTACTTTAGTGAATTGGTCCTCGTATCATTCTTAATTCACGGAATAAACATGTACAAGAGACACTGCATATATTGCATCAAACCTGAGGTTAGAGCTGTGAAAAATCACAACACTTGCAATACACTTTAAAGTATACCTAAAGGCAAAACTTTATTCGTTTTGGATAGGGTGGAGAAGGATTAGGACACCTGTCTATTTTTATTGCCATCTGTGCCCCTGTTTGGGAGATTTGCCCTCGCCATTTGTCCCGTTTACCATGATCATTGAAAGTGAAAGTAATTTCGGGTTTTCCCCCAGAAAATAGGAGGGGAAATCTTCCAATCTGTATACTAGTTCTAGTAACCTGGGGGTGCCCCAGGGCATTCCCTTAATTTGCAGGGATTGTCTCTCACTTGCTGTTTGGTTTTGGGAGTGGAAGTGAAGGGAGATCTCTGCAATGAGACACAAATGGCGAAAAAAAAAATATAAACAAGGGTTATAATTGCTCTATCCAAAATGAAAACAAAAGTTTTTGCCTATAGTTGTACTTTAAGCTGAATTATTTTTAAAGTCAGCACAAGGGATAGTGATTACATCAAATGTCCCTTCAGCTGGTGGATTTAAAAAAAAAAAATAAGAGCTTTAAGATATGCACACCTGAGGCTTATGCTGGCAAACACAAATATAATATAGGAGGTGCAATAAGCATTAGTGGTACTATATTGTTGGTACACTACTTGCTTGATCATTAGGCATGAACTGAAGTGGGTAAAAACAAGCTCATTGCTGCAGACAGCTTTTTGTAAAAAGGGATCACTTTAACTGCACTGTGAAGGAGAACCAATGAAAGTCAAATGGTTGAAGTTGAACCTCCCCACCCCACCCCAGTGTTAGTTCTGCTTTTAGCCCCCCTCTTACCTTGTTCACTGGGTTGAGTTCAAATCACATACTTTGTATACTAGTAAATCTAGCATTGTTCTACTGTGATCCGCTGATGCCCAGAACAGTTCCCGAGTCATATTGGGCTGACATCAATGACCTATGTTTTAGGAATCGTCCCAAGTGAAGACTAAGTCCACCTCTTTAAACCAGTTCTTCGCCTAAAAGCATACTGGCTAGGTAAGCTTTAAATCAGTGGTCATCAACCCTGTCCTCAGTGCCCACTAACAGGCCAGGTTTGAAAGCTAACTGAAATACATCACAGGTGATATAATTTGCTGCTCAGCGATTGCCGTATTCTAGTCTGCATCTCCCCAAGACAATACATAAAACCTGGCCAGTTAGTGAGCCTTGAGGACAGGGTTGATGACCACTGCGTTAAATCTTTAAACGGGAAACCCTGTGACTTCACAAGGAGCCCAGAATTAAAAACAAACATGGGCCAACAGAAACAATATTTTTACATCCCATCAGGACAGGCACTGAAAAAATATTGGAGGTGACAGTGAGTTTTGTCTGTTTTCTGTGCCAATCAGGTGGGAAGAGTAGTCTCTCACCTCTGAGTGTGTAAGCATTTGTTTCCCCTTCTTGACAAAGAAAAACAGGGGACCGGAAGGGTGAGGGAAATGACAATATAATGAAAAGAAAACACTACAGAAAATATTCTTAAATATGGTTTAATACTTTTCTCCATTTCTGTACATCACAACACCAAGTTATTACTGCTTGGGAACACTCAATCTGAGGATAAAGTTAATTGTACCCCATTCTTTTTGTACATATATGTATATGATGTGCCACTGAAAAGAACACATTAAGGAAATATAAAAATTTTGGCATCATTTCCAAATATAGCAAAAAGGAAAAAAGGCTAACGCATTGAATATTACAGTAATGTTGTGGAATAAGTAAAATATCTTTCCAAACCAATGCAAATTTACATCCAATTGATATTTTTTTCTAAATCTCTATAATATACCCATATACAATGGCATTAAGCAGTTCACCAATCCTGGAGGAGAGGATTATGACACTGAAGTATTTTTTATTTTTTTTAAGAGATCATTAAACATACAAAATAAAAGTATTACAGAGTGATCTTAGGGTACAATGAGGCTTTGTGTACAAGGTTGTTTTAATCCATATAAGGTTTGTTTTTCTCCTGCTTAGAGGCCAGGTTTACTTAAATCTACTCATGCTGACAAGGGGCCTCAGCATGTTAAAAATGCCCTGTGCCGTTTTACAATACCTGCAGACCTGTGCTGGCATCCCCCAAGCCTGACATATACACTCCTATATTGTTTAAATTATCTTGTCCCTGGTAGCAGCTGGTTAAGTCAGATGCTGGCTTCCAGTGCTTTTCCCCCCCAAAAGTCACGCATGCACACTCCAGTGGCTCAGCGTTGCTTGTATAAAGATAGAGTGTACTGTATTCAGGCACACAGGCCTACAGGAATCAAAAACCTAAACTATATTTTGCAAAGGGAACAGGGCATTTTTGATACACTGGGGGCCCCTTGTCTGCATGGGCCATATTAGTGAAAATGTGAACTTGGCCTTTAACTGGGGACCACCGCACAGGAGGTGTTACGAAAATCAAAACATCACAACAATTTGTACAGGCATGCGTAAAAACCATGTTGGAACTTGCATCCCAGAGGTTATTAACCATGCCGGTGCACTGCTGCTTGAGGAATACAGAACTATGAAGAGGGTTCCACTAAACATGGATCACTTTGCAACATTCATAAGTTGGCTTCTACAGCCATTAAGAAAATGTTTGGTGCCTTTCATTTTCTTTTAATGCAGCTTACAGGAACAGACATGTATATTTTAAATTCAAAAGAACAATGTTGGCATCAATATGTACCACATATAAAACAAATGCTTTTAGGCCCGGGTTCACACTATTGCAATGCGAGAACCCTGCAAATCAACTGCGGGTTCCCGCATCGCACCCGACACGCACGGCAGTTCACACTGCCATATGCAAACTGCTGCGGAGTGTCATATGTTAACGACACCCCCATTTCAGCTCACATATCGCACTGCGAACTGACAGTTTGGACATAAATCGGATCGTAAATGCGTGAACACACATGCAATCCGATTCTGGTCGGAACAGAAAAAAGGGTCCTGTGCGTGTTTGCACCAAATGCGGTGCGATATCAGCCATACTATCTGTATGGCTGACGTCGCACCGCACAGATATCGCATGTAATGTGAACAGCAGTGGCGCTGCGTATTACATGCAATGTCTGCCATCGCAATAGTGTGAACCGGGCCTTAGCAAGCACCGAGTGCGGTACAATAGACTATTTTGTGCTACCGATTGTCAGTTTGTGACACTGGTCTGATCTGCAAGTGCACCTGTAAGCACACAATATGTGGTGGCATAACCCCATTAGCATTTGTCACTCGAGCACTGTTTAGAGAACTCCGGCAGGCCTATGCCAAGGCCCTGGGCACTGAATTGTGGCATGGGCCAGATCATGTGTACAGTCTCACATAATAGAAAGTTCCATGGCAGCTGGAGTATTTATGCAGAAGGGGAATGCCAACTACCAGTGGGAAAGTTATGTATAGTAACATAGGTCAACACATCTAGGACTGCTGTTTAAATCTCCCCTCAAAAGGTTTGCTTTAATGACTGAATTCTGTATTTCTCAAGTAAAATTGAAGTAGGACAGTAACACCTCTTGTATAAACAAAATCTAAGTTAAACTACATTTACCTAAATTAAAGCTAAACTCCAGGAATGTGACAAAACAACCCTTGCAGAGCCCCCCATCCCCTCCAGGGTTAAGCACTTGTTTAATCTATGGGTCAGACTAGAATACTTACATTACTCATGGCTCTGGCAAGCGCCCTCAAACCATGTGACTGGTCCCCTGCAGACTTTTAAGGTTCTTCGGTTGTGATTGTACACATGCCCTCCCACCATGTACCATACAGGGTTAATAACCTTGCACTGCACATGATGCAGATGCCCCATCCAGTTTGGAGCTTTGGGGAGAGGACCGTGCCAGAGTGGGGAGTAAAGTAAGTAATCATGCATGTTAAGCTCCCACTAGACTGAACAAGCATTTGACCTTTGCGTTGCTGGGGAGGACTGTCACATTCCTGTAGTTCAGCTTTAAGCATAAAAAGATTTTACAGCATTTTGAATGCCCCCTCAAATAAAAGCTCATCAGAGAAATGGGCTATCCCCACCCACAGTGCATATGCATCTACTGGAATTTTTCTTCTTCATTTTAAGGCTCATATAGTAATGGACAGCAAATCGTGCCCAACTACACGTTACAAGAGAACTTGCGCACTTTCCTGTGTGTTAGCTGCTTATGGAAGCACAATATGAACTTTAAAGAAATAATGCAACACAACTGGAGTTACAGACCTAGAAGAGTAAATAGTTCTACTTGGGAATAATAAGTCACAAAAATGACTTAATAAAATACATTAATAAAACTGAGCAACCAGTTCAAAGAATCATTAATGTCAGGAAATTTATTTTTTTTGTCTCCAAATTACACCTGTTAATTGCTGTGGCTGTAAAAGGGTTACCATACATACTTTCCATGCTCTTTATCAGACATTTGATAATTCTGATATTTTCTATTTTAAGTAACAGAAGTGAATGCTGTGCATTCTGCATGCTCTGTGCTGCCTCTTGCAATTTTATGCTGCACAGCATCATGCAAAGAATGGGATATTTTGCATTTGGGACATAGTGCATTGTTTTTTATTCCAAGGTCAGTGGATAGTATTTCCCTCCAAATTAAGTAGCACAAATCGATTACAATATATTTTGCAAATGTCGGCTATACAATTTTAAACTTTAAAATGTGCGCTAGTCCCATTGTTTATCCCAAGATCCAAACAAAATATAACATTTGACAGTTTTCCCATTATGCAGAATAAAAAATAAAATAAAAATAAAACATGGTGTTAATTTGCATGGATATCTGAAGCATTGTATCTGCCTGTGTATAAAGATAAAAAATAATAGAATACAAGATCAACTGATTTCTCAAGTAAAAACTGATTTGTCAAACATGTCCAGGCGGCATGAATGAACCTTGCAGATGCATTCACTCTACATTATGACAAAACAGAATTTTATTTCTTATATCCAATGCTTATTAGACAAAGTACTGGACATGTTCAAATTCTAAGGCAGGGACATGTATGTCTTTCACCACAAAATTTCTTCTTGGGTTGGATGCTGGAGGGTTAGGCACACATTGCCAGACCCATGTCGACTACCTAGTAGTCATCGAGGTCAAAAAATTCATCTTCTCCACCTTGGTAGTCCATTCCTTGGAAATCAACTCTGTACCGCAAGATACCTGCAAACAAACAATGTTTTCATGAGGCAATATTAGCCAAAGAACTAATGAACACTTTTACTGACACAACTATATGATCTATTCGTTAATTCAGGAGCTACAAATGAAGGTTAAGGCCTCATGTACATGGGCATTTTTACAGCTGCATTTGACTTTTTTTTACAGGTTAAAAACGCCCCTCCATTTTAGCATATGGCCTCATGCACACACAGGCTTTTTAGGAGCTGTAAGTGGCATAGGCGTTTTTAAGCTTAAAAAAATAAATAAAAAATAAAATAAAAAAAACAGGACCAGCGCGTTCTGATGACTGGCGCTAGAGCTGTAAAAACACCGGTAAAATCTGCTAAACGCGGCTTAACGCTAGAAGTTGCACCAGAAGTCGGATCATGATGATGCGAATTGTGTGCTCAGGATCTTGAAGAGGTAACCTCTTCCTGTCTGTGCTATAGCCAAATGACAGCTACAGCATGGACCTACACTGCCGTTAGGCCGCCAATAGACTTCCTCCCCTTTTCTCGCACCCCCTGCGTGTCATGTGCAGCGCGCTTTGTGATCAATGAGTCATTTAGACTCGGGTGATCACAGATTGGAGTAAGGGGACGATCACGGTCCCTTACCACGTGATCCGCTGTCAGCCAATGACAGCTGATCTCGTGATGAAAACAGAAGCCCAGTTATAGTTTTTTTCTCCTCACGCATAGCTGCCTCATCTGTGCCAACCAGTGCCACCTCATCAGCGTACATCAATGAAGGAGAAAAATTATGGTTTACGTGCCCAGTAAGCAAGTGGTTAAAAACCTGTGGTGCTTTCATTTGCTCCTTTTTAGGGTAAATGGGTAGGGGTACAATACCCCATACTCATTCACATAGGGTGGGGGGGGGGCCCTCTTGTTTGGGGGCCCACAGACTAACAACCACTGGCCAGGGTTGTCGGGAAGAGGCCCTTGTTTTTATTAACGTGGGGACAAGGTGCTTTGGGGTGGAGGGCACAGGGCCCCTGACCCAAAGCATGTTGAAGGGCATGTGGCCTGGTATGATCCTTTCCTGACCTGCATGCTCAGATAAGGATCTGGTATCTCTTTTTCATTTGAAGGGGGTTCACCTTCAAGACAGGTTGCACTGCAAGTCAGATCATCATGATCCGACTTCAAATCAAAGGGCTCCCCCATTGGGAATCACCGATTTTGAATAGAGGCAGAGAAACGCTGCTGAAAGCTAGCACGGCTAAACGTGCATTAACGTAAATTCAAAGAGCTACTAAAAGCACGTTTTTACAGCCGCTTTTTTTTTACTTTTTTTTTCAACTAGCTTTGGAGATTTTTTGTCTAACGCCCTGTGTGCATGAGGCCTAATACTTTCAAACATGGCTTCAAACTCTGCCCCTGAATGTTCCATTAGCAAAAAGCTGGCCATAAACGGATCATTTTGTTTAAAATAAAGGTGAGGATTCCTCCATCCATGCAATTGAAGGTGGATTGAAGAATTTTCCCCACTGAGATATTATATTCTGACAGCAAGGACTCAATGTCAGAATACACTGATCAGCACCCAGCCAAAGGGCTGCAGCAGCTGATCAAGAAAAAATTTCCAATAAGTCTTTTTGACAAAAGGAGGTTGTTACATGGATTTCTATTGAGTGGATCAAAATTCAGCGGGTCCCTGCTGAACCAGTCGAATTTCAATCCATCTATGGCCAGCTTTAGTGGGATGATTCAGAAACACCACATGAGTACAATCTTCTCAAAGCCTGTAGTTATAATAGCTTTATTTGAAACAATGGTACCAGTAAAAAAGGTTTCTGGGCCATCCCAACAGTGGTTACATTGTTTAGCATCAAAGTTGATTAAATTTATTTGAAGTAGCCAGAATTTAATACTTTATCCAGCATATTCAATACTGATTTACTTAGAAGTTGTGCCACAAACTAGGTATTTTGCCTTTTAATAAATGCTGACATGTCATTTGACATCAGATTGCGTTCTGTACAAAAAGTATAGGTAGGCATAATCTTTCCTTCCATTAAAGTGGACCCCCCGCATCGCTGGACCATGGAACAGGTAAGTGTCCGATTATTAAAAGTCAGCAGCGGCAGTATTTGTAGCTGCTGACTTTTTTAAAAATGTTTTCTCTAATGGATACTCTTCAAGTAGTGAAGTGAGATATAAATATAAAATGAACATCTTATACTTACCTGATCTGTGCAATGATATTGCAGAGTGGCCTTAAACCTTCTCTCCTGGGGTCTCCCCGCTGGTGCTGTCCGCTCCCCTTCTGTCTGCAGCCCAGAGCAAACTGCTTGCTATCCATAGGCGCACACACAGCACAGCTTATCCTTTACAACTACACGCTATCCTCACAGCACTTGAATTGACAGAAGGAGCCATTGGCTCCCGCTGCTGCCTCAGTCTCTGCGAGTAGAGGTTGAGAGAGAAGAAGAAGATGCAGCAATGCATAGTACTGGATCGATTGTGGACTCTGGTAAGTATTTAGGTAAATGGAAGTTGTATGCACAATGTGGTCATACCAACATACAGAACTGGGAAGAGATCCTGGGTTTCAAAGTGCACACTCAAAATAAAAATCACTGACCAATGCAACAATACAACATTATTCTATGCAAGAAAAGCCATTTGCTCTGCATTGGAAGAAACCCTGTTTTCCTATGCTTTTATATTGGAAACAATTGATAAATAATAATCTCCCATTGTACAGAAACACCTATAGGAATAGGGGTTGCTCTAGTAAGTACGATAAAGTCTGGGCAAAGTGGTTGGCCAAATCGTACACGGCATCTATATAGGGGATGCCTGGGGCTATCAGTGATAGAAGGCACTGTTTGCTTCCTCCTTTTTTCTTGGGGTGAGGCTTGACATTTGAATGGATAAATGGGATAGCCTAGATCAAATATCCTCTTCGGTAATTATTATATTCCTTTTTTTTTTGGATTGTTAGTCGCTATGTGATGGGATGGGATCTTGATATTCTACCAATATATTTCAGGTTCAATGTGTATGATGTTTTATCGTGTTTTGTTTGTCTAAGAAACTAAATAAAGATTTATAAAAAAAAAAAATA